>OLKM01000266.1:160000-202500 GCA_900291075.1 Melanogrammus aeglefinus | reverse complement strand
ACCTCCTCGGCGGTACAAAGAGTGAATAGAAGAGACGGTACGAGGAGGCCTCTGCTTGTTTGCTCGCACGAGCATTGGTTAACTTGGTGGCGTCGGCGTGGCTGGACCTTCTCCCCAAGAGGAGAGGCTGGCACAGGTCAGCCCGGGCGGGGAAAGGGGGTGGGGCTCCCCTGTGAGCTGGACACTTTTGAGGACTGTCCCGGGGTCACACTGAGTCACTTCATTGATATTCAAAGATTTGACCCCTGGACAACAGGGGTGTCACCGGGGTTAAGACAGCCGCGCCGGGCCCTTTGTGCCCGGTCCAAAAGGCAAGGGGGGGGCCGCCCCTGCCCCCGCCTTGAGCACGGTTGTCATGGTGAACAAATCAAGCCGGCAGCGCTTTGTCACACTCATGCAGGCACATTCTTTCTCTCTTCCTCTCTTTCTGCCTCTCTCTTCTTCTTGAGTTTCCGTCGTGTTGGTTTAGTCAATGGTGGAGCAATGGCCTAAAAAAGGGATCTTTCTCCCGGCAAGAAAACAAAGCCTGGAGACAGTAGAGTCATGGACGCTGCCCAGATTACTGTGCACAGTGGAGGAGCCAGAGACTCCCAGCCCCCCCCCCCCCCACTGCCCACCAACGATTTCAGAAAGATGCTCACAAACGGCAACATAAACATTTCCTGTCGCTTTGTCACAATCTGACTGGATGGAGTGTTGGAGGGGAGGCAAAGGCGCGGGGGGGGGGGGGGAGCTAGTTCAATCATGACACAGATCAGCTGGAGCTGGGGCCTTGGAAGCCTTCATGCCAAATTTGCTAAAAGCATGAAAACGATTCACTCAGAACTTTTTTTGAGTATACGTTGAATCCGCTCCAAAACGACCACGGGAATACTCCTACTCAATAATCAAAGTCAAAAAATCTGTCTGTCACTGAAAATCATTGGAATGCCAACTAGGGAAACGCATTCCTCCCCCCTCCTCTCCCGCCACCCAACCGACACCACCACCACCATTAGCACCATCAGGCCACCGATCTAATACAAAATAAGTGACAGACGTCTGGCAGTTGGCCCTCGTGTTGGGGTGTCCTTGTCATGAGGCTGGGATCCCAGAGCCAATGTCAAGGAGATTAGTCCGAGGGGAGGACTGCAGCGGTACTTCAGAAGCAGGAGGAGCAGAAGGAGCAGGGCTGGGTTACGGGGCATGTCTGCTCCTCACCCCGGCTGAACCTGATGGCAGCGGCGGCTGGCGCTGTAATTACCCGAGTTAGCCCTGAATCACTGGTGGGGGGGAGGGGGGGGGGGGGTACTGGAGTTGCGGACAGGTAAGAAGGGAGGGGGGGGGAGGGTAAAGCCTCAGGCCTGTGTTTGGGGGTTGTGGATGGTTTTGAGGGAGGAGGGTACATACTGATAGGACTCAAACAGGATCGGCATCCGTCTATTCCCACCATACCCAAGGGCAGCCACACCTCATTCTCTCCCTGTTTCTTTTTCCCCCTCACCCTCTCTCTCTCTCTCTCTCTCTCTCTCTCTCTCTCTCTCTCTCTCTCTCTCTCTCTCTCTCTCTCTCTCTCTCTCTCTCTCTCTCTCTCTCTCTCTCTCTCTCTCTCTCTCTCTCTCTCTCTCTCTCTCTCACCCTACCATTTGCCTGCTGTTGCTTGCTTTCTCCTTTCTTTCTTTTTTACCACAGCTTATTTGCTCTACTTTCTACCCCCCCATCCTGAGAGAAGTATGGTGTGTTGTGCAACCTCTAACACGTCCTCCAGCTACCCAAACCACATTACCAAACTAGCTTCCTGAAACCACTTCACAAATTAGCTTATCAAACTAGCTTACCAATAGCTTCCCAAAACTGCTTACCCAACTAGCTTCCCAAAACAGCTTAGCAAACTAGCTTCCAAAACAGCTTCCCAAAACAGCTTACCAAATACCTTCCAAAACAGCTTCCCAAAACAGCTTACCCAACTAGCTTCCCAAAACAGCTTAGCAAACTAGCTTCCAAAAACAGCATTCCAAAACATCTTTCCAGACTAGCTACCCAAAACAGCTTATTAAACAGCTTTTCAAAACATACCTCAGCATGTTCTCTTATAGCCTGCTGTGCATTCAAAGCCCTCAAGTTATACAAGTCAAGGCTTTTCATCTGAAACAAGCCAATGCAAACAGATTATCAAAAGATTCCAGAGCACAAATATGAAAAATAAATAAAAAATGTGCATTATAACTTACAAAGTAAGCGGTTTTGTTGTATTATGGTGGGGTGGAAATTATTTTAAATCATTCCACTAGGAAAAACTATTGCATTTAGTGAGAATATTGGGAGGTATTCACTGGCAGACTTGAGGAAGCTGAGCAAACGGCATTGTAGTTGTTTTATTCTACTATTCAATCGTACATTATCTTGCCCTCAGTACCTCATGATGTACCTGAAATTAAGACTGGTGTAAGGCATGTGTGTGTGTGTGTGTGTGTGTGTGTGTGTGTGTGTGTGTGTGTGTGTGTGTGTGTGTGTGTGTGTGTGTGTGTGTGTGTGTGTGTGTGTGTGTGTGTGTGTGTGTGTGTGTGTGTGTGTGTGTGTGTGTGTGTGTGTGTGTGTGTGTGTGTGTATGTGTCTCTGTGTGTGTGTAGCCAGCTGAAACAGGACAATATGGAAAATGTAGGGACACGCTCCACTCATATCTGACAGAGACATCAACACATCGCTCAAGGTCAACTGTGTGTGTGTGTGTGTGTGTGTGTGTGTGTGTGTGTGTGTGTGTGTGTGTGTGTGTGTGTGTGTGTGTGTGTGTGTGTGTGTGTGTGTGTGTGTGTGTGTGTGTGTGTGTGTGTGTGTGTGTGTGCGTGTAGGAGCATCCCCTCGCTACCCTGAGGGCTGTCTCATTGTGTCTCGACGCCAAAGAGACCACAACACGTCTTGCCTCTTGATCCATAAAATCATTACGAGAGCTTTTAACAGGTTCCAAGGACCAAAGCCTTTTTGGTTTTTAAATAAATCATAAACAAGGGGAAATATCAAACCCATTAATCTTTCATTAAGCTTGCCCGGATAAAAAAGAATCGCTTAAAGTATCATTCATTACCATCGTTGCGAGTGCAAAAGCCCCCCTGCTGACATCAAAGGCTCCTCAAAGAAATTGAGCTGGGGAGAGTGTGGGTTAGCTGGTTTTGGCTGAGAACCAGCTTGTGGTTGCCTTTTAATTTCGACTGGCTCTTAATGGCACTGAAGAGGAAATGGGGGATCTGGTGTACAATGGTGCTTGTGGCTTGACGGTGTCTCTTAAGCAAACACTCCCGATCAACAATGCAGTGTTATTTGACCAAAGGGACGGCAGCTTGGTGGACAAAAGGTGGACGGCTCATCCTTTCAGAGGCTCTCTGTCTGCCATTGAAAGATCATAGGGCTCTTCATGAGGAGAGAATGGAAGCACTGCGTTTCAATTAACTCCCCTCCTTCACAGACACACACAGACCTGCATACGTACTCACATGCATGCACACCCGCCCGCACACCAACACACACACACACACAAGCATGCACATCGCACACACACACACACACACGCATGCACGCACACACACAGATAAACATGGAGTAGTAAGAGGAGGAGGGTTTTACATGCTGGTTGGAGCTACAGCTGACTTGGTAATTATTTACGTCAAATTAATTTACAGCAAAAGGTTGATGATTGACGAGTTAATTTGTCCTGCTCTGCTGTGGACTTGAGCCAACCCGAACACACCCGTGAAACCCACACACTGTTGGTGAAATGCTGACAGACCTCGGGAGGATTTCTTTTAAAAACATGAGTAGGATAGGGCCATGAGACTCATTTAAGTTGGATTATGCGTGTGCAATGTCCTTAATATTAGAAAGGAAAAAATTACCAGTGAACAAAATTACAGCCGAAACAAGGATTAAGGACATTGATTAAGGATGAACTATACAACGAACTACAAACCAAGTACTTGGGCTGGGGAGGCCCAGTGGTATGAGTTAGTCAAGGCCAGGGGTGGGCAGTATTTCTAATACATGTATTTCAAATACGTATTTCAAATACAAAATACTATTTTGTAATTTGTATTTTATTGAGATGATGAAAATGCCTTTGTAGTGTTGTGTTGTGTATTTTTGTATTTTCGAAATACTGTAAAGTACTTTCTGTCGAACACTGTGATGAAATCTATCTATCTGCAAACCATGAAATCTCTATCTCTGTCTGTCTGTGGCTAAAATTCAGTTTGATTACACCTTGTGTGACAAGTTGGAACTCTCTGACAGCCTTCATCAGCTCTGCAGTATCCACGAGACACTCACTGATCTCATGAAAAAGTTAAACCTGCCATTTTTTAAGGGTGCAGAGATGGAATGCATCGAAGAATATAAGTCCTGAAACCCCTTGCGTAGGCAATTGATCGATTGTAGAGCCAGTCGCCGGGCTATTACGCAGAATTAATTCCGACCTTATTTGCAGTAGAGGCAAAGCTTGAAGCTCTGTATGCCAACAACCTCACTTTCTGCTCACACCTTCTGCATGCCATAGTGGATGGGTTTCCAGTGCAGATTTGGTGCCTTTCTAGAACTTTGTCCAGAAGTGAATGAAGCGATCCTGAAGAAATGTGTGACCCATCCGCACTTTAAGATGCGCTGGCTGCCTCCACAATAGGCAAGTAAAAAAAAAAGAATCCAAGAACTGATGCTTCAGGCTGCCACAGATCTTGGGCATGTTACTGAGAGTGAGGCTTCAATCGCAACTGCGATACGGAAGAGGGGAAGAGGATGACTTCTTCATCTTTACAGAAGACGTGGAGGTTTTCCAGAAGCCAACTCACAGCAAGGCTCTGCTAGAGTCATTGCATGTTTTAGAGGACCAAAGGAAGGACTTGCCATCCTTGGACCAGTACCCCTGCATCAAAAACCCTTTTTGTAAGGTGCAATACCATCATTCCGTCTTCTGCTCCAGTAGAGCGTTTATTTTCCTTTGCTGGACTGATTAACAGGCCCCATAGGCGTTGTCTGAATGCAACACTGTTTGAGAAGTTAGTTATGCTTAAGGGCATCAACTGAGGAGACACCACTAGCTAAGGTGGCTAAGGTTACACATACTCCTATGCTCACACAAAGACAGCACAAGGACTTGAGTTCAAAAGCTTTGATAGCACACTAGTTTGCTGTTTTCCTTTCTTTTTTCTGTTTTACAGTTTTTTTCTCAACTTTAAATTTGTCTATGTTCTCTGGCCTGCGAAATATTTCAGTGCTATTGTGACTTGACAAGACAATTTCCTACCTCAAATAAGGACATTTCCAACCTCTTTCACATTCCAAATAAGAAATTATTGATAATGTCATAATTATTGACTTCTAATTGGCCTAACTGATTGGATGGTATTAATGTGACCACCAGATTTTCTTTATTTTTTAAAAAAAATTGTATTTAGATTAATAGAGGTTGTGCACACACCAGTATTCAGGTGTATACAAAATTATTCAATTGTGATGCAACTCACCATACGTTTGGTAGTGATGGTGTTAAATAACTGAAAAGGTTCAAATGCTACCTAGTTTAAATTTCTAAATAAATCATCCATTTGGATTGTTTGTCTTTGAGTTATTGTCACCGATTCATAGTGGGCAATCTATTACACCAAGAGAGTAAATAAGGAAGGGTTCCTTCGAGTTACCGACCATTTCTCAGGGCAGAGGTTTATATTGGGATGCTTCTAACATGAGGGGTCAGCATATCTAATCTGTTGACTGATTATGGAAGGAGTCTCTCTCAGATGTTTTCCCAGGTAGTGTACAAGTGAAGGGATCGATGAAAAGGCTATTAGAGAAAGGTTGTTTAAAATACTTTCTTGGGGGAAGAAATACAGTATTTTTATTTTGATACATTTTTTGGCTGCTGTATTTTGTAGCTTATTTTGATACATTTTTAAGGTTGGTAATTGGTATTTTATTTGGAAATACATTTTGATGTATTTGTGCCCATCCCTGGTCAAGGCTCTTACTGAATAAAACACGGGAATAGCCATTCCGTTTTATCTCCAGCCACCGTGCTAAATCTGACCACCGCAACTGATACAAGTCTATTTTTTCCCATGGTACTTGAAAGCTATAGGAGCTTCAAGTGTTTGAGGTTGCCCTAGTTTGTGTAGTGTACCCTTAAACATCCATCGTCAATGCAAAGGCTACTTCTACAACATTTATTCGGCCTCCTGTGGATTGATTATGTATATTGTGTAAATTAAATGGAATTACGTTTTTATTGTGTTCAACCGAGACTTAATAAGCCCATCACAGGAGTTCTACCTTTGACTTAGTTATCCCAGCCATATGCGACTGTAAAGTTCTGTAGACCAGACTGTGTGGTCTCTGCACTCTTTTGTCAAAATTGGATACAGACAGTGTTCTGTTGGACCAAAGACATGCCATGTATGTTTGTGTTTGTGTGTGTGTGTGCATGCATGCGTGCGTGTGTGTGTGTGTGTGTTCATGTGCATGTGATTGTGTGTGTGTGTGTGTGTGTGTGTGTGTGTGTGTGTGTGTGTGTGTGTGTGTGTGTGTGTGTGTGTGTGTGTGTGTGTGTGTGTGTGTGTGTGTGTGTGTGTGTTTGCGTGTTTGTGTGTTCATGTGCATGTGAGTGTGTGTGTGCATGTGTGTGTGTGCATGTGTGTGTGAGTGTGTGCGTGTATGCCGGGGGAGGAGGTCCATCGGTGAGATAGAGTTGAACTATTCGGGTACAGAGAGGAATGAAAGCCAGGGTCCAGGTCCTGTGGTTAATGAGATGCGGAGGCAGAGGGAAGCGATGGTTTTAATTACTGGCCGGCACCGCTCTATCTGGGGAAGAGAGCTGGACAGCATGCTGGGCCTGGGAGGTGGGGAGCTCAGGCCCATGCCAGTCCTGCTGTGCCTTGCTGCCTTTGATGCTCACTTCTCCTAGCTTTAGTCCCGCCTTGTGTTTATTAGACCTTTTTTCTCCACCTCTTCTTTTTTCCTTTTAAAGAAAATGTTCTTGCTCGGCTGAACCTTTATTCAACCCAACAAAGACTAAGGTGTAGCTGAACTGGAAACTCCTGGACAGTTTCAGTGATGCGAGGAGAGGAACCTAATCACATGTGGAAATGAAATCTGCAACTTTCCCTTTGTGTGGTGGCTTCGGCTGCATCCAGCAGAGAGGAGCTGGAATGTGGATCCCCTCTAGTAGGTCTTGGTTTGTTTGAGGCGTGTGGGTGTGGGACTCCAATGGAAATGCAATAAAATGTGTGGTGGCGCGTCCAACGCCTAACACCCACCACAAAAAGGGATACCCCAGAAAAAGAGATGTGTAGATTTAGGACCCTTCTTCTTCTTCTTCTTCTTCTTCTTCTTCTTCTTCTTCTTCTTCTTCTTCTTCTTCTTCTTCTTCTTCTTCTTCTTCTTCTTCTTCTTCTTCTTCTTCTTCTTCTTCTTCTTCTTCTTCTTCTTCTTCTTCTTCTTCTTCTTCTTCTTCTTCTTCTTCTTCTTCTTCTTCTTCTTCTTCTTCTTCTTCTTCTTCTTCTTCTTCTTCTTCTTCTTCTTCTTCTTCTTCTTCTTCTTCTTCTTCTTCTTCTTCTTCTTCTTCTTCTTCTTCTTCTTCTTCTTCTTCTTCTTCTTCGGACAAGTGTACTATACTGGGAGACAGGCAGGCAAATCAACAAGCAGTCAAGCAAACAGACAGGCAGACAGACAGACAGACAGACAGACAGACAGACAGACAGACAGACAGACAGACAGACAGACAGATAGGCATGCAGAGAGACAGGCAGATAGGATTGGAGGCAGACTGACAGACATGAAAAGCAAACAAGGCATACAGGGAGACAGGCAGAGAAGGATGCAAAGGGGTAGGTAGATATTCAGGGAGGCAGGCAGACAGACAGGAAGGAAGGCAGGAAGGCGCTGAGAGTTCTGCGTCTCCTTGGCTGCTCCCAGCAGGAGGGTGTTGCTACGCATCTGCTCTGTGTACCCTCTGCAGCAGCGCTGTGGACCAGCCCCTTTGTTTCCTTTTCAGGGATCACATGGGGGAGAGAGAGAGAGACATGGCAGTGCACTGCAGTGGTCAGCACAGACCCCTCAACCTCTTCCTCTCCCACAGCCTTCTCCTCCTCAAACTGCCCCCCCCCCCCCCCCCCCAAATCCACCAAGACCCCAAAAAAATACAACACAGGCTTTAAAATTTGGTGGCATTTTGGCACAGGGTATGCAAAGAAAGTATGCCTAAATACAGTAATATAAATACATGTGGCTAGCTACACACCACCCAGGTGGCTTTACTGGGCCCTTCTGCCAACAGGACACAGGTAGGTAGAAAACCAGTTTATTGTGGAGTAAGAAGGTTGGTTGCATGCAAAGCAGGTATTGAAAAGTGACATGTCAGCATTCCAGAGTGTGTGTGGTGATGGCCAGTTAAAGTCGTGTGCATTGATTGATTAATGCACAACAGGTGTGCAGACCTACCAACCCCACAGTCCAAACAACCTGACTCGGGCCACCATCCTTTAACCACAAACACTCGATAACACACAAAACGGGTTGGCATATTGATATTTCATTTCTAACACTTTAAGAATTGAGAATGTGCAAAGCATTTTAAAATGCTAATAAATCTATACAATCAGTCATTAAACAAACATCTCTTGCATTCCGAAAAAAGTATTTTATTTATTTTGATATTTGACCAAAAATGTCACTGAATTTATATCCAGAGATATTGAAGGCCAACTCACTGACCAAGACAGATTATTTATTTTTTTGTTTGATTTGGACTGGATTTGTTTTTTAAGATGTGGTAGATGACAGGAATAAAAAAAATATCACTGAGTCGTGTCACTGACACACTGAGTCGGATAGAGGCAGGGTAGTTTTCTAGTTTTCTAGCATCATTAGAGACAACATTTCAGTCGTAGCTTCTTTAATGGTTATCTGCTCATTTTGAACACGATTACAAATCCATGTGGGCTTGAATGAGTGGTTGAATGTATGTTAGCTTGCATGCAACCATGTGTGCGAGCATGCATCTGTGCGTGAGTGCGTGTGTGCATCTGTGTGTTTGTGTGTGGGTGTGTGTGTTCACCGTTTTACAGAGGAAGCCCGAGATACAGAGCAGATTAGGGTCCACAGAAGGAATATCCAGTTAATCTAATTTCCCTAATCCCGCTTACTGATATCATGGCAGAGTGGGGGTTGAACATTCAGAATAACTGATTGTTCTAGTTTTCCAATCAGGATTCTGAGTTTATGGCAGCATTGTGTTGTGATGTGTATCGTGAAGGCTTTGATCTCCCCTTCTTCTTCTCCCATATGTATTCCAACTCCTCCAGCATGTGTTGATAGAGAAACATGTTGACATGACGTTAGATGCTACGCACAGGGAGAGGAGGTCAGCAGACATGACGGGAAAGTAGGAAGATTTACATTTACATGCAGTCATTAGACTCTCTCTCTCTCTCCCAGATAACTTCTTTTTTTTTATACCATTTTTGTATGCCTCTAATGTTATCAGGGCTCAAGCTATATCAATGGCATCGTCAGCCAAAGGCCAAACCACAAACCTATTCATTACTATAAGAGCATGTCTATGCATCTTACACGTACTGTGTAAGATGTTATGTTTGTGGACAGGATTACCTAATCCTCGTGTTTGCATTTCCAAATGTTTAATAAGACCTTAACGGTTTACAGCAATTCAGAATGTAGAAAAAATGTCCATCTTAAAAGGCCTTATTTGCTGATTGTTTTAATGCCTTGTTAGTGATTTACATTGTATAACTGAAATGAAGGTACTAATAAAGAGAGGAAAGAAATTCAAAATATGTTTTGTAATATGTTAGTTAACAATGTCTTGCCACTCATTACACTACGAAAACTTATTGACAAGAACAGTATGTGCCACATTCTGCTTTCTTTCCTGAGGTAAACTGTTTCTCTCAGACTGCGGTCCCTGTGGTCCAAATCCATAATCTTCTTAGATCTTATACATGAAAGACTTGCATACATCTTCTTTTAAATTCCCTCCAAGGTGTCTGGCTCTGCATGGTAGAATTAGGATATGAGCAAATGTAGAGGAAGAGATGTGGAATTATGATCAGATGCTAAATTGAAGACTGCGTTAGAGGGTTTTATCACAGCTCAATTTAGTATAAATCTCTTTCAGGTATAATTTTACTGATTGCACACAGTACAGAAGGATACAATTTAAAATATTTGTATACTAATAATTATTATCATTATTACTACTGTTGTATTTGTATTATTATGTCAATAAAGGCAATGATAATATTAATCCCAGCAAACTAAATTATTAATTAAATGATCTGAATTGTTTGACAATTGACGTGGGATTTTACCTCATTAATATTATTCAGAAAGCCACACTGTTGTTTCAGAAACCCGCACGACACAGAACGTACGTGCTTTGGCTCCATCTAGTTGTAATCCATTAGTTTGCACTTTGTCTTTTAAACACCATAGCGTTACCATCCTTACGCCGAGTAAAATAGTTCTTGGGTTCTTCAGAAATAAAATCTTCATAAATCATTGAATGCTTATTGAAATACATATTGAAATACATTTTAATTGCCCGTATTTAGTGACAGGATAATACAAGCATGTAAACATTAGGAAATAACGAAGAAAAACATTTGGCGTATGAATCTCTCAGGTGAACAGTCTTATAAATACATTAGGCGGTGACCTTTTCGTGATTCGCGCAAGGAGGACATTAAGAAGTCGGAGAAGAAGGCCGCTGATTTGCACCGTAAGCGTATGAAGCTGTTTTATCAAACCGTAAAGTAGCGTGGTGGGCGTCCGAATGTAACTTTATACATGATATAGTTATAGTGAAAACGATTAAAAAGAAAAATAACGTTTCTAAACGTCATATTTGTATCTGCTCCACGGTCTGGCCATCGCGGAGGGACCACGCGCCTCTAGGCGACCACGTGGAAGGCCCTCGGCCTCATGAGTAGGCCCGAGAGTCGCCTTGTTAGCCATCGAGGGGTCGAACTTGTTCCCGAAAAAAAGGAATTCGTATTCTCTATGGCGTTAAATTCACCAAGGCCCGAATATGAATAATACAATTAATAACGTTTACTTAAACACGTAACCTCGTGTGGGGAGTTACGCCATCTTTGATTTTACTTTTAACTTTGTTCAACGTGACGATGTCAGGCATATTAGTTGGACGTTTATGTCCAACCCATGAATCATTTCTGGGTTGCTAGTTTTTGATCTGGTTGTTCATCAGTTGAATACACTGTCTGTTTGGCTGCAATATAGTTAAGAAGACCTTGAACATGACTGGTCGTGCAAGGTCAAGGGGCCGTGCACGTGGCACAGAAAAGGCGACGCCTGGAGTGGTGAGTTGCTTATTCCTGCAGGAAATTAAATGAAAAAAGTAAATTATATGAAGTGGGCTCTCGATGTGGTTAACCCTTACCCTTTTTCATGTAATGTGTTCATGGGTTGATGAAATTCCATCTTGTCTTTCCCAAAGTCGCAGGAGTGCGTGGTACCCAGCGCCGGGTCTGGTGATGCGGACCTTCAGGGAAGAGGGAGACAAAAGGGGCCTCTAGGATCAGTGGTGAAAGACGGTATGAATACCTTTTGTGGCCATTGCTATGGCTGCAACTAACGATTATTTTAATAATTGATCAATCAGTCGATTAATCGGACTTTGTTTGCTTAATGCAGCAGAGGTAGAGCGTATACTGCATGGGCGGGGCTCGTTTCTTTTTAGTTTTTTTTGCGGATGCATTAAAAAAAATATTTCGAGAACACTACGCGTCATCGTGGGATGCCAATATCGTCATTGATAAAAAAAAATTGATATATTTTGCAGCCCTACCCAATACCAACATAACTCCGGTAGGAGTTAGTAGCAAAGGATATGGTTCCAATAAACACTGTAGCACGTGACTGCTACAGTGTTTTAAAAAAAAATGTTTTATTTGTGAGAGAGAAAATCGTGATTTCAATTCGAAGCCAAAAAAATCGTGACTCACATTTTTCCCTGAATCGTGCGGCCCTACTCAGCTCCTCCCTCGTTCTCATTTTCAAACAATCGTGGCAGTCTCATCAATCAACTTTACAACTTTAACCTAATGCAGCGGGATGGGGGAGGTGTAGTTAATTATTGGATGTTAAACATATCAGCAAGATAATAAACTTGCTTTAGAAATGATGCTGGGGGTCCCGGGTGGAGAACAAACCATGAAAGAATGAGACAGATTGACGAGACATTCAAATATTTGACTAAGTAGGCATGACACAAAGTACAAAGATTGCATGCATTTGCCATTTCACTGACATTGAATCTTATTTTCGTACGCTCGTTGACTAAGTCTTCCCTCTTCACCACCGTCAGTGAACAAACAGCGAGTCAGCGACTAGTGGGTCTAGGTGGAGTCAGATCTGAGGACGAACGAGACAGAAGAATCAATACGGTTCATTCTTGTTAAAGATTTGTTCATTCGAACTGATTCGGTCGTGAATGACCTATCACTCTTGCCTTGACCATCAAGAATGATTATGACCGGGAAAAAAGCGGTGAACTAAAGATGGGTGGAGCCCCTTTGAATCCCCTGTGTCTAGCAGTGTATTCCTGCCCAGGAGAGGGTCGGGCAGCTTGAAATTATGTATTCGTGACAGCCCTAATCTGTACCGTAATACACTTTCAAACTGTAATTTTGACTCTTCCTTTATTCCAGCAGATATTTCACAGATCTCTGCAGGGTTCCACGCGGTGAAGTTTGGGGATAGAGGTGGACGCCGTGCAGATTTCCACGATGAAGGGATCTGCACCAGGCAGGCGATGGAGCACGTCAAGGCATCAAAGTCTGGTCTGTGACGTGTGAAACCAGTCTTTATTGTCTTTTTCTAAATTTGTGTTGGTGTTATCCCAGTAATCTAACGGCCATCTATGTTGAACAGACTACCCATATGCTTGTAGAGCATTTTCCTTTTGGTGTGAAACGTGCATTAACGTCTGTATTTGCACATAAAAAGTGTTGTTCTTTCCATCATATATTTTCATTGAATGTAGTTGTACTACTGGTCAAGCAGATTACCTCATACGCATTTAAATTATGAAAGTTCATAAAGACCTATGAACAACAAAGATGCCGTCTTGTCAAAACCACCGTGTCCACCTCTTATTTGATGCATTTTGGATGTCCAAACCAAAGTCGGTGCATGTTTATTAAATGCAGGGAGAGATCATCAGACCCTGGATTAGCCCATGAGGATCAGAAAACCCTTGCCTGGGCATGTTTCGGAAGCAGTATGTAATGATTATCTTTAATTCCCAGGTAACTCTGGCCGATCCATCGCGCTGAGGGCTAACTTTTTCGCCATCACGTCACGGCCCCAGTGGGTGCTGTACCAATACCATGTTGGCTTCCAGCCCCCCATGGAGTCCCGCAGGCTGCGCGCCGCTCTACTGTACCATCACAGCGAGATGCTTGGTGCAGCACGCAGCTTCGACGGGGCAATCCTCTTCCTGCCCCACAAGTTGCCCAACAAGGTAAGAGTGCAACATCGCAACAAGCCGCTGCACTATATTTTGTTGAAAGGGGCAGTTGACATGGATGTTTTGTAGAACTTAATGCATCACTGTTTTATTTTTGTTATCCAGGTGAGTCTTTTCCCTCAGCCCACATTCGATTATCTTACATAAGCATATTCATAGTTCTGTTACCAGATGTTAACCTTGAACAGTTCCCCTAAAAAAAAATTTAAAGGAGGAATCCGGTGTAAAATGGATACGGGATACGTTTGATATGATAAAGACTTGGGATATTCGTTTGGGAGCAAATAAGCGCATGTAGACGCATTCTTAAGTTGGCTGTTTTTAGCAGTTTCTACCAAAACGCTATAAACGTGGAACGATGGGGGCATGTGTTATGGTAAAAACTAAAGCGCTGTTTTAAACAACTTAAAAGGCTAGAAGTAGCCCAACTCTTTGGTAGTATAATAAAACAAGGCATTGAAAACTTTGTAAGTGTACAGATTGATCATTTAAAAAGGACATTTTATACACATCAGTAGTTCACCCGTCGACGCCATCTTGTCTTTAAGACTCGATAACTAGATTGGCGAACACAGAGCTTGCATGTTGTTCAAGGATGGCATGACCTCCGTGTTCGTCAATCTACCGATTATTATGCTATTATAAAACCCTTGTTATACTACCAAAGAAGTTTCAGGCTACTTCTAGCCATGTAGGTGGTTTAAAATAGCGATTTAGTTTTTACCATAGCACATACCATGTCCCCATCGTTCCAAGTTTATAGCGTTGTGGTAGAATCGGCCAAAAAAAAAGCCAACCTAAGAATGCCTCTACATGTGCTTTTTTGCTACCAAACGAACATTCCAACTCGTTATCATACTAAACATATCCCAGATCCATTTTACACCGGATTCCTCCTTTAAGGGGAAGGCTTTGTTTGTTCTATATTCACATTTGAATTAAGGGCTCTTCAGTGGGGAACCAATGGGACCGTCCGCAGTCCAAGTCTTGCTTTGTTAACTGAAAACGTGAAAAAAGTGACTAAAAGGGATGGGAATCCGGTCAGGTTCTAGCATGGACCCATGGTGACTTGGTCCACTAAGGCTGCCTTTCCTCCCCCCCGAGCAGGGATTATGTGCACATCCACGTGCACTTCTCCAAATATTCTGTTAGTAGGGCTATTCATTTGTTCGTTTTAGCCGTTCTGTTAACTGGAATGGGTCTGCATTGTTACACATGCTGATGATCATGATTTGTAACATGTATTGGACATGTTTTGTCGTCATTCATATCCTTGCATATTGATGGGGGTTTTGTCAGGGTTGAATGGGAATACTGTGTAATGAGAGAAGTTATCCTTCTCCATTGACCAGCTGTTAGATATCATAGATATATTCTATTGTGTATTATAGAAGCCTGTATTATAGTATATTTGACAAGGTTGTCTTTTAGCGAAGGTGGTGCTCTTTTATACAGCTTGGTGAAACCCCTGGTTTTTCATTCAGTACGACTTCATTCCTGTTATAGGAGACGCTGGTCCACAGTGAGACAAGGCAAGGAGAGAAGGTTCAGATCAAGATAACTCTAACGAATGAGCTGCCACCCTCTTCGCCGGTATGCCTGCAGTTCTACAACATCCTCTTCAGAAGGTCAGTTGTGCTTTTAACCACAGAAATTTATGAATTTTTTCTGGTCTACAGTCTAAATGTTGGTATGATTAAATACATTAATACATGTCGGATTGATCTGCGTATTAATGTCATGCCAAGGATCCTGAGGATGCTGGACATGCAGCAGATCGGGCGCCACTACTACCAGCCCAAAGACCCACTCAGCATCCCACAGCACCGGTAGGGATGCCTCCAGTCTGATGCAGAAAAATATACCAGGCTGAGCGCGAATATTAGAATATCCGGCTATTCGTTGGTTAGAAATTCAAATAATGTATTCAAATCTCAATGCAGTTTTCTGATATTGATTTTGTTTCTATGAAAAAGTACACAAAAAATATTGTTTTTTAACGTCTTATTAGTGGTGCAACGGATCAACCCGCACGGTTCGGGACACAAGTGATCCGCAGATCGGCTGATAAAGAAAAATAAGAAAAGTTGTGCGTTCACATGATCGGTGCATGTTTAAAGGACAATTTCGGTATTTAGCACATTGAGCCCCCTTTCTAGTTTGTCAGGATGAAAAATAGTGGTTGACCACCGAAATGTAGACTATTGGTCCTGTCTTGGGTATTTGGCTCCCCTGCCTGCTTCAGAATTAGGCTAGCGTTGGGCATTCACAAACCTTTTAAACAACCCTAAACGTTGCAACTCACCGAGTGGCGAGTTGCACATGTGTCAGATGAAAATCTGTGAAGTGGTTATGTGTCAGATGAAAATCTGTGCTCCTCCTACCCCAGGCTGACCATCTGGCCAGGCTTCACCACCACCATCCTGCAGTACGAGTCCAGCATCATGCTGTGTACAGACGTCAGCCACAAGGTGCTGCGCAGTGAGACGGTACTGGACTTCATGGTCAGTCTCAGACAGCAGTGCGGACCCCAGCGTTTCCCTGAGATATGTGCCAAGGAGCTCATTGGACTCGTGGTCCTCACCAAGTAAGGGTTAACGACTGACCCAGGACATTGTTTTATTGGTATGGAAGACTGTAAGAGTCGTAGGACATAATGAGGTTCAATTTTTTATTTGTATAGCCCTTAATCACAGGTATTGCCTCAAAGGGCATAACCGGCCACATTTTATGAAACCCCCTGAACCTAGCCCCCCAGAGGGCAAGAAAGTTTTCAAGGAAGGAATCAGATGGATTCATTCCGGGGATGTTTAGGACTGCAATGGGTGCCATAATGCACATGCATACATGCAGGCAAAACATTATTTAGTCCAGGCGTTCGTAGTCATTACGACATCTACCTCTGCTAAAACTGATGGAACAATGTATTAGAAGGGGGATAGTGTATACAAAAGATGTAGACAACTGCTTATTTAGTGACCACACAAACGTGCATCAATACAATCAGGTTGATGCATACCTGCTTCATAGTACAGCATCAGAAGATAGTTTAATTCAGAACTTCTTTGTCAGATACAACAACAAGACCTACAGGATTGATGACATTGCGTGGGATCACACCCCCAACAACACGTTCAAGCGAGGAGACGCAGAGATCTCCTTCAAGGACTACTACAAGACGGTAGGTACTGATCAATGTGCACCCTCTGGCTTCCCGGTCTTGTCGTTTGTAATATTTCACCCTTCTTTCTTTAAGCAATATACACTGAACATCACTGACGGCAACCAGGTGCTCCTGATCAGCCATGTGAAGAGGCTGGGTCCTTCAGGGGCTGCCCCCCCTGGGCCGGCCATGCTTGTTCCGGAGTTCTGCTATCTCACAGGTCAGCCTGGTCCTGTTGGATCTCCACCATAGTCTCCCCATATGAATGTATTCCTTGAAACAGTGAGCTAAAACTGCTAGCTTCCCATTGCAAGCCAGGTTTGTAAAACATGGCGTTTTACAAACAAAAATCAAAGCAAATTATGCTTTCTAGCAGGTTGTATTAGTCATTTTGTTGTAGCTACTCATTTGTATAGGAAGCCTCGAAAGTGGTGTGTATGCAGCGGTGTTGTGTGCGCTTTTTGTATACGCTCTTGGAGGCGTTATGTGTGTGGTCCTTGGAGGAGTGCTTAACAAGGGCACATAACACTGCTGCAATAAAAAAACTACAAACGGTACAAAAACAACCTTTTCCTGTTCCAGCGGCGGATTAATACTGAGAACTTTCGAGGCTTCCTATAGAATTTGGTAGCTACAACAAAATTACTAATAAAACCTGCTGGAAAGCATAAACATGAACTGAGTTTCACAGCTTTGCAAACAAATGTTTAATTTTGCTTTAGGACCAATGTTTTATGCCCATCGACACTGGGATCTGACGAGGGCTGGAAAAAGCCTAAACTTCTTGAAACACTCTGCGAAGTTTGCACCTGAACCTATCAATTTCATTGTAAACAACCTGAAACCTGATCCCTTTTTAGTTTTGAATTACTGAAGCTCAAGCTATATCTCTATCTCCCTAAAGGTCTAACTGATAAGATGCGATCGGACTTCAACATCATGAAAGAATTGGCTGTCCACACCAGACTGACCCCAGACCAGAGGGAGGTCCGCCTCAACAGATTTGTCGAGAGCATTCAAAAGTGGGTCTAACCTCATTAGGGTTGATTCTGGCTGTGAAAGATAGCCGATGTTTGTGCTGATTCGGTTATCAAGCGTTGACAGAATGCTATCTAGGTTTAATAGTTAAACTTCAAGGTCTTACATGTGATAGGAATAAGGACGCACAGACGGAGCTGAACACCTGGGGGCTCAACTTCGATAAGGAGCTCCTGAATCTGACTGGGAGGATCCTCCCAGCTGAGAAGATGATCCAGGGATCGCGCTCGGTAGGTCACTGCATGGGCCTGTAAATGATGGCATGAGGTATCGGGTAATAATATAATGTTTAATTTTCACCCAAAATTTACTTAGTGGTGATAATGGTTTGACTCATCTTTGGAACATTGCATTTAGGCAGTAAGAATATGTGACTCTTCTGGTCATCGCTTTTTTATTTAACAATAAAAGGTGGCTGTTCTGGAGAAAAGCTCTCGATACGGTAGCTGTTTGTGTTTTCTCGATGAATTGCATGGTCAGCTCAACCTGTCTTGTTTCCCAGTACGACTACAACCCGTGGCAGGCGGACTGGTCCAAGGAGATGCGTGGGTTACCGGTGATCAGTGCTCCTCCCCTGGAGAACTGGATCATGCTCTACACCCGTCGCAACGCCAACGATGCCCAGAACCTGCTGCAAAGCCTGAACAGGGTCTCTGGTCCTCTGGGGATCCGCACTCAAAAACCAGTCATGTGAGTGACAATAGTTTACATTATATTACCTCCAAAACGATCAGTATGGTCAAGTTATGTTTCTGCAGTGGACTGGCTGCACCACTGGTTGCACCTTAATTGATCAATGTTATGCCAGGGTTTCCCAAAGCACTTACAGCTTAGGCTACCGCCTTTAATACAGCGTCCCAAAAAGAAAATCTATGCACATTCATTCTGTGTATAGGCAACACACTGCATGGAAATAAGCATAAATGCCCCCCCTTCAAAATTGGTGATGGCAACGAAAGAAAAATATGTTTAAGGACATTTTTGTATCGTAGTGTCATACAACTTGATTGCCATTCTAATTGAGTTGTGACAGCGAGGTTTGCTTGTTTTCACTGAGTTGTCCTTCCTTAAGGTTGGAGTATGAAGACTACCAGGAGTCGCTCCTCAAAGCACTGCAGCACAACGTTGGACCTCAGACCCAAATGGTTTGTTCCCCTATCCTCAACCCCACCTCATTAAGTATATAGTAATTTAGAAGATGAATTTACGCAAGCGACTTAAAGATAACATGTGTTTGCTTGTGGTTAAGGTGCAGGTAGGGTTGGAGCATATTGCAGACATTGAGTATTAGCCTAGTCATTACACACAAGCCACTACACTATCCAGCTGTTATTTAAGTAACATTGTCAAGTGGAAAATCTTTTTTTCATTGACTAAAACGGTTGTATTATTGGTTCAATCCCATGTGGCTTTGTGAAATAGAGGATGTACACGTCTGTTGAACGTTTGAAGTCTATTGACTGGTTTGCTATTTCCCAGGTGGTTGTGGTCCTGCCCAGTAACAGGAAAGACAAGTACGATAGTGTGAAGAAGTACCTCTGTGTAGACTGTCCCACCCCCAGCCAGTGTGTGATCGGTCGGACTCTGAGCCGACCCGCGGCGCTGATGACCATTGCTACCAAGATCGCCCTGCAGATGGCCTGCAAGATGGGGGGAGAGCTCTGGAGCGTTGAGATTCCTGTGAGTGACACCTGGCCCACACCAGTCCTATGATATGCAGAATAATGACACACTAGTGTGAGCTCTGTGTATTGAGTACAGTTTACTGGTGATTATCTTATTTGACTGCATGACTTCCTAAAATGTTATCTAGTGATAAATTAGGATATGGACATGTTGATGTAGTTCCTCACTGACCAATACCACTGCTCTTGTGTACAGCTCAAGCAGCTGATGATTGTGGGAATCGACTGTTACCATGACATAGTTGCTGGTAAGAGATCCATCGGAGCTCTGGTCGCCAGCCTCAACCACGGGATGTCACGGTAATACGGTGAACATCTTCAATGGTCTCCCTGAAGTAACAGGATGCACCTGTAACATGCTTCTCCTGGTCTCCAGGTGGTTCTCGAAGTGTGTGTTCCAGGACAAGGGACAGGAGATCATGGACGGTCTGAAGATGGCCTTAGTGGGTAAGTACTTTAACTAGACTCTGAAGTCCTGCATAATCCACTATAAATTGAAAGTTACCTGAACAGTGAATGCCCCTTGTGTATCCAGGTGCGCTGAAGGATTACCTGAAGTTCAACGGCGTCCTGCCGTCGCGTATCATCGTGTACAGAGACGGCGTGGGCGACGGCATGCTGCAGAGTGTCGTTAGCTACGAGGTTCCCCAGATCATCGAGTCCATAAGATCCATTGGGCAGGACTACATGTGAGTCATTCTAAACCCAAAGCAGCATTTTTTTATATTATTATTTTTCCATCAGCGTCCCTCTAGGTGTATTTATCCGTCTGTCCCCCATTAGGCCCAAGCTGACAGTGGTTGTGGTGAAGAAGCGTGTGAGCAGCAGGTTCTTCGCCCACATTGACGGGAAAGTGGCCAACCCTCCACCAGGGACGGTCATCGACACGGACGTGACGCGACCGGAGTGGTGAGCCTACGCCTACGCCTAGTGTCGTATGTTTCCCTGCTATAGCGGTGTTCTCCCGGACCAAAGTCGGTTCACACTGCCTTGACTTCCCCAGGTACGACTTCTACATCGTGAGCCAGGCAGTCCGTGCAGGCAGTGTCACCCCGACGCACTACAATGTGGTGTACGACACGAGCGGGCTAAAGCCTGATCACTTGCAGAGGCTGACGTACAAGCTCTGTCACATGTATTACAACTGGCAGGTAAGGAGTTCATGTCACAGTGGGCAGAGTATGAAAATAACTGCTGAATTTAAACTTGTTTTGTTAAGCTTGCTTTGAAAATTGTATTGCTAACATTATTTATACAAGACCCTGCATTCAACCAAACTGATTCACAGGAGCACAAAGTTGAGCACAATGTTGGGCTAGTTTGAACATAAATAAGATTTACACCGTCTCCCTTTATTGGAGTTGCACCAACTGAGGTTGTGACATAGTTAAGATCTAAACTGAAGTTTACACCTGCCTTAAGGCTAACCCCTATCTGACCTTTGATGTGGCTCATAAATTGAGATTTAACCTAAAGTTTACACCTACTGTAGGCCTAACCTCTATCAGACGCTTAATGTGGCTCATAAGTTTCAAGGATAAGGAAGAAATGACGGATGATTGATGTAATAAGCCACTGTGTTCTTGTCTAATAAAAACATGGCGCTTCGGATTGATTTGATGTTGACGTAGCACTAACATTTAATTTGCACTACTCGCAAACCTCCCCAAGAGCAGATTTTCAAAAGAACAGCAGGGCCACTGAAGAAAGATGCGACTTGTATTAAACTATGTAGCTATCATATGCAAGATCTACCATTCCATGATGGCACCGGTAAAAATTTTGAGGACTAAAGCCTCCTGCTCCTATCCCTACCTCCCTCTCCTCCCTAAAAACCCTCTAAAGTGAGTGTTAGGAGCCTGTTTCAAACTAAATGTACTGTATGAAAAACACATGTATGTATAATACATGTACACTGGTATGATCTCTATGAAGTAATTGGCTTGTCTTTTTGAATCGTCTTTTCCTTTCCCTCTAGGGAATTATTCGGGTGCCAGCGCCGTGTCAGTACGCCCACAAGCTGGCCTTCCTGGTGGGTCAGAGCATCCACAGGGAGCCCAGCATGAAGCTAGAGGACTACCTCTTCTACCTTTGAGTCACATGGACAAGGCCCTGCTATTTTTATCCTGTTCATTCAGTTCAATTTGTGTTTAGGTAGTTCAACTCAGTTCATACTTTTCGGATCACTGGACCGCTTCACATGTTGTCAGGAGTGCATCTTTAGGCATAGAATATGTTTTGTTTCCTATTGTGAAAGAAGCCAGTGATACTTTGGTTTGATTATATATTTGAATATATAAATATATGTTTCTCGTTAAATACAATCTTTTGCAAATGTATTTGCTATGTCAATGTTTAAACCTGGCATAAAAAGTCTGTTCTCCAAGAGTTTTATAGAAATTTGTACGAGTTGATTCAGCAACTAAAGTTATTGTGTTGCACTTAAAACCAGTCTTGTCTTTCATTACTTCAATGTTTGTCTAGTTCAGGGGTCACCAACACTAGGGCGCCCGCTAGGACCATATGAGGCGCCCCCAGGCCTGTCCTAAAAATAGCGCAACTCATTCTTTAACAACTCTTTCCCAGCTTTTTCAAGTTATTGATAATTATTGTGAGAAATCATTAACATGATCAGTGTTGTCATAGATGAGTATTATTAATCATTAATATATAACTAAAGGCAAACTGAGCAAATATGTTATTTCAGAGGAGTATCAAACTGGGTGCCTTTCGTGTGACTCAGAAGTAGCTCTCGGGTTGGAGAAGGTTGGTGACTCCCTGGTCTAGTTCTACGCAAGGATTCTCATTAGGGATGCATCGAATTTTCGGTTTTCGACCGAAAACTTCACCGAAACATTTGTGATGACGCAAACAAAAAGCGCGGCCAGCACGCTTGTCTGGATAAGCGCCAATATGTCTGCGGTGTGAACGTTTTTCAATGATTCTGAGAAAGACTCAAGTATAGCGATTTGTTAGTACAGAGTCATAGCCATAAGTGCAATGGTACTAGGGTTGCCGTGGTGTGGACATTTTCACACCGAATAATACATTCGTGTCAACACCGGTATTAAGAGTATAAACTATAAACTTCGAAACTACGTCAACCACCACCATCTTCTACGTCAACTCCTCTCACACTCTTGGACAACGTCTGGCAGCGCGCCAATTCTCGGTGACAGCGTCTTATAACGTGCTATAAATAATAGTATAATATAATTTTAGATATATCACAGTCAAAAGCTCTGCGCCTCCGGATGGCCGTAGCGCGAGGAGATCTCGTAGGGATTGGGGTTTGTTTACTGGCGTTGCTATGGTTACCGATCTTGCGCGTTCCACACGACCGGAATTTTTTTTATTACTGGAAAAAAATAATACAAAATAACTCTGTTGGCCTCAACACCGGTAATACCGCATACCGCGGCAACCCTAAATGGTACTAATAGTTGGCATAATTTCTTTCGGTGTTTCGGTTTTCCCCCTTGGTTTCCTCATTTTCGGTTTCGGCCAAAAAAATTCGTTTCGGTGCATCCCTAGTGTTCATGGTTTTAAATTTGCTGCATTTAGCGCCAGATAAAACACTAACAAGACTCGTAGCTTGACATGGTAGTTTGTGTAATTCATTACAATACAAAGCTTGGCTAATAGTAATTATAGGTGATCAATTTCAGGTTTGTGTTGAATTTAAATTTGATTGTAATTTATAAATGGCAGGGTGTTTAGGAAGAACAGTAGCCATGCCAAAATTATAAAATATTAAAATTTATTTTGATTTTTAAAAATTTGCACATGCACACCCACACAATAATTTGCATCAATATAGGCTGATATAAAGCTAGCACACAATCGCAGACTTGGACAATATGGTCTAGAAGACACCATGGGGAAAGCTTGCACGGTTTGGATTAAAAAGTTGAATTTACAAAAAAGGCAGTTCGAAAATCAAGTATAAACATTTAAAAATGTACAAATGGACAAAGTACAAAAAGAGCAACAGTCATCCAAACGGAAAAGAAGCAATGACTAAGATGGTCCATAAATGGGTTAGGATGCACAGAAATCCTCAGGACTAGTTGACATTTGTACAGAAGGTATTACAGAATGTTTCTACATTCTTTTTTGGCAGTTTGTTACTCTTTTATATCGCAAAATATATATTGATGGTTTTGAGCTTGGAATGGGAGACAAAGGGTGATTGAACTAAAGACATGTTTAATTTCACATACAAAGACATCGGACATTGCACAATCCTTGTGGGTACTTAAGAGAAATACATAGCCTTTCACTGGATCGTACATTCACTACTCTATGTGCTAGGGTGTTGATATACATGAAGTACAGTACTGTTTCCGGCACCATTTATATTCAGAACTAATGATTATCAACATAAATTTATATTTGGCTCCTGTCAAATTGAAATCCAGATTTCATAGATAATTTTTGAGGAAGGGGAGGGGGCAACGTAGAGGTAGTCTTGTGTCTGGAGAATACTGTGGAAAAGACCTATGCATTACTGGTCATGTCATTTGATCCGGTCACCCAGTATATTGACAAAGCCTCCCCACAAGGTGCATGTTGGAAATAAATTGCTACTTAAAAATATATATATTTTTAACAGATTTTCCATTTCTTTCACCCATCCCTGAATTGAACTGGTTTCTATGGTTTAATTACATAGGGCAATCGTTGTTCACATGTTGACCAAAAGGCAATCGCAGACAGCTACAGACCCTACAGTATGGCTATGACGGGACAAAAATAAAGCGCCATAATCTGCTAAATTGCCATTAATGCAACATAATATTTATTTTATTGGAAATCGTGCACATTTAACGTCACAGTAAGATTCCCCTTACTGCATTTTTTTGTAAATTAATTCCAGGGGCCTTAAAACGATGGGCAGACACATCCCAGCCATAGTTAGACTTCTGGATTCCAAATAAACATGACAAGCCCACAACACAGTGCACACTACAGAAATGGATTGATAATTTGCTGCTCCTAACATTTTCTGAGACGTTACATGAATCACTACCATCCATAAAACCACACACCACATGACAATGTACAAACAATTGTGCAATTCATAAGGCAAATAACATGGAGGTTGAATCTATGAGGCAATGTACCACTACTTAACTGACTGAGGGAACTTAATGCTGAATTCACCTTTAGAGACCCTGTTGCCTCTGGCGTGTGCTATTGTCCAATGTCCTATTCGGGGCCCAAGGCTGTACTCAAAAGATGCCAGGCCAATTTCTTATTTTCTCAGTAGTAAACTGCACTGAATAACAGGCATATATATATATATATATATATATATATATATATATATATATATATATATATATATATATATATATATATATATATATATATATATATATATATATATATGTGTGTTTCTTTTAATATATTTCTTTATACAGTACTGCATGCTCCACATCTCAAACTCACAATGGGAACCGCCCCACTGTCTTACGTGTGCTTTGAAGGGTTAAGTAGGGAATGTGCCGAAGTAATGTATGCAGACCCCCTGTGGCGCAAGCCGGAGTGGCCTGCCGGCTCAGGACAAGCTTTGTGTATGAATCCCTCTGAATCGGTCCAGTCACGTGACCGCCTGCCCTCCAGCTGTGTGGATGTCAATACGACTTTCTTAGGATCTCGTCCTTTGATCTCGGGGTCGTACGAAGAGCCGTTGGTCCGACTGAGGCACTCCGCGCGGTCCGGGTGCCGTCAGATTTAGCCATGTGGAGAATATCCACGGATACCTACTGCACCCCTACGGTAGCTGTGGCGGACCAAAAGACATGGAGGAACAGGGGAGGACGAGGCTCAGGAGCCCCCTGAGCATGACAGGATGAATTTTTCAAAATAGGTTACTGTAATCAATTAACAAAAATACTAATTCTAGTATACAACAGATGTACAAGAATAGAGCATTTGAGCTAACAAACGCCACTGTAAAAGATCTTGAAATGTGAGTTTTTCATGATTTTACGGAGGAAAAAAGTGACGGCACCGTAATAGAATACGCCAAACGATTTATAGCACTGTCAGGTCTCTTTTCAATAGTATCTTCCCTTTGACGAGTAGTCCCTTTTTCTCTGTGGAGTGGGGGGCCACGGGGCAGCCTGGCCCCCGGGACGAGGAGCCAGTGACGTGCGGACGCCCTGGGGGAGAGAAGGAGGCTCTTCTGGGCGGGGACGGTTTTTCCAACGGACCTGATGGGAGACCCGTAAGGGACAGTTGAGGGTGTTAAAAAGCCAGGCGCGCCCCACCTCAGTCTCTACTCCCCCTGACTCAGTCCTCTCTGTACCTGCGTGGGGTTCCCCCCACCCCCCACCCTGCTAACATATAGAAAGCCTGAAGAAGCTTCTATGTCAACGCAAGAACAGAACAGAAGAGGGGTGTTGTTCTTGCACGCTGATCGCTACGCACTTAGCGTAGCAAACCAACCGGCCGATGCTAATGAGGAATTGCTAGCGAAGGCAGGGATGGTGTACACACGACCGGGAGATACAGTTGAATACAGTACAGTTGAACGGGAAAGTTAGGACAGAAGTTTGATCGCATTCACTTTCCTTCCTGTGGATATTTACATATATATACGTATATATATACATATATACATATATATATATATGGATATCTATAAATATTCACTCATATAACTAGGTTACAGAAAAAATAATGTCTTAGTACTCCTTTGTTGTAATCATCGAGCTAAAAGGCTCCTTAAAATTGCACTTTTGGGAGACGAATGATTGGCATGAGAATGCCAGTAGTCTTTGACTATTAGCTACAAAAGTTATTGTGCCATTGTTAACATGTCGGAATCACAATCCTTAACTTCAAAATACCAATCTCAATTACCATTTTGTTTAACAATGCCTTGTGATGTGCATTTGTAGAAATATGTAATGAAATTTGTCTTTTCATTAAGTAAATTGTTGGGGCCAAATCTCTTAACCTGAACATAAATTGGAGTACAAATGATATATATATATATATATATATATATATATATATATATATATATATATATATATATATATATATATATATATATATATATATATACACACACACACACACACACAAACATATATGTGTGTGTGCCTTACGTTCATCTTAATAAATTAATCCAGTGAGAATAAAATGTTAGCACCTGGGTTTTTGCTGTTTTCCCTTATTATGATTCTTGGTGTAACGTCAACTCAATAAAGACTTGTTACGGGTCTTATTCTGGCAGATCCTACACGGTCCGCTATGGGTGCTGAGCCTGTCTGTCAGGGGCATGAAGGACAAATAGTTGTGCAAAGCAGTGGCCTTTTAGCTTAGCATGAATTACAGCAGGAGAGACTGTGCAGGGACGAGGACATTGTCGGGTACAACACTCAGAGAAACAACAGAAGATGCCATACTGGGTTGTCTAATGCATGGGTTAGGGTGGGCCATCCACCAAACCACAAAACACAGCAGTCATATTCAGGGGGAGGAAAACACAGAACAGAAAGAGTGTCTGCACCATGACAGGCTGTAGCTAGCAGAGCTAACACATAATGTCTGCAGGATGATGTTTGGGAGCAGAAACCGAGGGCACCCATCTGCATTAGACCAGGGAAGTGGAGGGGTGGTATTCTCTGTTGTTCACTTACGTGATGGAAACAGAGCCGTTAAGGTGTGAAATGAACACTCTTCTTCTGTTTTGCCAAGCAGGTGAGAAAAGAAAAAGAAAAGAAAAAAAATGCAAAAAATGTGGTAATGGCAATTTGAAAAATTTCCACCGTGAAAATGACCTCACAAAACAACGGAAAACACAGAAAGACAGAAACATCCTATGACACCTGTTGATTAGTCAAAACAATTGCATTATTAACACAAATAATTAGCATTATGCTCTTTTGTACATCTTTTTTTTCTTCTCTTTGAATATTTACTTGTGAAATTATTCTCTGGGGGGTAGGGGGGGCAGGGGGGGGCAACAAGGGCTAGGGAGATGTCACTTGTGGATCTTTGCAAGAAAGCAAGATACAAAACAAGGCTTTCCTGGAGCATTTTTACAAAAGACCATCTTTTTTTACTCGACCCCCTGTGAGTAGAAAATGTTCCAGGAGTTCATGCATCTGGAACAGAGAAC
This sequence comes from Melanogrammus aeglefinus, assembly GCA_900291075.1. Taxonomy (NCBI): domain Eukaryota; kingdom Metazoa; phylum Chordata; class Actinopteri; order Gadiformes; family Gadidae; genus Melanogrammus; species Melanogrammus aeglefinus. The sequence goes on along the minus strand of OLKM01000266.1, from coordinate 174,949 downwards.
ATGCTGAGCTACAGTCTATCGATCAGCACATCAAAACTAATCACTCTATCGGAAAATATCGTGGTTCTTTTTTAGTCGATCACACACACACACACACACAATATATTCATAATGCATCTCACTACAGTGCTAAATTATGCAAAGACACAAACCAAAAGAAAACTCCAGAAACAACCTTTTGTCTGCCTTTTGTTCTCTCTGGTACTTCAAAGGTGACACACATTTCATGGATACATCCTAGATAGCATGAGAATGCGTAACGAGTACAGTATATAATATGTATTATACAATGCATCTTCCAGCCCCCACCCTGACCCTTATTGACAGCAGCAAACATCCATTTATTCATTCCTTTATGGTCTCTTTAATCCTCATTTACGGATTCTATTTGCACACTATTTACAGTAAAGTTCGGAAAAACAAGCTTCCCACTTTATTTTCGGGAAACGGCATCTCACACACACACACACACACACACACACACACACACACACACACACACACACACACACACACACACACACACACACACACACACACACACAAAAACACACACACACACACACATAGATGTGCACGGATGCAGAGGAAGTAAACAGGAGTAGAAAAGGAGAGTGGTGGTGGGGTGGGGCCGGGGCGGGGGGCTACGGGGGTACGTATGGGATAACGGGGTGCGGCAGGGGGCTAGTACTGCGGGGCGTGTACCCTTTTGGTCTTGATGCGCCCCGGGTGGTCCGGGGGGTAACGGGACGGCGGGTCGGAGAGAAAGACCTCCACGTCGTCAGGCACTTCTTCGAGAAAGTTGGAAGGAATGAGTCCCTTGTGTCCGTTGAGCTCCCCCTGGGGGCACACACACACACACACACACACACACACACACACACACACACACACACACACACACACACACACACACACACACACACACACACACACACACACACACACACACAAACACACACAGGCACAGACAAACACACACAACATTAGTGAGCCTCTGGATGGGGGACCCATAGCCTGCTGGCCCCCCGACTACTAAGTCTATCACCCATAAAGCTGCACATAAAGCATCCAAAGGAACTGGGTTACAACGGGAGCCGAAGCTGCTCTACTGTGGCTTATATACACTAACCATCAACACAAACACACGGCACAACCTCCGCTGTACTGTGTCATCGCCTGGAGACCGTCTTAAAGAGGCAGAGGCAGACCGAGTCTTAAAGAGGCAGACAGAGTCTTACAGAGGGAGACAGAGCCATAAAGAGGCAGACAGTCTTAAAGAGGGAGACCAAGTCTTAAAGAGGCAGACAGAGTCTTACAGAGGGAGACAGAGTCTTATAGAGGCAGACAGAGTCTTACAGAGGGAGACAGAGCCTTAAAGAGGGAGACAGTCTTAAAGAGGTAGACAGAGTCTTAAAGAGGGAGACAGAGTCTTAAAGAGGCAGACAGAGTCTTAAAGAGGCAGAGAAAGAGGCAGAGTCTTAAAGAGGCAGACAGAGTCTTAAAGAGGGAGACAGAGTCTTACAGAGGGAGACAGAGTCTTAAAGAGGGAGACAGTCTTAAAGAGGGAGACAGAGTCTTAAAGAGGCAGACAGAGTCTTAAAGAGGCAGACAGATTCTTATAGAGGCAGACAGAGTCTTACAGAGGGAGACAGAGCCTTAAAGAGGGAGACAGTCTTAAAGAGGCAGACAGAGTCTTATAGACGGAGACAGAATCATAAAGAGGCAGACAGTCTTATAGAGGCAGACAGAGTCTTAAAGAGGCAGACAGAGTCTTAAAGAGGCAGACAGAGTCTTAAAGAGGCAGACAGAGTCTTATAGAGGCAGACAGAGTCTTATAGAGGGAGACAGAGTCTTAAAGAGGGAGACAGAGTCTTAAAGAGGGAAACAGTCTTATAGAGGAAGACAGTCTCAAAGGTAATGTACACGCGGCAGTCTCAAGGTAATTCCTGAACCTGACGTTGGTGGTGAATTATGTCTTAAAATTCCTTGTACTTGCTCACCACAACGTTAACATTTTATTAAGATTGTAGATGTTCTCTTTTAGTCTCGTATCTGTTTAATGACCGGAACTCACCTTTGTCACCAAACGCCATGGTGTCGAACTCGATTAAATAGAAAGGGTCGAGGGAATGCTAATTTAATAACTACAGCATGTTGGGTTTCCTGCCTTTATTTTTATGCTTTGGTTTTCACACAAATACAGAAATTGGAGAAAAAATGACTGTCTTTACAACACAAGGCTACGTCTTGTAAACTATGTGTTGCTTACACAAATGACGGCTGTTGAAACATGAAGCTACGAGAGGCTAGCATCAAAGGTGCTCCCTAGATATATTTCATACTGGATGTCTTCTGTTTTTGCGCTCTAGAAATCTTTATGCAAGATTATTTTCACAGGCATCTGTGTTCTGGTGTAGCCCCAAAGTAAGTGATGAGTGATGCAACCGCATAGCTTCCTTTGAACTCGAACCCGTCGCTCTCTCCAATCCACAGACCTCGCGAGAGAGTTCAGTACTCACATAGTAGAAACCGTCCTCGTCTATTTCACCGAACACCACGATGACATCCCCAGCACAGAACGTCAGCTCGGCCTGTCAGAGAGAGAGAGAGAGAGAGAGAGAGAGAGAGAGAGAGAGAGAGAGAGAGAGAGGAGATGGGGTGCGGCGAGTTTGTGGTCGAACGACAACCAGGGCTTTCCCACAACACAGCATCTCGCCTCGGACAGGTTTCCTGCTCCAAACTGACGTGATGCATCCCAATATCTGAGGCTCTCCCTCAGAGTCTCAGTGGGACGGGTTGGAGGACTGATGCATGAGGAAATGCATCATGTACGCCGCTGAAGACAAGGGGTGGGGGTTTGGGGTGTGTGTGTGTGTGGGGGGGGGAGGGGGTGCGGGGGTTCCGCGCGGGGTGCAACGCTTGCGGGGGTGCAACGCTTCTCCTTTTTAAAGAAGAACACACACACACACACACGGCCACGCACCCAAACAAGAAGTGAGGCAGGTCTGACCACTGTGAGCAGGCACGCCTCTCCTCACGGAAACCAAATTGAGGAGGCAAGATGCTGGCTCAGGCAAGACGTGGGTGAAGGGAGCCTTAACCAGGGCCGGCCCTGTACACCCAGGGGCCCTAAGCAGGATCATTTTGGGGTCCTGCTATGTAGTTGATAGATTAGTTTTGCAACAGAGAACAAGCAACTGTATGCATTCATAACCCTTACGGTTTTTATCCGTACCTCTTCGACATGATTTGCCACAATTATTTTATTACTTTTTAGGAAACTCACTGAAACAGTCAAAGTAAAGATTACACACTTGCCACACTTTTACTTTACTGTCTGAATGTTGTAAATGTTCGAATGTTAGAAAATGTTCTGAAGCTTTTCTGTTGTTTGTTGTCCATGCATCACACATTGCAACGTAGTATAGTAGAGCTATGAGTGGGTGAAAAGACTGCTAAGCAAAGTAAAGGTAAATCAGTTAATATGTGTCTACAGTGATGTTAAGTATAGTTATGTCAATTAACAGGGCAACGCTCCGCTCTCGCTATGGGAACGGGGGGGCGCAACACTCAATCTCACCTAGGGCTACCAAAGGGCTAGAACCGGCCCTGGGTGAGAGAGCGGGAGAGAGGCGATGTTGGACAAAGGTATTGAGCTTCGATTAGCTTCGTCACGTACCGTATTGTCATTATTGCGGTTGCCAGTTTGGGATCAGTCAAACCAGCCCCTGCGCTAAATCAAACATCAAGCTCCTTGCTTGTTGCCCTCTCAGCAACACCGAGCATTACATGAACAATATGTTTAGGGTCGCCAGGTCAGTCAGAATCACTTCATTTTAGATTATCATGATCAGACCCCAATACAGTCTATGGGACAGACAGACACAGTCAAAATTCTTAATTTCACCATTGTTTTCTTTAACTAATATGAGCTGTATGTTTATAATGTTTCCTTTCTTGTTAAGTAAATTGCTTTGTGTATAAAAAATAAAGTACATAAAAAAGTAAAATACGGCTCTCTTGGGGGCCCCCTGGCGGTCAGGGGCCCTAAGCAGCCTCTTTGTTTGCATATAGGGAGGGCCGGCTCTAGCCTTGACTGAAGCCCACCTACTCGAATCACTCCAACACATGGGTGGTCGGTGGGGGGAAAGGGGGTGGGGGGTACACACACAGAACACACAGTACCCTACCCTAGCCTCCAGGGTGAGGGGTGGGGGGTACACACACATAACAGACAGTACCGTAGCTTCCATGAGGTGAGCGGGGGTACACACACATAACAGACAGTACCCTAGCCTCCATGAGGTGTGGGGGGTACACACACATAACAGACAGTACCGTTGCCTCCAGGGTGAGAGGTGGGGGTACACACACAGAACAGACAGTACCCTAGCCACCAGGGTGAGGGGTGGGGGTACACACACAGAACAGACAGTACAGAGGCCTCCAGGGTGAGGGGGGGGATACACACAAAGAACACACAGTACCGTAGCCTCCATCACTCACCTCCTCATTCAGCCTGCGACCATCATACTGTGTCGGTGGCCAATGGAAAGGTCAAAGTGAGTCAAACCAGGGCGAGGGGGAGCTAGCTACTAAGTTACTAATGAACATGAGCTGATAAACCAAGAAGCTATTATCATGGTTTGAGTGACTCTTTCAGTTCAACATCTCACTACAGTAAAAAACGACTCACATTAACATTACCAAAACCAAAGAAATGCACCAGTAACATAGACTTAAAGACCAAAGTTAAAAAAAACAACTTTAGTGTGGATTGCAGCAGTTGAATTTTCACTTCCATTCATCCTAAGTAGTTCAAAATGAGCCCTGCTGTATTAACTGTGTATGTCTGTCTCTCTTGTCTGTCTTCCTGTCTGTGTGTATGGGGTGTGTGGGTGTCTTGGAGGATGTCTGTCTCGATGTGTGTCTGTCAGTCTTTGCCTGTCTATCTGTGTGTGTGTGTGTGTGTGTGTGTGTGTGTGTGTGTGTGTGTGTGTGTGTGTGTGTGTGTGTGTGTGTGTGTGTGTGTGTGTGTGTGTGTGTGTGTGTGTGTGTGTGTGTGTGTGTGTGTGTGTGTGTGTGTGTGTGGTTCTGTCTGTGTGTGTGTCTGTCTGTTTGTATGCGTGTGTGTGTCTGTCTCTGTCTGTGTGTGTGTGTGTCTGTCTCTATGTTTGTGTGTGTCTGTGTGTCTGTGTGTGTGAGTATGTGTGTCTGTCCGTCTGTCTCTGTGTGTGTGTGTCTGTGTGTATGTGTGGGTGTGTGTCCGTGTGTGTGTGTGTGTGTGTGTGTGTGTGTGTGTGTGTGTGTGTGTGTGTGTGTGTGTGTGTGTGTGTGTGTGTGTGTGTATGTGTGTGTATGTGTGTGTTTCTGTTTTTGTGTGTGTGTGTGGTGGTGTTAGAGGCTACTGGGGCAGCGTTACCTCTACGTCCACGTTAGGAGAGCTCTCTCTGGGGTCATAGTCGTAGAGGGCCACCATCCTCCGGGTGGACATGGAGAGCTGGCGCCCGCTGCGCCGGTTCCTCTCTGCAGGGACCACACAGCCAACATTATTATGAATAAAGACTTATTGATTTGTATGATCTCATACTTAAAATGACAATAATTAGCATAAATACCACTAATAAGCATTATCATGTAACAATTATTATATTTTGTTATTTTTGCTATCAGTTCGATTTTTACTCCCCCTTACTGTACATGTATTAATAATAATCATAATAATAATAATAATAATAATAATAATAATAATAATAATAATAATAATAATAATAAAATAATAATAATAATAGTTAACCATGGGATGGGTTGGGAAATAGAAAAAATATCTCACTACATAAATATCTAAAAATATCTATAAAAAGTATCACCTCAATTCAACCACTTTATTCAGTGATGAGCTCTCAGCTGATTCACAGGAGCATGCTAACCATATTAATAATGATAAGGATGTGATGATGCTAAGAGGGAAGATGGCGAAGGGATGCGTGGAATGAGAAGAGGATAGAGGTGAAGAAGAGCGCCTCGCGAGACACAGACCTCTCTTGGACTTCCTGGACCTGCGGTTTAGTGTGCGGCCATCTTTGAAACGGTCACAGTTCACTGAGCAGCCAAGCGGACAGGAAGTGAGAGCGAGTGTGAGGGGAGGAAGCAGAGGTCGAAAGAAGATAAAATAGGTCAAATAAGAGGGAGAGAAAATAATTGACGGGCATGTTTTCGATAGAGCAGAAACCAGCCTCAGCGCAGACACGTGACAGAGAAAAAGACTGGCAGGAGAAGTTCGAAAGGAGTGAAACGAATACACTGTTTCAGTAATTAATCCCATGATGCATTGCGTCCTACCATCCGACCGCCAACACACACACAAACAATTTAATGTTTCTGTTAGAGAAAAGGTCAAAGATAAAGCTAAACCCATTCAAATTCTTTATGAAAGGATGAATTAGGTTATTAATAGTTATTTTAGGCACATGTATTCAATTAAAATTTTGGCAATGTTTGTAAAGTGTTGGAAATGGTTGAGGAAGCGGTTTAAAGACTGTGTGAGGCTTTGTTAAAGGGCTCCTAAAAAAAAAAGGCAGTACAAGCCATTTCAAAATCTGCCTTTTCCTGTGTTTTATTGACATCAGAAATGGGAGTGTCCACCTAGATGGGGGTAAAATACGGCCCCTTTAAGACATGTATCGCGCTGTAAGGAGTGGAGCCGGGAAGACAATGCATCATTGGACGTATGCTAGGAAAGTGCTGTATGGTTCCAGCCCTCACCCAGTCTCTCTACAGGGGTGTTGAGGGGAAGGAAGCCCTGCTTGAGCAACTGCAGCATCATGTCATCGTCCTCTGTCTGGATCTCAGACACCATGTTGCAGGGGATCAGCCCTGAGCGGTCTCTGATCTCTGCCCGGTAGAACCCATCCGTGTCTTTCTTCCCAAACACCTGGTGAACATACATGCACACGTGCACACGCACACACAGGCACACACGTACACACACACACACACACACACACACACACACACACACACACTCACACACACACACATGCACACACACAAGCACGGTTATTCAATGCGATCGACTGGCGAAGAGAACAGTAACTGAAAGAAGAACATCACTTCCTTTACTGCCCACATTGTTAACCCTATCAGGACGCAGGAAAACGCATGAAGCCTCTTCAGTATGTCTCGGAGTGACATCCAATACCATTTTCTATCTGTGGGACTAAATACAATCTGTTTGGGTATGGCCTTTTTTCAAGGAGAACCAAAGAGCCCACTTGTAAGTTGGGAGGTAGAGCGGGTTGACTTGTTAAGCTAGCTAGCTAAGTGTTGAGGTGGCCCTGAGCATGTCACCTGACCCAAGATTCTCCCGACGAGCTGGCTGTCGCCGTGTGTGGTTCACTCCGCCATCGTTGTGTGTGGTTTTAAGACGCTTTGGTTAAAAGCGTCTGCTAAATATAAACATCAATATCATTTTGTTTTGTATGTTGAAGACATTCTCTCGGTTAAGCACATGATGCATAAACCCTGATTTTGGATCAAGCAGGTGACCTGGTAAGGTGATCTCAGACTTAAAGGCAGGGTCAGGTGGGGGCTGGGTTTGTTAACGAGCCGGCATGGGACGGAGGTCATGTGCGGTCTTTTGAGATTGCGGTTACGCCGGAGGTCACCTTGAGGATCTGGCCCTCCTTGAAGGGGAGCTCCTCGCGGGCGGCGTCCGGGTTGGGCGACATGGACAGCGGGTCGTAGTCGAACAGGGCCACAAAGATGCGGGTCATCTCGTCCGCCTCCGACTCCTCGTAGCAGTCGGACGAGCGGCGGGCACGGCCGGGGCGTCGCCCGGACCCCACGCCGTACCCGTCTGGAGAAACACAGGACACACACACACACACACGCGCGCGCGAGAGCGCCGCTGCTACTGAGTCTCCTGAGGACAAATACAGCGCACTGAATCACTGCACCGCTTTAAATAACCTCTTTATTCATTTAAACTGGCATTAAAACTAGTAATACACTAGTAATGAACTAGTTATAAAATTAAAATATCGGAAGTCAATTCTGATTGATAATGGTTATTATATGATAATATGATAACATTATACGATAATGTTAACAATTAAATCACATCTGGTAATTATATCTACCTTCCACCCCACCCACTCATGCCCTCCAAGCCAGTCGAGCTACGCTAGCTGGCGTCGGACAGTTGCTCAGCCATAGTTATAGTGTTGATACTATATATAGTTATAGTGTACAGAACACTATCATTGAGTCTTTTAAATTCTGAAAGTCTCCCTCCTACCAACTGGCAGCGGCTCAATCTTACACAATGTGATCTATTCTTCAATGTTATTTTTCACTTTTATTCTGTTGTGTAGCTGGCATGCATGAAAATTAAGTATTCTGCTTCAGTATGTTAGATTTTGCAAATAAAGCTTGTTGGACCTTGACTCTTGAAATAAGAGCTACACCACGAACAGGCTGTTATGTGAATATTTCAAGGTTCACGTTGTTGTAACACTGGCCGAAAGAGCTTGTACTAGCCCGATGTCTTTGGTGTTATTGATCTGATCCTATTCGATGCATCCAACACAGTATGGATGTCTTCTAATGATCTGACATGCTGATGCATTCAATTCAATTCGATTTTATTTGTCTAGCCCTTAATCACCATTACAGTCTCAAAGGGCTTAACAGGCCAAATATTTATGACACCCCCCTCTACCCAAGCCCCCACAAGGGCAAGAAAAAACTCCCTTGAAATTAGCGAGGAAAAAATCTTGAGAAGAAACACATAGTAGGGGATCCCTTCTTCCAGGGATGGTCAGGAGTGCAATGGGTGCCATAATTGACATACAGGTAAATACATGCACATCATATTAAATTGGTGATGTATGTACATACGCAAACACAACCAAACACAGGGATGGAAGAACTGGTCAGGCAAGGGGTGGTATAGTGCAAGGGGCCCCCCATGGCCATGGGCATCAGGGGAGATGAAGGGAGGAGTACACCACATAGCACTCTGGTTCATTGCTGTTTCACCGCCTTATCTCTCAGAGACTGGCTAGCGTGCGCGCAGTGTTGACGAGGGGAAGGGTGAGAAGGGCGACGCACCATTCAGCCGGTCTGGAAACAAAGCAGCGAGGAGCTGAGAGATGAAAATGTAAGATGCCACGAGCGATTGTTTAGTCCGGGCAGCTATTAGGGGTAGTAGCTGAAGCAGAACGAGAGGATTTGAATGAGACGCATTAAATACTGAAATGTCAACATGTTTTTGTGATCATGCATCAGAACCCCATGATGCATGCCGTTGACTGGCTGGAGGGATGCAATGTGTCATGGTTGGTTTGAGTGGCAATCTTGCAAATTTTTGTCTGAAGCAAGTGTGTGTCAGAGGGAACAGGGGAGAGGGGGTGGGGGGGCATACAGGGTACTAGCTGGGAAGAGCAAGAGGAGAGGCAGCAGTGGAAGAGATGGTGGTGGTGGTGGTGGTGGTGGTGGTGGTTGGACTGGACACCAAGGGGCAGGGCTTCGGGATTCTCCACAGGTGCATATAAGGGGAGGGGCAGGGGGGGAGGAGAAGGGTAGAAGGAGTTGGGCCAAATGAGGGAAAGGGGCCTCTTCTTCCCCAGCACTCTTCACCGGTCAAGGCTAAGCTAATGCTACCAAAAGCCGGGCAAGCTAGCTCTCTGTCCACGGCTAACAGCACCACCATCATCCCAGCCTACCTAAGCCTCGCCACACGGCTGCATGCATAGACAACAGAGAGAACGTCATTCTGCTCCCCTTTCTCGTTTGATTCTTCCCTGCATTAGCATTAACACAACAGATTCAGTCGACCACATACCATATTGATGCTCTGAGGAATTAGCCCGCCATATCCTGTGCCGAGCTACACTGCCATAGTAACCCTCCTCCTTGCCAGGGGAGAGGCCCTCACTCCCCTCACTGTGACAGTCCGTGGTGATCTCTACAGGGGACACCAATCACAGTGTTACCTTCACAAGCCCCATCCACTACCACTCACCCTCCCGCACAAATGCTGCTTAATAACCATGATCCCCCCCCCCCCCAAACCAATCACAGTGAGAGTCAGGATGATGAGATTGCCCTGAATGGTTAGCGAGGGAGGCAAGAGGGAGGAGGAGGAGGGGGAGGAGGAGGAGGAGGAGGGGAGGAGGAGGAGGAGGAGGAGGAGGAGGAGGAAGAGGATAAGGAGGAGGAGGAAGAGGAGGATGAGTAGGAAGTGGAGTAGGAAGAGTAGGAGGTTGAGGGGGCAGAGGAGGAGGAAGAGGAAGTAGAGGAGAAGGAGAAGGAGGGTTTACAAAGCAACAGATTTTCCTCTGGAGTTACTGGGCGTAAAACAGCAATGCCTTCGATGCCATGGTGGCAGGCAGGGTGAGGTCAGACACCACCACACAGCACATAGAGACATACAACTGCAACTCTCAGAGCATTGTTACACTTCCATGGATGGAGAACTACCATGGAACGGTGTATAGCAGGTGGGTGGGAGCCCTTATGTGTGGGTTGTGCAGCTAGACTACTATAGGGGGTGAATCCCAAGGTCTCTAGACACGAGCCGTCTGTGGCAGTGGCCTCCTGGTGAGAAGCCATGACACCATCACTAACCGATCGACGGGATGGGCCGTCGCTGGTTGCCAAGGGCGCCGCTCCTCCTCCCTGAGTGGTCCAGACGGTCCGAGTGGCCGTGGGACGCAGAGTTCCCGATGATCTTGAGGGACGGAGAGACGCACACAGTGGATCAGAACAACCGCAACGCGACATGGAGACCAGTCACAGTGATTTGAAGAACAATGACAAAGAAAGGACAATAAAAATGATAATAACAATCACAATGCACAGATGATTACGAAACCGTAAGGGCAAATGTCTGGGCCTCCATTTGTCCTTAGGCAGGGTAAATAAAAAAAAGATAAAAAAAGACTGTTGTAAACAACAGAGGAGAGACCAAAGAAACCGATGAGCCACCAACACAAGCCGCCGTGGACTCGGGGGGGCTGCCAGGGGTGTTTAGCTAAAGACCATTTGCTCCTGTTGGTTTTGTTCTGTGCATGTCAGTGCCTCAGCAGCCAGGGAAGCCAGACAGAGAGAGAGAGAGAGAGAGAGAGAGAGAGAGAGAGAGAGAGAGAGAGAGAGAGAGAGGAGAGAGGGAGAGGGAGAGGGAGAGGGAGAGAGAGAGAGAGGAGAGAGAGAGAGAGAGGAGAGGGAGAGGAGAGGAGAGAGAGGGAGGAGAGAGAGAGAGAGGGAGAGGAGAGAGAGAGAGAGAGAGAGAGAGGGAGAGAGAGAGAGGGAGAGGAGAGAGGGAGAGAGAGGAGAGAGGAGAGGGAGAGGGAGAGGGAGAGAAGAGAGAGAGAGAGAGAGAGAGTGGAGGCGGAGAAGAGGAGCAGAGATGGTGTGGATGAGGCATTACGGATGAAAGAAAATTAGTCAGTAAGGATGGCGAGCATGAGTGTATCAGTAAGTAAGTAGGGAAGTAAGTAAGTAACTATGTTAGTAAGTAATTAAGTAAGTAAGTAAGTATGTAAGTAAGTAAGTACGTTAGTAAGTATGTAAGTAAATAAGAAAGTAAGTAAGTAATTATGTAAGTATGCAAGTAAGTAAGAAAGTACGTAACTAAGTAAGCAAGTTAGTTAAGTCAATGGAAAAGACACATTTCTGGATTTGGACAGGAGATTGTAAATATAATTCTATATTAAATATATGTGCACAATGTGCAGATACCGAGCCTACAGTTGACAACTGATAGACCGATTGAAATGAAAAGAGGAGAGGCATGAGCTGAGTTGAATGAGCTCAGAATAGGGAAGCAGACATGCTGGGAGTCTTCAAGTAAGAGGGGGGTCTTCTCAAGGCTGTGGCTGAGAGGGCGAGAGAGGGCAGCTAGAGAGGGGAGAGCAGCACCCCCAGCCCCCCCATGCACTGCACAGAGCAGCAGCCCTGGGTTGACCTGCTGCTCAGCCTTCCAGTGGCCATGCCCTCTTTACGAGACATGAGAAGCCAAAACCCTGTGAAATGGCCTTTAGGTAATCAAAAGCTTCACCGTGAAACAAAAGACTAAATTAAAAGGAAAACATTGCACCTGACGCTCGTGGCAGGCCAAGCAAAACACATAAAATAATCGCTGGAGAACAACCGAAAATATGAGACCACAGAGTCAGTAAAGTTTAAAAATGAGAAAATAAACGGGGTTTGGAAATCAGGGAGATAATGGGGGCGTTCCCATTATATATATTAAAAAAAAAGACATAAAACCAAGCAAGGACAACATTAAGGACGGCATGGCGGCAGCTTGCTGATGGAATGGACGGGGGAGGAGGAGGAGGAGGAGGAGGAGGAGGAGGAGGAGGAGGAAGTGGGACCACACACCAGCGGCGCTGCTCCCGGCCCAGTCGGGACATGGACTGGGCCCTAGCCTCCCTGTGCGGGCTGTAACACACCCTGTCCATCTCGTTCAGCCAGCCCTCGCTGCGGGCGCCCTCCCAACACAAGTCTCCCCTGCGGCCCGACCCTGTGCGCTCCCTGCTGCGGAAGTCCCCTGTGTGCACCGACTGGGCCGTGTGCGGCGGCGCGTCCCGGCAGTAGTCCTCCTCCATGCTGCACTGCCGCGTCAGCGTGCGCCGGCGGCCCATAGCCAGCGCCCGCCGCTCCACGGGGCCCTCGCAGTGGATGATGCGGACGGGGCCCCGGGTGGCGGGGCCGGCGTAGGCGTAGTAGTAGCCCCGCCCCAGAGACCCCTCCTCCTCGCTGCCGCAGTCCAACCCGCTGTCGGGGCTCTTGGTGTTCTGGCGGCTGGGCCTTCCCGGCCCGCGCTCCTCCGAGCCGTAGCCGTAGCCGGCAGCGAAGCGCGGGGAGGAGCGCTGGCGTCGCAGCAGGCGGTCGTGCGAGCGCGGCTCCTGCTGCTGCTGCTGCAGTTCGTGTTGGTAGGCGTTGTGGTGGTGGTCCCGTCTCTGGGTGTTGGGGGTCCCCGGGCGGTGACGGCCCCCGGAGCCGTCCTCCTGGCCCAGCCGCTGGCCCATGGCGTCGTTCCCGTCGGCCTCCTCCTCCGCCACCTCCGGGATGCTGTGGAGCCGCTTGCTGCGGAGCGGCTTCTGTTTCACCACCTCCCGTTGAAGGTCCCAGTTGTCCCGCTCCTCGGCCAAGTCCTGCCGCCTGTAGTATGCCTTCACGGCCACAAGAGGGCGACGGCGCGCGAGTTCACAGTCCCCACAGAATCAGATTCGGTTTTGAGTCAGAGTTCAGTCGGGAGCGTGTTGGAAGCAGGGGGGTGGGAGTGATTTGGTTATAGTTTATAGTGGTTACAGTTTATAGTGGTTATAGCGGGGGGTGTTTTCAGAGGTTTGAGAACAGGCAGGTAGGGAACAACACAGCGTGAGAGCAGAAATGAACCGGTAAGGGAAAGACAAAATAAAGACAGAATTAGTTCTTTGTAGCAATGCAGTTACACATGCAGCGTCTTTCTGTGAGGAGGAAATGGCATGCTCGGACCAGGAATCTGTAGAGGAAATTCACAGAGCTACTGGTGTCCTAACTGTAAGAACAGGAGGTCAATCCAACTCATAAAGAAAAAAAGAAAATAGTGTTTTCTGCTGAGGGATACCACAGACAAACCAAAAAAAAGTAATAAAATCACAGCCATTCGAGTGAATTAAAACCAAACGACGCAGCTGAGTAAATGGTTATTTCCTCCAGGCCAATAAGCAGCATGTAGGCCTTTTCTCCCAGCAGAGGCATCGTATTTCTGTACACACAGGTGTATTGGATTGTGGCTCTGTTCTTTTCTGAATGAGAATGTGCCTGGTCAGAGAAGAGAAACTCAACTAGTGAGGTAATGAGGTAAGCTCATTATCCAAGCTGAAGCTCTGGCATACATTAATGGAATGTATTTATAATCAAAATGTATAGGCAGATAATACATATACAGTATACATGCAAATACATGTATATGTATATATATTTATCTACAGATATGTATATATATGTAAGGAGGCAGTAGAATGGATTATTTGGTAATGTTAGGGGAAGATTCACATTATTGGTCCTTTGTTGATGAATGGATACATTTCAGCCTTGTTTCCAGGATCAACGCGTGAACAGAGAAAGGCTGTCAACTTGTTTTCTGATTAAGATCCCCTTGATTTAGATTAAAATCCTATTTTTTATTCACCATCGTCCTTTCGTACAAAACGCGATCCAAAAGTCAAATTCCAGAAATAATCATCCATACATCTACATTAAGAAATGCATTAGTACACCAATCCATTTAAGTACTCACTTAAATGAGATTCCCATGCGCGCGCAGTATGCCATGACTCTTTTTAACAGAGACACAACATTGTGTTTAGCAGCGGTCTTCAGACGGGGGGCACGCATTCAATGACCACAACGAGGGAGGATGGTAGGTTTGGGTGGGTGTGGAGGCTGGGGTGGTGGGGTGCTAGGTGTGGGGGGGGGGGGTACTAGGGTTGGAGGGTGGTGGGGATACTGGGGTTGGAGGGAGGTGGGGTTGGAGGGTGTTGGGGTGGTGGAGGTACTGGAGTTGGAGAATGGTGGGGTGCTATTGTGGGGGTACTGGGGTTGGAGGGTGGGGGGGGTTGGTGGGTGGTGGTGTTGTGAAGGGCTGAAACTCACGTGCAACAGATTTGTGTCTCTCTGTCAGCTGTGACATGACATCAACAGCACACTGGCGCCTAGACATGTTCTTAGGAAGCTTCCCATCGCTCAGACACTAGCACTGCTCGCCAAGCTCACAAGCCAACGGCTGCCAGACAAGTCCTGGGGCCGCGTCTGCCTCCCGTCTGACTTGTGGTTTCGTTTTTTGCCCATGAAAAAGTGGTAATTTGTCACCGGCGCTTAACAGGGCTGTTATCGCCCCAGTCTAGCAGCAGACCCAGAGCGGCTCAGAGCAGCTCAGACAGACAGACC
>OLKM01000266.1:152500-157500 GCA_900291075.1 Melanogrammus aeglefinus | reverse complement strand
CACACACACACACACACAAGTCTTTCTAGCGTTTGTTATTTTAACAATTGGCCCAATTCTACACCATCGTGTACATTGTGTTATCTAAATTAACTTTAAAGAGCAACGCTCCTCATCCATGAAAAACCTTGTATATTTATTCAGACACACTGCCAGGTTCAGTTTGAATAATAGATTTACTACCATATGGATACACAATGTATAATGGGCATCATAGGTCATATTTCCACATAAAAAGATCTAAAATGCCTAGCCCTATCATGTCATTTTTGCTGAGTTGGTTCAAACCCAGAGCAATCCATCGTTTCATTCCCAGTAAGGACTGTTTACATTTGGTCAACGTGTCAACGGAGTCACATGCCCCTAACCTCAAACCCCTATTGAAAACCACGACAACAGTTGTGCAGTCGAGACCTAGCATAGCGATATAGCTCAACAGTAGTCCAGTCGAGACCTAGCAGCATAGCGACATAGCTCAACAGTAGCCAGTAGAGATGTAGCTAGGTTACATGTTACATTACACAGAGACCTAGCGTAGCGCTGTATCTAGTTTCCATGTTACATTACACAGAGACCTAGTATAGCGATGTATCTAGTTTCCATGTTACATTACACAGATACCTAGCGTAGCGCTGTATCTAGTTTCTATGTTACATTACACAGAGACCTAACGTAGCGCTGTATCTAGTTTCTATGTTACATTACACAGAGACCTAGCATAGCGATGTATCTAGGTTCTATGTTGCATTACACGGAGACCTAGCGTAGCCATGTAGCTAGGCTACATGTTACATTACACGGAGACCTAGCGTAGCGATTTAGCTAGGCTACATGTTACTCATTACACAGAGACCTCATGCTGAGTGGAGTCTCACCCGGTTGCCCTCGGCGAACACCCTCTGGGCCGCCTCACGGGCCATGGCCTTGGCGATGGTGTTGGGGATGGGGGCCCCCTGCGGCTGGGGCAGGATCCTCTGCGGGGAGGGTGAGCGGCGCGGCGCCAGGTAGGGGGGCTCCAGGTGGGGCCTGCCCCGCATGCAGGGGGGCAGCGGCGAGGGCGAGCGCTCCCAGGGTCGCGCCGCCCGCAGCCCGGCCTCGCGGTCTTTGGTGTCGGGGTCCCGGGCGCCGAGCAGGGGCTTGGTCTGGGGCCCCGGGTGGGGGGGAAGTGGGTGTGGGGCGCGGTGGTGGGTGGTGGTGGAGGGCGGGGTGTGTAGTTGGGGGTGTGGCAGTGTGTGCGGGGGTGCCCGGGATGGCAGGGGCTGGACCTGGGGCTGGGGGTGCGTGGGGGGGTAGGTGGAGGGGTAGGGCGGGTGGAGCACTGCGGCGGTGCGGCGGGAGAGGCGGGGGGAGCCCAGGAGGGTGTGGGGGATGAGGGCGGCGGGGGAGTCCTGGGACTCGCCCTGGGCCGACAACGTCCTGACTATCACCTCCCGGGCCTCCAGCCCCTGGATCCGGTTCACCTCAACGCTCACGTAGTCCGCCGTGGGGAACATGACCTCTGCTATCTGAGTGGGCACACGCACACGTGCGCGAGCACACACACACACACACACACACACACACACACACACACACACACACACACACACACACACACACACACACACACACACACACACACACACACACACACAGAGACACACACACACAAAGCTGCTTACCAGTGCATAGCACTCAAAAAGCCTCTATCCCGTTATTCATTGATCAAATTATCTCTTTAGCTTTTTCAATGCTACTAAATATTATGTTGTGTTCTGTGTTATTAGAATTGAGTAAAATTGTATGGAGAGAATCAAGTGACCATCTCTTCGGCCCATGTTAATTACAGGACATGGCTACACTGTGAGAACTAGCTTGCATGACTGCTGCTTCGACTGATGCAGCTTCACAGGACAGAATTGAGTGTACGATGTGGTATCGGAGTACGAGAACCACAGAAGACCAGTTACCGTGATAACAAACCAGGCCATGTTATATTGTGTTAACTACTAATATGTCGTCTGGATTACAATGCACTTTGCTTCTGCTCCATGCAGGACTGCTTGGGATCGTGGATCGCTCGACGTGCCGGGTGCATCACAGTGACGAGGACATGGGCAACTCGACGGCCACGGGCCATTTTTGGAGGCAACACCCACCTCAAGCAACCCCCAAACCGAGACGCGCAGCCGGAGACGACGCAGCCAGAGACGACGCCGCCAGAGACGACGCCGCCAGAGACGACGCCGCCAGAGACGACGCCGCCAGAGACGACGCAGCCGAGAATAGGCTGCGGGAGACGAGGCGCAGCGGGAGACGAGGCGCAGCGGGAGACGAGGCGCAGCGGGAGACGAGGCGCAGCGGGAGACGAGGCGCAGCGGGAGACGAGTTGCAGCGGAGCGAAGCTACATGCTAGCGCAGACGCCGCTCTCAAAGCGACCGCTTAGCAAGTTTGTGAACGTCGACCCGGCCCATGCCAATTAAGGACATGGGGAACACCTGTGGAGAAGCAGGGCTTAAATAGCCTGCTTCTCCACTCATTCGGGGCTCTCCCAGCAACGTGAATCCTGTACGGAGAGACCGGTCCTCGTGGGGGACGGGATTCCACCCACGAAGGAGGGGACCGTGGATTCCTCCCAGGTTTATGTTATTTGTGTTTTGTGCTTTAT
This sequence comes from Melanogrammus aeglefinus, assembly GCA_900291075.1. Taxonomy (NCBI): domain Eukaryota; kingdom Metazoa; phylum Chordata; class Actinopteri; order Gadiformes; family Gadidae; genus Melanogrammus; species Melanogrammus aeglefinus. The sequence continues at coordinate 154,852 of OLKM01000266.1, read as the reverse complement.
GTTTGGTTTGGATTAAACATGCCTTTTTGGCTTTTGCCCAGCAAAATGGTGTCCTGTTTGGGAGGAGGTGGTTCGCTCGCCGTGCCGGGTTGCCACAATACGAGAACCAAGAAACCATTTACTATAAAAACACCCAGTTATATTAACACTAATATCCTAACATGCACATCTCTCCATGCAGGACGCTGGGATCGAGAGTGATGCAGCATCACAGGACAGGACATGGAGCCGCCATGTGTGTCAAATCCTCTTACATAATCGCCTGGTGTAGCGCATTCTACATACTCGTGTAATACCACCGCCCGCCAGCAGATGGCGACAGCCGCCCGGATAGAATTAATAGGCTTGGCTCTCACAGAAATGCATTTTGGGATAATATTAACGCGTAACGACTTGTTTTGACGTCGACACCTTTTGTCCCTTTGTGCAAACGGCGTAGCCGATGACGTTCGCCCCGTTGGAGGTCCCGGCGGCGGAGAGGTCCGGGGGCTTCCATCGGACCTGCATGATCCCCGCCGTCGGACCGCACTGGACCTGCACCTCCTGGGGGGGGAACGGGGGCCCTGAGACACACACACACAGGTGCACACGCATGCACGTGCACACGCACACACATACGCACCCACTCGCACAGCACACACACACACACACACACACCCACCCCACACACATACCCCACACACACACACACACACACACACACACAGACACAGAATACTTAGACCCAATTTGATGTGTGTGTCTGGATTGTTGGATAGAAACATATCTAAAGGGGTGTGAGTCTGCCCTGGGCCCTCCTCTCTGGCCTGATCATCAAGTGTGTTGTCCTGACCTGGCTGCGGGGTGGGTGGGCATTAAAATGGGACTGAGGGAGCTGTACGCTACACAACCCCTTACACATACAGCATGAACGGAACACTGGCCAGTGGCCACATGTGTAGCGTGTGCTTCCACTGCCTCCGATGGGCAGGATTTACATTTCATGCATCGCAAATGTTTAGTGTGCCGTATTTCAAAGGCTTCAGAATCAATCAGTGACACCGCGGACAGTATGTCTAGAAGGGTGTGAATCGCGGAAAATGGCTGGTTTGTGTGTGTATGTGTGTGTGTGTGTGTGGTGTGTGTGTGTATGTGTGTGTGTCTGTGTCTGTGTCAGTGTCAGTGGGCGGTGTTGAAGCTTGAAAAAGCCCATTTGACATCCGAATGTGCTGGATCACGCTCCCAGCAAGCCTTCACTCACTGTGCCAAGCATCCTAGAAGACGGATTTCTGTCTCTGACCACGTTGACCTCCACACACACACACACACACACACACACACACACACACACACACACACACACACACACACACACACACACACACACACACACACACACACACACACACACACACACACACACACACACACGCACACGCACACGCACAGAATCTTTCCGCATGGAGTGCAATTTCAAATTAAAGGCCTTTTACTAGGAGATTCACACCAGTGTTGTGCAGATGGTTTGTATCAACTGATTAAAAAACAAAACCTTACAAATTGATTACTAATGATTGAGGATTTAAATGAGATGGCTGTGATAAGCAAGAAGCAGTCAATTCAGTACAATGGAAGTCTCAGCTCTCTTGTTCCATGATATAAATAAGAATTTTTTATATAATCGGTATGTTATGAATGTTTCAGAACGTGGAGTTATTGTGTGTGTTAGCTCTGTTAACACATAAATGTTGTTGTAGTTTACAACATAGATGGGGTCTATATATGTCAGTATGAACTCCTACCCAAGCATGGCCATTGCTATTAACCCGTCCAACCCGAAATGCATCCCAACCGGCGATGCCCTGCATAGATAAACCACATCTCTGCCTCCTGAGTGGCTCTCAAAGACCCTGCTGAGTTCCGCAAAAAAAAAACAACTCAAATTCATTCTGTTCCCGATCTAGCGCTGTTTCTCGCACACCGAAGACGGAAGCCCATCTGGGCCAAACCGCCGGCCCCCTGTGGCCCCCCACGGCCCTGCAGTGGGCTGGACAGAGCCACTCGGCACAACACACAGCTGCTCCAGGGAGGACGCCCCCACTAACACAACCTAATCATTCTCCCACTGCCGCTGCGGAGGGGCACACTTCTGGAGGAGCAGGGGGTTGTTAGTCTGATTCCCCTGCTGCACGGGGGCTGAAATGATACGTAATGAAGACGGAATGACACGTTGGGAGAGTGTGAAGCTCCACGCGTTTCTCCAGCCCATCTGCTTTCGTTCTAAATCTGGACAAGCAGAACTCTCCAAGGTTGGGGAATTGAATTATATTTGCTTTGGCTAATAATACAGATAATTCAATACTTAGAACAGAT
>OLKM01000266.1:67500-147500 GCA_900291075.1 Melanogrammus aeglefinus | reverse complement strand
AATAATATCCATGTTGCAATTTTAGAATATTTTTATTATGTGATTTTATTCTTAATCTAGTATTTTAAAAAGATATATGTAAAACAAATACAAATACAATACAATACAATATTAGCTTTATTTAATTGAAAACTTGCGTGAAAGTAGCCTACCTTCATAAAAGCCATCTTCATCCATTGTCCCGTAAACATAGAGGTACTTCCCTGCCACCAGGGGGAGCTCTGCTTCTGGGTGCTCGTTTGGACCGTCGTAAGGATTATAGCTACAGTGGAGCAGATAGCACAATGTCAAGGCTGGTTAGTAGTATAGCCGTATAGGGCTGTTACACCGTAACGTCACAGTGCAATGTCCGCTGCCATTTTGGGAGCATAGGATCTTTGGATTGTAAGTTATGTGTAGCAAGGAATTTTTTTTGGTCATTATTTAATAATTAATTATTACTATGGGGAGAGATTGTTGTGTTTGAAACTGCCGAGGCAGTTGTCCTGCAATCAAAATTCGGATAAGCCTATGATATTGTATATTAATGTTGATGTAGGATTTACAGTAATACAAGTCTCTGGAGGCCACTCAATATGAGAAGCAGAAATATCAATAAGAATTGTGTTTTCTGTAAGAATGGGACTGCTAAACGCTGCAAGTGTGGATGGGGCTGAGATGGCAATTATTTTAGAGCTGACAGGTAACTCACTGACCGCTCGACCATCACATGCTGAGAGCAGACACATCCACCGCACGCCAGACATGCTTCCTACACTCAGGAACCTTTGCAAGTCATTGGAGTCTAATTTAAAGGGCCGTACTGTCCCTTTAAGACGGTCTGGATTGAATTGGAATTAACCTGAAATCCCAGACGGAAAGGACAAGCCATCCGTCTAATGAGCCTGGCCTTGTGACAGTGATACAGATCTGGATCTGTACACTGCTGACAGAAAATTAATAGATTGAAGTTTCATTCCTCATTGCAGAATTAATCATACTAAACATTAGCGGTTTACAGATTTAGTAAGTGTTAGAGTATTTGTTATATTTCTAAGATTATACAATAAATACTTTTGTTTCCGGGTAAACCAAGACATTTTGGCTCTGGTAACACACATATATATATATAAATATATATATAGAATATAATATATTTATGACATTTTATTTACCAAGATAAATCAATTGAAGAAATTCAGTTTTCGATCGATTGAAGGAAGAGATAAACACTGTATTGATGGACAATGAATGTAATGCAAAGCCCTCTTTTAGTGTTCTTACCTGTAGCGAGCGGTGCACAGACGGACCTTGCCGGTGAACCTTTGCCTCACCCTTGTTGCTGAGCTCAGTTCTTTCTCCATCTGATGGAGAAACGACAGCTTTCAGCATCTGAATCCCCCCCCCCCCCCCCTCATAGAGCCAAAGAAATATTACATGCATTAAATGCGTCTCGCAGGAGAGCACAGCTTCTGCTCTCTGTCCAAAAAACTGAACCGAGAAGAATATATTGTATTTTACAGTAAATGCAGGAGAATTTCACACTTCAACCACAAGCATTTCATGTCTCCTTTTTGTGAGATTTTCAAAGCAAAGGCAACATTCTCCAGAATTGAAAAATGTAAAAGGAACAGTAAAGAGAAGGGGACAAAAAGAGTTTGATAACGTAGGAATGTGTACCAAATCCCCAGGGCCATTCAGGCTGCTCTGTTCCTCCTCAGGCTGTTCACGTATTCATCATTCATTTAACTTAACAATCAGATCATTATAAGGCTGTTGTCTTTGAAGTGTGGCAGATCTAACACTGAGAACACCAGTAATCAAAGGCCTTTTGATGGGAGCTCGCTGACAATAGGAGCTGTGACGGTGGGAAACTGGTCCAGGGGAGACACAGACCTCAGATAGAAGGGTCTGCCGGGGCCCGCTGTCCCGGCCGCGGGTGAGGAAGGTGGGCTTGAGCGACAGCAGGTCAGGCTTGTCCCCACTCATCTGGAGCGGCCTGATGAACTCTGAGATCAGAGACCTGCTCATCGGAGCCTCGTTGCCTGGGTAACGAGAAGAAAGGAAGATGAAGGACGATGTTGACGTGAATGTCGAAATGTTTGCTAGCACCTAGATTGTACGAATAGACATAGAACCGTACGTAGACACTAAATACAATGGCTAAAGTGGGGACGCATGGAGATGGATGGGGATGAGTGTGTTGGTTCTGCTGCTGACCATTCAGAGAGTTGGTTCTGCTGCTGATCATTCAGAGAGTTGGTTGTGCTGCTGACCATTCAGAGAGGTCAGCGGGTTCAACGGGAGTGGAGGGATTGAGAGTGAAGAGCGCCCAAAGCATCTCCCTCACAGCATCACAACTCCCCATTGAAGTTAAACTGTTGGGCACAGCTCCAACGTAAAAAGCCTCGTTAGGGCGTGCATTTGTGTATTCGGTGGAGTCCAAAAAACAACTACAGAACCAGCGTTTAGTGGCTAATGGTAAATTTCTCAATATGATTGATCGTATCATTAACCGCTGTGTGTTTACGTTGGTGTGCGTCAGAAAATCGCTTTTCAGGAGTTTCCACACTCATGTTCCGTGCTGGTGAACTGTTGAAACCTGACTGGCGCCAGGCTCAGCTCTTTCGTTCAATGGTTGGTTGTGTACCGTTAAGGGGACTATCGTGTGAGAGAGGTCGACCTGGGCACGCACAGAACAGCCATTACTGAATGCTGTGCAAACAACTCAATTTAGTACAAAGGTAAATTGAATGGTGTTGCAAAAAGAAATAACCGCCATTTATTAACTGTTTATTAACCAATTCAAGGGGAAGAACGATTTCAATCGAGAGAACAAAGCATTTACAATGCCACTATTTGACTGAGCAGAAAGCACAGTTGTCACTGCATTTCACGCCACTAGGCTGGCAATGTTTTATATTTGAGGTTGGATCTTTTTCACGTATATATTTTTACAAATATGAATATTTTGTCTTTTCAGGTTTTCCTTTACGTTTTCTGTGGCGTCCCGTCCATGAGCATGTGACGAGATAAGTCTCGAACCTTGGATGACAAAAAAACATTATTTGAGAGCTATTTATCCCTACTGCCACTACGGCCTTGAGTAGATAAGCAGTAGGTTAAGGTTGGAAATGCCTCTACATGCTGAATGCTATCATCAATGTCCCTATTATCCTATGTAGCAAAAGGCATCCATCCATCCATCCATCCATCCATCCATCCATCCATCCATCCATCCATCCATCCATCCATCCATCCATCCATCCATCCATCCATCCATCCATCCATCCATCCATCCATCCATCCATCCATCCATCCATCCATCCATCCATCCATCCATCCATCCATCCATCCATCCATCCATCCATCCATCCATCCATCCATCCATCCATCCATCCATCCATCCATCCATCCATCCATCCATCCATCCATCCATCATCCATCCATCCATCCATCCATCGCACATCCATCCATCCATCCATCCATCCATCCATCCATCATCCATCCATCCATCCATCCATCCATCCATCCATCCATCCATCCATCCATCCATCATCCATCCATCCATCCATTCCATCCATCCATCCATCCATCCATCCATCCATCCATCCATCCATCATCCATCCCATCATCCATCCATCCACCATCCATCCATCCATCCATCCATCCATCCATCCATCCATCCATCCATCCATCCATCCATCCATCCATCCATCCATCCATCCATCCATCCATCCATCCATCCATCCATCCATCCATCCATCCATCCATCCATCCATCCATCCATCCATCATATATCCTCCTCACCCTTCCCCAGCGGGCAGGCCAACCCATTGAGCAGCTGGGACAGGGATTTGCTGGGTGATCCTGGGGACTCGCACAGGGTGAGCGGCTCCGTGCTGAGGATGTCGAAGGTCCCCGCCTGCAGCCGGAACTTCTCCAGCTCCTTGGAAAGCAGGTTGAACTGCTCACTCTGATTCCGACATTTCTCCTCCAGCTCGCGCACTTTGGCCTGATGACGGGCAGGGGAGGAGGGGGAGGGAGGGAGGGAGGAGAGAGGGAGGGATGGAGGGGGGGAGAGAGGGAGGGATGGAGGGATGAAAGAGAGGGAAAGAGAGTTGAGAGGGGGGAGAAAGAGTGGTGGGAAGGGGAGAGGGAGGGAGGAGAGAGGAAAGGAGAAGAGAGACAGACCAAGGATATGAGAGCAGTCATGAAAAAATCATTTATAAATAAAATGCAAATAGGACGTATTTGTACTTGACGTTATGTATACACAATTAAAGTGTGTAATGAAATTTGAGACTATAGCGGCAACATGCAGATTACTTTTGATGCAATGTGCCGTGTTTGTTACATCATAGGCCTACGACTCTGAGTTATGAAGTCGCTACTTCCCAGCTGTATTTTGATTTATTTTATTGAGGCAAAAATATCTGGATTATTAAAGAAATAAAAATTTTAGCCTTTCTAAATAACACTTTTTAGCATTGTTTATTAAAGATGAACACAACAAAATGTGCAAAATGTGCAAGTATCAATTAAAACTGTTGAATGGTAAAGCCCCGGAAATCCTGCTTAGCCACTGACGTTACAAGGGAAATGAGGACTTTGGGTAAACAGCTTAGTTTAACACCTTGGTTAGTTTCCAAACAGTATATATCTGTATATTTAAAACACATTCAACCACAGACAACCAGGCAGACAGCCTTGATATCAAGGCTCCCATGATAGCACAGCACTGCATGTTAAAGGAGGAGATTTCATGCGGAGAAGCCACAGTTGGCTGAACGTGGGCATGCTTTGAGTGTCTCATTCCTCCAGGAAGCTTGTAAAAACCCAACGCAAACGTTGATAAGCGTGTTGGCATCATACAGGCTGTGTGACAGAAGACAACATGCCAGAGAACACACATGCAGCAACACAAAAAACCAAAACACATTTTTGTCACAAGTTGGAACAGGCCTGAAATCAATGATGATTCAGGATCAAGCGTTTCCCTAACTACTTATTGATTGACTTAATTTGCTGCTTTCGTTGAAGTCATTTGATGTTCATTCATTGAAAGTTAATACATTGTTGTTTAGCAGTTTAATTTGTAGTGTAATTTGTTGTGCCAAAAGGTCCTTAGTTTAGTGTAAATGAGCTTGGCTAAATCCATGCATACATTTCCAGCACCCTACTCCTTATATAATTACTTAATCCCTTCTAAAAGCCAGACGATTTAAAAAAAGATAAAATTGCATACGGATTCCAAATGTGTGGTTGTTTTGATCAAAAGTAGAGAGGGAACGTGATTTGTTGTTGCTGGTAAGCAGAGCACGGTAAGCCCAAATGACAACAATGAAAACCAAAGTAATAAAAACAAAAGATATGTTAGTTTCTCAGACTTTTGGGGACATCCACCTTTGATGTAGAGAAACACAGCCAATAAACGTTAACATCAAAACAAGATAGGAATTAGAAGAAACTGTCACTGTTTCATATTTCAGCATCAAACTTGATGACAAAGGTAACAAGAGGATACTTTTGTTCCAACAGAGTCCTGAGTGTGTAAAAGTAAATTAATGAAAACAATTGTAAAATACCTGCATGCTGTCCAAGTGGTTCTGTATATGCATAAACACAAATCCATACAGTAAAAAGAGATTTAGGAAAGATAAATATTTAGCACAAGCATCAGACACACACATCTTGAAATCTAAATTAATTTCAAAGAGGACATCTTGGTCTGCAGCATTGCTCATGCAGAATATTCACCTTAGTTCTTAGTTCTTAGTAACATGCAAAATAAATAAAAGCATCGTTGGTCAATTATATCACCATATTGTTGACTTAAATCTGAACGTTCATTACCTTATTATAACTTAAATCTGATTGTTCATCAAGTTATTATTAACCTAAATCAGTTAGTTCATCACAATTTATTTAAAATCCTAATTGTGTTTTTTGTTTTTTACATTTAACTCCACAAGTGTAGATGCTATTTGACCCTGACTGTTAGGGGCCTTTTGCCAATGGGGTCAAGATGGCCCTCAAACTGGCCCCGGGCTCTCTAACACAGGCATTCCCTTAGCCCTAAATGGCCCCGCTCCCTCACCACCAGCACAGGCCTGAGACTCACCTCTAACAGATGGACCGCGCCTTCATGTTCCTTTTTAGCCTCAACCTGAGCCTGAGAGACACAGAGAGAGAGAACAACACAGCCTGATAACCTTTTGGTTAGGAAACGTCCAACTCATTCAGCCTACCTCACCTCCTCACTGACGTATTCTTACGATGAAACTAGTGTTACATGTTCATCCCTGCTGTGATGTTCATCGCTGATGTTTGAAAAAGATTACTGTAGGAAGTAAGACACTGGTTAGTGCCTTTTGAACAAAAAGAGTTAGATCAATGTCAAAACATATTGGCAAGTTACATTGATAGTTCATCATTTGGGTATTTTGCGCTGACAAGGGAGCGCTTGGGATCTTCCTGAATAGACAATAAAAACGAAAAAAAACACTGACTCCAGATTTGAATGAATATAACTATATTTGTTCTATTAAAGGGATACTTCACCGATTCACAACCGGCGTTCTATCATTACAAAATCGCTATTGTAATATATAAAAAAAGTTTTTCTTCCCTCAGTCTAACCCAGTCCTTCCCTTGGCCCAGCTTTCCTGATCAAATTTTCTCCCCAGATGTCAAATGAAGCGTTTGACGTCATCTCAGTAAAACTTTGCTTGCCTGCGAGAAGCATGTCCATGGCTAGAAGGGCTGAGGATTACCAACCACTGGTTCTGCAAATTGTGAGCCCACCAATAAGGGATGAGGGCGGGCGGGAGCTCGCGTACCAGATGTAAACACAATGTCCGCCATGTTTCTTCACAGCTTAGCTAGAGAACAAATTTGCAATGTGAAACAACCAAAGTGGATTTTGAAAATCTATTGTTGGTTTCGGACATTCAGGGCTATTAGTACGAGCCAGAATACAGCCAGGAAGAATTGACACAAATAGAAGGGGAGGCTGCTGCGGCTGTAGCTGAACAACCCTTTGCCTGTTGCTGAGGACGAGGAGCCGCCGGAGCGCGCCGGTTTGCTCTTTTCGCCTAACACAGAGTCCTGGTGCTGCAGCAAATTTCAGCGATGCCAGTTTCTTCTAGAAAAAATGTCTGAATCTGGCGAGGACGGGGCCGTGTGTAACCTCTCACTAAGGCTTTACGCCTTATCTGAACAGTTTGGTATTGGATACATATTTCCGAACGGAGAAAGTGAACTGGAAACGCCAGCCAAAGCCCGCCGGGAGAAACAGACGTCTGAGCATAGAGTAAGGGTTGTTTTTATTTACTAACACATTGGCTAAAATAGTTTTGAGTCCCGTGGAACGTGACAATGTAGTTATCCGAAAGTAGCCGATCTTATTGGCAGAGCATATAGGCTACGTTACGTTTGCTTGAAGTCTGTGTAATGCTGCATAGGCTACTCAAGGCATAATTTATCTTGCTTTGCTAATGTTGTTCTCTTTCTTTCTTAGACACTATCGGCTTCCTGTGTTGTCCAGGCCATCAGAGCTAATTACCCAGCACAAGATGGGCAGTACCGTGGCTATCAGGAGACAGTGGATGCTCAAGATTATCTTTGACTATTTTGACTCTAGCAAGCACACCCTACACATTTTATTTTTGGAAACAGTTCATATTTTTTCATGAATAAAACGTTAAATTCATGTTGGTTGTTGTGATTTGTTTACTAACCCAAGTGCTGTTATACTAAAGTTACTTATTTCAGCTGGGGAGAAAAGGTTGATTACAAATACTTGATATGCTGAGCTACTGTTTTAGCAAATGTTTTTGTGATGTACAGAAATAAACAAATGATGCGTTTGAAAAAACAAGAGCAGTGGGGTGTTCCACAAAGCCGGTTTTATCACATAACCGGGTAAGTTAACTTCAGGGTTTGCGGTAACCATAGGTTTTCCGTTCCAAAATGACCAGGGTATGTTAGTTACTATAGCAACATATGCTCTGAAGTAAACCTGGTCGGAGCAGGTTTTGCGCAGTTTAAGTTTGAAACATAACCCGGTTTTGGGTATTTAAACCCATGTTCACCGCAGTTTTCATGTGTCAATGGCATCCCCTTTTGATGAGAGAACTGCTGATATCGGAGCGCAAATTATACGTGCAATCCACCGGGAGCGATTAATAAAACGACGGCTCGACATCTTGGCATATCGGATGACTTTTAGCTGGAGAGAAATAGATTCTCGCGCAAATCTTTAATATATTCAAATAGCCTTCTCCAGCCTTATAGCAAACACTATAATCGAGGACCCCTGGCCTCAGTTCACTCCAGACTATTTGCGTAGCCCTCCGTTTTTTGCAAATGGTATTTTATCTAGGCTATAAAGTTGGAGATGCTGAGCACATCTCAGTCCTTTCAGGTGACCCATCCAAGATTTTTATAATACAAAGAGCAATAGTGTCTGAGTACTATGCCGAGAGGCACTTACAACATAAAGTATAAAATAGTCCTAACGGACTTACATCCACTGGAGAATGTTCGATCGTAGCGGGCGGCTTGATTACAAGCAATAATCCATCTTGATCTGTGAAGATGCTGAATTGTCACTTTTAGGTTTTCTATCCAGTTACCAAAAAAAGAAACATTTGGAAAATATGCGACGTGGCACGCACACGGTTTTCAAAGGCAAACAAAATCTAAAATACAAGAAAACACAAAAACCTACATTCAACCAGTGGGGTACCCTCACATGGCCCCTGACTCTCTGAGGAGGTACCTCTAGGTACCCTCTCCATGCCAGGGCACCCTGAATTTATGTTTATTAACAGCTCCTCCACCGGGGTCAAGACAATTTGAGGGCCAGATCCAGTCTGCCGACTGTCTTTTTACGATTGGCTTAAAAAAATGGCTTATTTAAATTTAGACCAATACGATGGTGGGAAAATTTTTATACTTTATTTTTACTTGATCCGCTGACTGCTTGGGAGCCATCGGAGTAGGCCTACATATTTTTTTTTTTAATAAAAGGGTTATGTGGTAGGAACGCTAAGAATGCTTAACTGGAACTGGAATTTATAGATTCATGGCTCAAATATTAAGGATCATGCTTTTGACGTGTAACTAACGCATTTACGCGGTCAGCGATCCGCTGCCAGGCTTTGGTTCTCCGGGTTGCAGAGGCTTTAGCGCCCCTTTTCTTGTGATAATGTCCTTCTCCTCGCCATAGCCCTCCAGGAGAACCTGGAGTTCCATTTCATTGAAATAAGCGGCCCGTTTCGCCATTTCGATCAGGGTTTCCATGATCCATACATCATGTCTTTTTAGGTTTGGCGTGGACGCGCACAGCCCTGGGTTAACCAACTCCGAGTTGATTAAACTAATGCATAACCGCTGCTGTCGAACCGAAAACTCTGGATTAGTCGGCACAGGGTCAATCAACCTAGAGTTCAGTGTTAACTCAGTGTTTGTTAAACCTCCGTTCGTGGAACACCCCTCTGGAGTCTAAACTAGTCAACGTATCACAGGGATATGTTTACACAAAGTTTGCTCGCCCTACCACTTGCGCTAGTATAATGGGTCCTCCCCCTCCAAACGGAAAAAGGCGGGCGGTGCAGCGAGTGCAATGCACTGTGGGAGTTGGAGGATTTCTTAGTTTTGAGAAAGCTGCTTTTTCTCAGGCTAGGATGAACCAATTTCAATTTTTTCCATATTTATAATACATAGAATGGTTTTCTTCATATAACCTTCATATCTCCACCGGTGAAGTATCCCTTTAAGAACCACACATAACATCAACTGTCTGTCTTCTTACAGCAGCAAATCAGAGCTCTGCCTAAGAGCTCTCTGTTCCTAAGAACTCTAAACTACCCAGGCCACAACGATTAGGACCAACTCTTATCTCCTTGGACGCTTCTCCAACCCAGTTTGTGGCGACACGGTAGACAAACATTGTAGGCTGGACTACCTTTTGTTTAACCAAGCCTCAGAAAATGATTCACCTGAGAATAAGGTTGCTGGTCACTCTAACAAACAGATAAAGGAGTGCTTGTGTGAAGGGCGTGCTCAACTCGGTTTGGGTGTGTGTGTGCTTTCGTTCCCATGCATTTACGCATGCGTGTGTGTGTGTGTGTGTGTGTGTGTGTGTGTGTGTGTGTGTGTGTGTGTGTGTGTGTGTGTGTGTGTGTGTGTGTGTGTGTGTGTGTGTGTGTGTGTGTGTGTGTGTGTGTGTGTGTGTGTGTGTTGTGTTTGTGTGTGTCTGTCGTCAGTGTGTGACGGTCGTCAGTGTGTCCGTTGGTGTGCGGCCATGTTTAGGTCAGTCCAACGACACAGTATCAGAGGCAGAACACTAGTGCGAGCCCCTTACCTTTTGCAGAAGGTCAATCTCCTGCTGCTTTGCATTGAGGACAGCCAGGGCCTGCTCATGCTCCAACTCTAGCTGCTGCCTCCGCTCCGCAGCCTCGCGCATATGCTGCTCAGAGAGAGGGTGGGGGGGGGAGAGGGTGAGGTGGAGGATGGGGGGGGGAGAGTGAGGAGTGGAGGACGGGGAGGAGAGTGAGGGGAAGGAGGATAGAAGGGAGAGTGAGGGGTGGAGGGTGATGGGGAAAGCAAGGGTTGGAGGGTGGGTGGGAGGAAGAGGGGTGGAGGTTGAGCGAGGGGTGGATGTTGAGGGGGGGAGCGAGGGGTGGAGGGGGGTAAAAGACTTCTGTTAGTAGATGAGCATGTGATACAGAGACATATGAAAACCATCTCCGGTGTACCGTTTCAGACCGCCGATCGAGGAACGGAGCACGGGCAGACAAACGGATGTGCAGACGGACACGAGGTACGGAAGCCCTTGAATACAATTAGTGATGTGAACCTGCTGCTGCAGAAAGAGTCCTGTGATCTTTCAGAGCAATGGGAGAGAGATGTTGCACCAGACCGAGCTTCGAGATGAGAAGGAGAGATGTTCGCTGTGAAATAAAAACAGCGATTGGTGATTCGGTTTGAAGTTGCCGCCTCGCAGAGGTGGATTGAGCGTGGCGTTTACAGGCTGGTCAATGCTGAGACAGCATGCGTGTGCTGCCGTGGTCAATGCAGAGGGGTTTAATTACGTGGAGAGGGTTTGCCAATCACTAGCGTGGTGGTGTTGACTGAATCACAACAACAGCAGCAGAAAGATCCAGCCATACAATACAGGTGACTGAATGACAGTAACAATAGCAATGTTATCAAGTCCCTAAACTGCATCCGTAATTTAGTGGATAAACTATGAAAATACACCTAGGTACACCTAGACACACCTTTTCTACCTAGTATATAGCCAGAATGAAATTACTTTGAAAAGGCTACATTACAGTTGAAAAGGCATGTGGTGTAGTGATGTCATCGTCAATAAAGCAATGAAATGTGAACCCCGACAACAACACGATCCCTGATTAAAACTATAAACAACAGCAGTACACTCTCAGGGCCCTATCCTGCATCTGGCGCAATTGACTTAATCACTGGCGCATGTGTCGTTGCTAGTTTACAACTGGCGCAGAGCGTTCTTTTTCCTCCTGCGCCACGCATCGGTAAATCAGGGAATGATCTTGCGCCCCAAGGGGCGGCTTGGCGAAAGGAGGAGGCGGGTTCTGGCCCAAAAGTTCCCTGGCGCTATCTTGCAGTTTCAGAAACCACTTGCGCCACAAACCAGAAAATACCTGGTTTAAAGTCAGTGGCGCATTGTTCAGATGCTATTTTAAGGGCGCATGCATAATGTTGCTTGTGCACCTCGCGCATACACTTTGCTTCTCTCCTCTACCTAGCCAAACATTCTTGGAAAATTATTTAGGAAAGAACAGCTGATACAGTAGTTAATAAGTTGTACTTTAAATCAATGCATCTGCAAACAGACATCCGTAAACCCTTTTTAGATATGCGCCGGGAGCAAGAGTCATTTTTCGGGCCGGTAAACTAGCGACACTGCGTAGAACCGCCCACAAAGCTACTTGCGCTTGGCGCTTCTCACTTAAAATAGGGCCCTCAGTATCTGCGATTCCCTGCTAGACCTCAAACCACAACACCCTGCCTAGTGTGTGGCCAGGTCTGCGTTACGCACCGGCCTTGCCTCCTGTGTTACGGCTGTTGCCGTACCCAGCAGATGCTGTGCTCTGTCTGCCCCTCTTGGGCAAGGTGGTCCCTCGTTTTCCCCGTCTTTACACCTGTTTGTCTTGCACACCTGCCATCCTTATCCAGTCATCATCTCTGCCCTACCTATACCCCGGTTCTTCAGTTACGGGGGGGGGAGGTGGCAGGGGGATGGAGTTAAAACGCAGGGAGTGGGGCACAGGAAGCCCCGGTTCCTCACCTTGAGCACCTGCTCTAGGTTCTCCAGTTTGCCTTGGAGCTGGTTCTTCTCCTGCACGGCTGAATCTCGCTCCCACGTCACCGTCCCGAGCGTCTCTCTGAGCTGGGCATACTCAGCGTTCACCTGGGGCGCGCGCACACGCACACGCACACACAAACACACACACACACACACACACACTGGTAGGAGCAGTGCTAGAGAGTGGCGGGGTCACACGCAACCACACACAGCTCCTTAAGGCTTAGCGAGACTGTCAGCCCTCACCCTAACACTACAGGGTACAGTATTCTGACACTGAAACCTACTAATGGGCTCAGAGAGAAATGTCACTGTTTTGTAGATGAATTATCAATGAGGTACAATCTGTATTTTTTATGAGATCATTATGAGAACTTTTACTACGTTTGTTTTATTATGGAATATTTATGTTGTGCGTGTGTTTATTATTCAATGTATTTGTAGCAGTTACCGAGCATACAAATTGAATAGGCTTCATTGGCGTAAAGCATTTCAAGATAACCCACGAGCGCTCGCTACTCAGGATTCTCTCAGTTCTCTCAACAAGAAAAGAAAAACTGGATATGTTCTGTTTAATTGTCACACGTTTGCAATACTTGGGTAATACGGTACTAAACAACATAAAAGAAAGGTCTGGTGTAGACAAACACAACTCTGGTTCCTGCATGCGTGATTAACCCTTGATGGTGGACCCTACACTCACACGTTCAGAGGTTTGAAGTGAAGTGAGGAGATCCTCTTTTTGGCAAACATTTCTGGACCATTGGCTGACCCATCACCCTCTGTAGCCAGAGAATCATTATGACCCCTGATGGTCCTGGCTTATCTGGCAGGTCACCTATCTGCTCTCTGAAGGACCGGGACGACAACAAGCACACAACACCAATCACACCACTCTTTATAGCTTTGGACAGCTGGGGCGAGCCATTAGGGGTACGCCGAGGTCAGAGCGTAAATATAGTTATATAAAAAGAGCAATGTAAAAAAACACACAGGGCAGGGGCTGGCTGATGAGCTGACCTAGATGAAGACACGCACACATGCACGCACGCGCACACACACACACACACACACACACACACACACACACACACACACACACACACACACACACACACACACACACACACACACACACATACACACACACACACACACACACCATACCATTCCAACAGCCTATTGAGATGATTGGGTCGTTTAGGAACCAGGATGATAAGTTGGGGGAAGGGGGAGATTGTGTACGAGTCTGCTTTTGTTTGTGAGTGTGGGTCTGTTTGGGCATGTGTGTGCATTTATGCCGCAGTTCCGCAGAGAGTGTGGTTCTGAAATCCGTGATAAGGGCGGGGGGTGAGCTGCTCTCCGAAAAGCTCAAACACATCAAAAACTAGCGTTTCCCGCCCATCCTCTCCCTAACCCTTGCATATCGTAGACCTTTTCCCCTGACATAAACCTACGAGGCATAAACATAAACCCATTGTCCACTTGGGCAAATTCCAAAAAACAAAGAAACACTCCTTGGTACCTTGTCATACTCGGAACCCTTCTTGCTGCTGTGGAACAACTGGAGACTCAGGTGGGCCTTCTCCTGGAGCACATCTTGATACTCATTCTCCTGGGGGCAGAGGAGGGAGACGCAGACAGGGTCACGTCATTAGAGCCACGCCAGATTTACATGATTAGGTCCGAGCCCACAACTCCACTTAGTGTGTTGTTAGCAGTGACAGACCCTGCATTATTTATCCAGGAAGGGACCGAAGGGGGGGTAAGGTCCTCTCCTCTGCCCCAGAAAGAGGCCACCGGAGGCAGGGTAGGGGAATGTGTGTGTGTGTGTGTGTGTGTGTGTGTGTGTGTGTGTGTGTGTGTGTGTGTGTGTGTGTGTGTGTGTGTGTGTGTGTGTGTGTGTGTGTGTGTGTGTGTGTGTGTGTGTGCACGCTTGGGGATGAGCTGCCATTTTATCAGCGCCAGGCATAACAGCGAGCAGGAATAGTACAGATAATAACAATCCTGGCACATCGTGCCATGGATGCACACGCGTTTGATGTCAGTGGCGCTTAAATGTAGAATTTATTTGCGCTGGTGTTGTAACTAGGCGTAAATTGGATTTTCATTGATGTACTCTCAAAACACACACAGACACACACGCACACACACAGACACACACACACTGAGACATGTAGAAACAGATACGCAAATAAACAAACAACCACACACACATAAATCCGTGACTGAACACACACGGGTTCCTCCATGCACATCATTTTTTCCCGCCAAGTGTGCCAGTGAGAGATTAAAAACAGCCCTTCGTCGGAGACGAGAAAACCTAATTACATTCAATCAACAGCCAAGAGGCGTGCCACTGACGCCGTTTGCAATGTCAAATGAAGAGTCTCTCTCTCTCTCTCCATCTCTCACTCTCACCCTCCCTCCTTCACTCTATCCTGCTTTTCCCAATGCTGGGCACTTTACATGAGCTGCAGCTATGAGTGTAAGCCAAGTGCTGGCTGCCCATGCATTGATTCACAGTAGGTATAGTTTTTAACAAAATGGCGAGTGACTCCAGGAAGGTCTGACATATCTTTGTGCTGATCTTCAACGTTATGGCTGTCTGATGCGATCATCTCCAAAGTTGCCATAAAAACGACATCTATAAATCCCTTTTTACACATTTACCTTAATGTCCAATCTTAAAAGAAGTTATCCGTGGTTGTAAAGAATTGCAAAGCTTCTAAGCGTCCAACACACCAGACGAGCCGCGGAGTGCAGCGACGTGCAGAAAAGGACAACACACATAGGAAGATTAGATTTGGTTCGATTCTAGGCCTGGCTCTGGATTTGATATAATGGATGGCAGTGGATGGTGCCGAATGGCATGACAAAGGTTTGAATCAATGCTTGAAGTTCGAGCACGGCATGATCGGATGATGTGTGTATGGAGTGTTGCTTTTACACCAGGCTGTCAAGCTTACACTGAATGGAGAAATGAGTGGACCAGTATATCAGTAAATCATGCTTCCATGCTACACAAATGCCTTTCTCTGCAGAGATTTGCCGAAGGCAAATAGCTCTAAAAAGAGAGCCAAGAATGCTGTCTTTTTCTTAATTCACACTCAAACAGAAAGTACTTTTGTTTGGGTCTGACCTGCATCAATCACTGCCATTAATTGTTATTTTTCCAATACTTTGTTATAAATGAAGTCTCGCTTCTGTTGATTGTCACATTAAGTGCAAGCCTTCAAGACAGTTATCCTTAAGAACGAGCACCAAACTATAGAGGAAAGCTAATCATTGTAAACAGAGTTATAGGTATTAAATACTAGATTGTCAAGATGCTATTTACGGTACACCTTAATGATTGCCATTAGTCATATAACTGAGATTACCAAACTCATGTGAAGGGAACATGAGGGGAACACATACTTCTATGGATTTGATTGACCATCAAATGGCAAATAGTACCCGCTGATCACAGACAGCAGAACACGTTGATGTGTTGCCGTTGTCACCCCAAAGCATATTTTCATGGGTGTTGTAGTTAAATAGAGGAGCAGTGTCTGGCACCCGTGCACAGCCTGCACCGTCGAGTTGTGAAATGATTCAGCCCTCAAAGTATCCCGTTATCCCAATCATACCCCAGAACCACCATTGTGTTCATCGTAGCGTCAACATCACTGACCAGTGTGTGTGGAGCACAGACGCTACGTTCAACCAGGAGCAGCAACACAAACAAACCCTTCAGAATCCCTCACTGCCGACTCCAGGAGACATGGAGTGTGAGTGCTGTACAGCACGAGGAGGTGGAGAGCGCACGCTGCGCAGTGTGTGAGCTCATTAGGTTCTCCGGGAGCTGCTCTCCGGGTGTTGGAGAGTCCACATGAAGGCGGGCGTCCTGGTCTCCGTACGGCCCCACTGTTTGCCCTGTAGTTTCTAATTAGAGCCCATTTCACACACAAGAGCAAGGCAAACAGTTCCTCACAAGGACTGGTGTCTCCTGACTCCCTGCCTCTCCGCTCTCACCACATTACTCCGGTTAAACCGGAGGGGAATGAGCCAATATAGGCTCTAAGCCGCCTCTTCTTCTGCTGTGCCTTGTGTCGTTTCCTCAGATTGTTTCTGTTGTATTCATCTGAAGTCTCTGTTTTCAGTTTTTTTGTGGGTCAATAAGTCCATCTGAAAACTTTTAATAAAATCCTGCACCTTGAATTCCTGTGTACCCAAGAAACGTTTAAAACACCTGCTGTTTTGTTTCAAATACACAAAAATGTATAGCAAAAATAAATCAAGGGCGGTTTCCACCTCAGAGCGCGAGGCTGTGTCGGATGGTTTCTGCACATATGGAGCGTCCCCTGAATACAGGGCCCGCTTGAAAAGGTGGGACCCCGGCAGCAGGCACCGGCGGCGCGCTCTTAATGAAAGCTTGCGGGTAATGTGCCTTTGATGAGCCCGCCGGCAGACACCTCGCACATCTGGACAGACCGCTGAGCGCGACCATGCAACACGCCGGGGATCAACGTAGGCGCGCGACAGAAGGCGGGCCCCTCGTCTTCTGCCGATGCCCATCGCCATGGTAACACATCTTGAAAGGCAGTGACACGTTTGCGGGTTGACGCGACCGGTTTACTGAGACGATGTCGGCGCCAGATGGCTCGCGCTGGTGTTTACCGTCACTCGCGACGGGAAGCCGTGTGAATACACAAGGAGGCTACGTCCGCTGGGGATCTGGGCTAGCAGGGAGGGAGCCGTGTCGACGGCGTCCGTGTAACGTCTCCATTAGACATTAAACATGCATCTCTCATACGAACTGTTACCTAAACGCAGTGCGCCGCTATCCCATAGTGATGTACCGTCCCACGGGGAAGGGAGCTTTGGGAGAACGTTAGACACACATGCTTTGACGCTACGCTCCCCGAAGCTTTACGGTTTATTTTTACCTGAGACACATACATAGGGGGAGCGAGAGTTAGAGAGAGAGAGGGAGCGAGAGAGAAGGAGGGGGGAAGGAGGGGAGAAAGACAGGAGAGAGAGAAAGGAGAGTTCAAGAGGGAAAAGACAAGACGAGACGGTGAGAGAGGCAGACAGATGAAGAGAGCGAGCCAGGCGAGAGGAGAACAGAAAAGGGAGAGTATATATATAAAGAGCGGGGGGGGAAAAGCCCTCTCAGGCTGCGAGCGACGTGACGGCCCGTCAACCAAGTGTCTCCGCGCGTCGCTGTGTGTCAGCATTGGCGTTGACACAGCGTGTGCGTGCGCCGCTGTCGCCCATGTGTGTACGTGTGTGTCTGTGTGCGGTACACAGATAAGAGGGCTGACTGCGGTCCACCGAGACCGGCTCAACGTTTCAGCATGCCATTCCATGGCGGCGTGTCCCCCGGGCCGTGCTCCTCCCCGGTCCAACGGAGGGCTGACAATAGCAGCAGAGTGGTACTAGCGCCGTGGGCGGGGGGGGGGGGGGGGGCTGAGGACGGCTCTAATGGAGTTTATTTTGGGGGCAGAGGAGCACACACACAAAGAGAACTCGTCTGAGGGGAGGGGGGAGCCAGTGAAAGGTCCAGGAGCAGTGCAGAGTCTGCCGGACCAAGCAGTCCCCAATGACATGTCCTCACAAACCACGAATAAAACGGATCCGTTCATGAGGTTTTACAGCAGATGAAGATGGTAGTATTGGTCCTCATCCTCATCAATTTAGTTAGGAGTCGTAGTAGTTATCGTGGTAGTGATGCAGTAGTGGAATATTGTTGCCACCCTCCACGCTGCATTTTCCATACCAAAGCAAGGCGTGAAATCATCTCTTATGTAATAACTGATCAAAGCAGGCTGATAGCCTGAGGGAATCTCTATGGGGCAGAGTGGGGTGTATGTGAGAGGGGGGAGGGGGGGGTTCCTCCATTCATCACAGCGTGAGACTGAGTGATTACTCACTAGTGGGCGCCCCCGCCACTGCCGTGCATAAGCAGCAGCTTATGAGTGTGAGTGTGTGTGTGGTGTGTGTGTGTGTGTGTGTGTGTGTGTGTGTGTGTGTGTGTGTGTGTGTGTGTGTGTGTGTGTGTGTGTGTGTGTGTGTGTGTGTGTGTGTGTGTGTGTGTGTGTGTAGTGTGCGTACTTGTTGTTGTTTATACCAAGACTTTGCAGCTACTAAGGCTCTGCCACTCCAGATCACTGATCACTGATCACTGTCTGATTACTATGTAGCCTGACCCCTACTACTACCGGGTTCTTTAGGGAGGAAACACCCTGGACCGTCCAGCACAACAGGGAACAGGGCATGAGTCCGCCCCTTCCAGCTCCTGGTTTATGGCCCGGTCTTTGTGCAACCTCCCACCAGGAGTTCTGCCATAGCATAGGTAGACCCAAGATATCAAATCAGTTAACTTCCATATTGCACAATTAGCAATAAATCAAGTATCGACAAAGGATTCATATTTCCTTTATGATGTGAGCTATGAAGACTCAATTGCCTCTTAAACACAGTGTATTAGTCCCCTTTACTTTTTACAAGGCAAGCCATCAAATGTCCAGGTAAGACACTGAGTTAAGGTCCACTTATCAGAGCCCTTCAGATGGATGAGGTTGGTCTGTTTCCTCTTCCTCTCAGCACTGGCCTCTCCCCCTCCCTCTCCCTCTCCCTCCCCCCTCCTCCTTCCAGCTTCTGTTTTCAAGTCAAGGGCAGCTGGAGAGCAAGAGTGACATTTCTGGAATATTCTTAGAAAATGTCCCTCCAGAGACGGTTGACATATGTGAGCTGGGGGCCGCGTGTAAAGCACCCCTGACCCTTTCTTTCTCCCTTCTCTCCCTCCTCTCCCAGGGGGAAACCATTACATTTACACGGTTCTCATACACAGGTGCTGCAGTATGCAGGTGAATAACCAAACGCTGGGTGCTGTTCCAGAAGGCGAAGACCAAACAGCCACGCCATTAGGCAACAAACGACCTGCAGACAATTGGATGGATACGCGACCACCTGTGTATACATACAGCCCCTTCCAGGCTCCGCAAGGTTTGCACGCAACAAGTCATTACTGTCATAAAGCGATCCCTGCTGTTTCTCCCAGTGTTCTGCCCATGTTGACAAAATGCAACGTCAGCGTGAGGTGGAAATCAAATTTTCAGCAGCGCCTGCGACTTCCAACCGGGGGTTTTGGCCTGTTTGGCCCCGTAATTTCCTCCAGATTACACGTCATTACGTAGTGACAATGGGCGGAAGGTTCCTCGGACAACAAATCAATCCGGTCTCTGCCTTCGCCTTTGGAGATAGATGAAGGCTTTGTTTGTGTGTGTGTGTGTGTGTGTGTGTGTGTGTGTGTGTGTGTGTGTGTGTGTGTGTGTGTGTGTGTGTGTGTGTGTGTGTGTGTGTGTGTGTGTGTGTGTTTGTGTGTGCGTGCGTGCGTGTGTGTGTTGTTTTGTATTGTGTGTGTGTGTGTGTGTGTGTGTGTGTGGTGTGTGTGTGTGTGTGTGTTGTGTTGTGTGTGTGTGTGTTGTGTGTGTGTGGTGTGTGTGTGTGAGCGTGTGTGTCTGTGTGTGTATTTTTAAGAATGTGTTTGTTAGTCTGTGGTGGTGGTGTGTGTAATGTCTGTGTGGTGGTGTGTGTATGCGTGAGTGTGTGTGTGTGTGTGTGTGTTTGAGCATGTGTATGTGTGTGTGTGTGTGTTTGAGTGTGTGTGTGTGTGTGTAAGTGTGAATGTTTGTTGTGTGTGCTGTGTGTGTGTGTGTGTGTGTGTGTGTGTGTGTGTGTGTGTGTGTGTGTGTGTGTGTGTGTGTGTGTGTGTGTGTGTGTGTGTGTGTGTGTGTGTGTGTGTGTGTGTGTGTGTGTGTGTGTGTGTGTGTGTGTGTGTGTGTGTGTGTGTGTGTGTGTGTGTGTGTGTGTGTGTGTTTGAGTGTGTGTGAGTGTGAGTGTTTGTTTCTGTCTGTGTGTGTGTGTGTGTGTGCTGTTTTGAGCATGTGTGTGTGTGTGTCTGTGTGCGTGTGTGTCCGCAGGTTGGTGTGTGTATTTTGAGAGCACTTACCAGAGTCTGACATGTTTGGTGGCGTTTCTTCACCTCTGCCTCAAGTGCTTCACACTCCCTCCTCCTGGTGCTGATCTCTGTCTCCTGAGGAAAGACGGACACGGCTTCGTGACATTTTGTCCCGAGCACTGACTTTCACCCAGAGACAGAGCGAGAGACAAATGCAACTCTGTCAAGTAGCAAGGATGCAACCATACACGGCACCCCATTCATTCTTTGCAAACCACATTGGTTGGAATGATCATCTGTCTGCCTGTCTGTCTGTCTCTGTGTTTGTGCGTGTGTTTGCGTGTGTCTGTGTGTATTTGTGTGCGTCTGTTTGTGTTTCCGTAGTCAGTTCAATTTCTGACATTTTCTTTTGAATCATCAAAATAACCATCATGGTAACTGTTGTATTGCCTGTGTTCCTAACAAGTGTACAAACATACTCCTGAACAACACACAAATACAGACACAACGTCCACGCCCGCGCACCACCATTGGGCACACCGCTGTCTGGTTCAGGGCAAACCATCCGAAGACATCGTTGCTCCTCTAAATGCTCCGCATGGAGATTCCGCTGTTTAATGCGACCCAACGGAAAGCCCTCTCATGGGCAAATCTCCTGAACTACTCCTCTAATTACGTGTGTGTGTGTGTGTGTGTGTGTGTGTGTGTGTGTGTGTGTGTGTGTGGTGTGTGTGTGTGTGTGTGTGTGTGTGTGTGTGTGTGTGTGTGTGTGTGTGTGTGTGTGTGTGTGTGTGTGTGTGTGTGTGTGTGTGTGTGTGTAGGGGGCTAGTACGGATTGGCAGCGCCGGAGATATTCAGCGAGTTCAATCATTTGTTTGTCTGAAACAGCCCGAATAAAATGAGATGTGGCTCCCTCAAAGCTGCCTGGGTGTTCTGTGTGTGACTCGTTGGAACTGTTAACCGCTGATTCTTAGTATAATGTATTTCCTATATTCAAACCACTGTAGTTAAACACACACGCACACAACATCCACACGAGTTACTGAACTCTTGTGATACCAGCAAATCCAAGCAAGTTGGACTTTGACATGACTGAGCCTGCTCCGGACTGCTTGGAACATCCTTGCTTTGGAAGGGAGCGAAAGGGCACTGAAGTGCAGCTGATCTAAGATTAGTGTGTCGAATTAAAGGGGATTTCATCGGAGTGGGAGTGAGGCGCCGTGGTGCTGGCCCTAGTGTTGAAATCTGTCTTCAGACCGGGCCCTTACCCAGTCTGCACTCGGATCCTATCACTCACACACACACACACACACACACACACACACACACACACACACACACACACACACACACACACACACACACACACACACACACACACACACACACACACACACACGCACACGCACGCACACACACACAGGAATATAAAACCCGGGCACAGTCCCCCTCCTTCCCATACTTAACGGAGTCCACTATGTTCTGCTATGTCTGATGGTTCCTCCACTGCTGGCCACAGGAACCAGGGGGTGACATCACATGGAGGTAGAGGAACCAGCTTTGACCCATGGATGGAAAGGGACCATTGGCATGGTCACGTTCTGGAACCCCCATCACCCATCGATGCTGTCTAACCCATCCTGATGTGGGGTATCGTATTCAAAAGGTACTAGCTCATCAGATTGGTTTGTTGTAGAAGTTGGTATTTTTGTGTCACAAATAGGACAGTTTACAACCATGTGGTACCCAGCGGTCCGAAAACTATGTAAACCAACACACTGCAGTTTAAACAGGGCCCAGAGTTGAAAGCATATGGAAGTATTGGAACATGCCCTGCACGTGATTTACGGGGAGTCAGGGAGGTGCGGCCTCAGCAAACAGCGGGCCCCGGGGGGCCCTCTAATGTGTGTAGTCTGCAGAACCACAACACGTTCTGCTAAACTGTGCTGTGCAATAAAACACACACTGACACACATGGTCAAACACATGCACACAGACTCATAAACCTACAGCTGACCCCACACACAGATATATCCCCCGCCCCCCCGCACCCAACTCACACACTCAAATGAGAAACAAAGATGCGGAAATACTCATAGGGATATAGGCACAAATACTAATATATATACATGGTCTATCCGTGTGTGTGAGGTTCAGTGTATGTTCGTGTTTATTCGGTGTGTGTGTGTAGGTGTGTATGTTTGTGTATGCGTATGTATGGGGGGATTATGTATATATATATACACACATATACAAATAAACACAAATTTACACTTAAACACACAGAACAAAGGAAAGATCACCCCCCCTACCTATCACATACAAACAGAAGCTCATATGCACACACACACACACACACACACACACACACACACACACACACACACACACACACACACACACACACACACACACACACACACACACACACACACACACACACACACACACACACAGACACAGACGCACACACAGACACACACACACACACACACACACACACACACACACACACACACACACACACACACACACACACACACACACACACACACACACACACACACACACAGACGGGACAGTTCTCAGCAGCCCGGGCCCATTGTTTCGGAACCACAGTTGCTGATGTTCACCAAGAGATCCCCGCTGATGAGGGATTCAGCGGGCGGCCGCGCTGAGTAAGGGGCTGCAGGAGGGAGTGGAGAGGCGTTTACCGCCCTGCCATGGACCGAGACAGATGACTGAGGACAGCCCTAAGCTGCAGATAGCATTTGTGCCTCAGTGGTGCTAATGCAAATGCATGCAAAACAGAGCGCAGCCTTCTTCCACATCGCCTCCATGACTCTCTGGTATGTGGGGCAGCGGAGGCGGAGCGTACCATCGACTGCGGTGGAAGGCAGGGGGGCCACGATGCACACTACAGATAGTCTTCCTCCATCGGACTGAACCATAGATTACTACTATTACTTATTTTGGTTCAAACTAAAAAAGGGTTTCAATGAATCAGTTTCCACAGTCTCGTAGACTGTGGTTTCATGTCTAGACACCTGGCCACGTTTCGACTACTGGCCGTCCCTCACAGAAGGGATACCCCCTTCCTGGTCTTCCTAAAGGTTTATTCCATTTCCCGTTGGCTTTAAATACACTTGTGTGTTTAACACGTGTGTTTCTGTCCCACATTATTGCACCCACCCTCCCTGCAACGTTAGGGAAACACTGCGGTAGGCAAGGTGAATACAAGCACCTTGTGTGCCAACCCCTACACTGTGGTGGAGAGACAGAGAGACGGAGATAGAGATGGATAGGCAGCCAGAGAGGCTGAGAGCTGTAAACATGCACGCCTTCCTGTTCAGCACCTCGGAGAGCTCTCCTCAAGAACTCAAAGCAGTCTCAAGAGGCTCAGTGGCATTGAGGTATAAATGCAGTATGATTATACTTCCTCCACCAACCTTTAGTCCTTAGGCAAGCACTGCTTCAAGCCGATAAGAGGTAACCCAATCCTTCACAGGTTGGATATTTATGATCCCTGATTGAACAAAATCTCTCTCTCTCTCTCTCTCTCTCTCTCTCTCTCTCTCTCTCTCTCTCTCTCTCTCTCTCTCTCTCTCTCTCTCTCTCTCTCTCTCTCTCTCTCTCTCTCTCTCTCTCTCTCCCCCTGTGTCTCTCTCTCGTTCTCTCTCTCTCTCTCTTTCGCTCTCTCTCGCTCTCTCTCTATCTCATTCTTTCATACTTCACTCTTATGTCTCGGTCTCTCCTCTACTCTCTCTCGCCCTCCTCTCCCCCTCTCTCTCTCTCTCCTCTCTCTCTCTCTCTCTCTCTCTCTCTCTCTCTCTCTCTCTCTCTCTCTTCTCTCTCTCTCTCTCTCTCTCTCTCTCTCTCTCTCTCTCTCCCCTCTCTCTCTCTCTCTCTCTCTCTCTCTCTCTCTCTCTCTCTCTCCACAACTTCTGTTGTGTTGAATATGCATCGGGTCTAATGATGAATCACAATCCTGCCTGTGGCTACCTACAATTTTCGGCATCATATAGAAATTAAATGTATTTACTGTAAATCCTTTATTTAGCATTAGCTTCGGTTCCGCAAGCAATGTTGCACTGAAATGAAAGCACCTATTTTGAAGCATATCATTGCCATAATGTTTTGAGTTTTAAAAGGCATGGAACGTTTAATTTATAATATATGTATATGAAATATTGTACTGTGAAAACAAGGTCATCTGATTGTATTCAATTCATTCAATGCTTTCAATTTAAAATATTGCATTTCAAGTTGTGCCATTTAAAAACACAGATATTATATTATTTTTTCACTAAATCAGATAGAAAAACATTCATAAAACAATATAATGACTTATATTTAAGTGGTCAAAGCACGGATCAAAACAATCCAGCGACAAACTTCTAACTGAAACATCAGGGTATTCTAAGGACAGGTCAGAGCAATGGAGACTGGATGTGATCAAACGGACTGCTGGCCTACCAGCCTGTCTAAACGTCATCAAAGGCGATGGCTCTGTGAGAACGGAGAGTGACGGGCTCCTCTGCGCTGTCCGGTTTGCATTGTTTAGGCCCAGGTTTATCCACACTCAGAGCTTAATAAGCACAGGGGTATTCAGGGAATTAAAAAAAAAGCATCTTTACATATAACCTTTATGATGACGGCTCTTCTCTGTGGCGGTAATAACTATGGGCAAAATACTTATTTCATGCATCACCCTTCTTTTTGGAGATTTTCCACCTAAATTACATGTTCAAATATATCTACATCATAATAAATGCACATTATGTGGCATAATAATGGCAATTGATACCATTTTTTTTTAATCATTAATTGAGTCCTTAGATGATTCACACATCTTTTGATCTCCGGGTTCAAATGGTCAAAAAATGAAACGAACAGAACAACCAACCAGAGCTCCGTCACTCTCCCAACTCGCCATCGTTGGGTTTGATTCTCAAACCGTTGTTATTTGACAGACACACCGTTACAGTTACAGTTTATTGCTTTTATTTTCTGATCTGTATTTTGAAAACTTGAATATAAGTAAAGAATATCGTATTTCAAATATCCACATTGAAAGATATTTAAAAAAATATAGAGTTGATACGAGAAAATTGAAAAAAGGTTTTGGGGGAAACAGTACAACTTGAGATGCCATATTCAAATAACCCTTACTCCTATCATATTTCAACGTTATCAATTCAAAAGGTGTCTGCATTTCCATATACAAAATTCGATGGCTTTTAAATTCTAAACATAATGGCAGTGCTTCAATCCACATAATCCTCCTGCACTTCCTGTTGGTAATGAGATTGGTCTTCTATCTGCTCCCTATAAGCTGAGCACAGAGATACCACAGGAAGTCAAAGTCTTCCGCTGATACATTATTATTACAGTGTCACACAAGGTCATCCGTGGCAAGAAAGCTCAAGGAGTCAACTACATCTCATTAAATGAATAAAAAACAATACACCACCACCAGTGATATGTACTAGAGTTTCCGCGGACGCATTGCGCGTGCGCTCAACCTCTAGTTGTAATAACCCATAGCAATAATGTGGAAACCCCAGTCGATAATGTAACACATTTCTGAGCGCATAATATAATAACATTTTGCCTACAATTTTACAACGTATAACATTCATTCACCGCAGATGACTCTTAAAAGCAGTGTCAACATTGAGATATTTTTTAACCATTAAGCAAACAAAAGGCAACAGGCTGATTATCATTTAGGGGGCCACTCAATGACATGCAGAAGCGTCATCAACACGCCCACTGTAGGGGTGTGAGAAATATAGACTTTCTACTCCTCATTTACATTTAAGGTAATTTACATTTCCTACAGAGAAAATACTACCTCAGGGGTAGTATTATTCAGGAGATTTCAGGGTACAAATGTCAGGATCTGTTGTTCACACATACAGCCCATCAGGAGAATATCAGGACTAACACGTGTGTCTGAAAGCAGCTAGTGTGTGAGCAGTTGATTAGGTACATTATAAAATTAGTCCATTTATGGTAGCAGGGGTAATTCTTCAATGGAAAGTGTAGTGTACTATGCATGCAAATCAATTGTTAAATAGCTTTTACTGTAATTCAGGGTAAAAAGTGAGTTGACATTTTAAAATGCAAGGCAACTAACTATTGGTTTATTGTAAATAATAATCATTATTGTGATTAAACTTCTCTTCCAGTGTCCTGGCAAAGACAGGCAGTAGTAGCCTACAGTCACACATAGCATACACACAAAACTTAAGAAAAATAAAACAACTAAAACAGTCCGCAGGCGGGAGGGGGGGATACCAATATCGCAAGACATTTGGGGAGGCTCAAGGAGGAGCGTAATATTAAGTTTGAGCAACAAAGTGTAAAGACATTTCGGGAGGCTCAAAAAGGAGAGTAATATTACATGTGAGCAAGAAAGTGTAGTCTTGTGGTGGACTCTATAGACATAAATCCCCATACTGTGTTATTGACATGTTTTCGTTCTGTGTTATAGGGACACTGTCTCTTGAAGATCACGTGACTTATGTGTTGATATGCCAGTCGGTGCGATGTTTGAATTTAACGGTTTTTATATGACAAAACGACCGGCTGTTGCTTGTCGAGGTGAGAAATTGTCTCTTCCCTTCTTTTATCGCAATTTCTACAGTCTATAGACAGAACGTGTTACCTGGGAGTTTGTCGACGGCAGTGCCGTTATGTTTAAAAACATAACGTCTTACCTGGGCGAGTGTCGCTGCGGTGTGTGCGCGCGCGCGCGCGCGTGCGTGTGTGCGTGTGTGTGTGTGTGTGTGTGTGTGTGTGTGTGTGTGTGTGTGTGTGTGTGTGTGTGTGTGTGTGTGTGTGTGTGTGTGTGTGTGTGTGTGTGTGTGTGTGTGTGTGTGTGTGTATGTTCTTGCGCATGTGCGTGTGTGTGCGGTGTGTGTAAGTGGTGTGTATGTGCGGGCTTGTGGTGTATGTACGCGTTCGCACGTGCTGTGTGTGTACTCATGCCCACATGAGTAACTTGAGTTACTGGTGCGACAGGCTTGCTATTATAGTAGTAATATATACTGTATATATACACACATATATATATATCAAGTACCAAATACAGCTTAACCTGAGGCACAAATGTGAGCATATCTAAAGATTCTACAGAGTATGGTGGTTATTCAACATGGAGCTGTCCTCTGTGGAGGATCCAGCTGGACTGAGCCTCACACTGCTTTCTCAGACACTCTGTAATCTAGTCCTCCATGGAGAGGAGTCATGATCTCAGATCATTTCAAATGGCAGAGTAGGTTGCGTAACCCACACGGCTTACATCCGCACGCGCACTCGCCTGCGTGTGACGTAGGGCAGAGATGCCTTCACTCACGGGTAATACTGTACTTGTCTGCTGTGCGCTTAGCAGTGTGTGTGTGTGTATGTGTTTGTGCGTGGGTATGTGTGTGCGTGTATGTGTGCATGTGTTTGTGTGTGTGGGCGTGGAATTGTGCTGACTGTAAATTTCAACAGAAACCTACATTAACTCCTATTTACTGTGAAACGCGCACACACACATGCATGCACACACACACATACAACCACACACACATACACACGTGCACACACACACACAGACACACACACACATACACACACACACACACACACACACACACCACACACACAGACATACACAGACACACAGAAATACAGAAATACATACAGCCCCTATAGCATTCCGCCCTCCCAGGCGTGTGGCGTTAGTCTCCCCCCAGGGGGGGAGAGGCAAGGTGGGGGGGCTGGGGGGACGGGGGACGGTAGGACCACATAAAGGTCAGCACCAGCACAAAGGATAGAGCAACAGAGATGAAGACCTAGTGCATCAGTGGGTGAATAAAGGAATGGATGAGAGGGTTAACACAGGCCAGGAATGTACAGGCGGAGAGGAAGGAGGAGGAAAGAGTAAATAGGGAAGAAGAGTGAACACTGATATTTGAAAAACCAACAACAGGACCATAGTTTTTTGTTTTTCAGTTTTCCTAGTTATTTCTGTGTGGTGGTTTCACCATAATAGGTGTTTATCTTTTTCAGTTTCCCAATGCTTTTCAAGTGATCCTTTATTTGTGACAGGTAAATCTGTCCTGACCTATTTTGAGGTGATTTCTTTCACGTTCTTTCTTTAAAATGTCCCTGGCCCGGTTTACACGAGGGAAACAATAGCACCACCGTGGAGCGCCCGTTTACATTGCTTTGGTTTGTGCCGCAAATAATGTTTAATAATAGAATGTGCAAGGGCTAGGAATAATGTAAGAGGCTTCAGAGACATTAGCATAAGACGCGCCCCTATCTTTATGCTCGACGGCCTATGAGCTTAGCATGTGCCTTGATTATGGTTCAGTGAGAGTCTAACTAGAAGAGAAGCTATCTCTAGTCGGTGTAGATTACACCTCCCCTGGACGTGTTTCTGACAGGGTTCTCTAAATGTCTTTTACAGCAGTTGCTGCCAGTTTGGATGTCTTTTACTCCCAATCTCGCACTGTATTCAAATTGCAATTTGAAGGAAGATTTAGAAAGCTTGTTTAAACACAGCCTATGAGATTGCTCCCTATACAGTACAGACTCTTTCAATAAAGGACATGTAAAATAAAATCAAACCTCTCTCTCTGTATAGTAAACAGTAACTACCTCCTTCCCCTCTCCTCCCTCCCTCCCTCTCCCTCCCCCTGCTACCAAAAAGAGCATAAAAACGTGGGTCTCCATGACTTCACCTCCACTTCCAGCACACCTGTGGCTCTACCCCACCTACACATCCACTACACACCACCTCCACCAAAACCTCCAAACCTGTTTACTTTATTATTTTACATCCAAATTGAAATCTCTATATAGTTCCCTCCAAAGCTTTGTTAGCACTGGCAGACTTAACATTTCAACCAATAATATCATAATAACCTACGCATACAAAGCCACTGGCTGACAGCTGAATAGTGTGCTTTGTCACTTCGGCACAACCCAGTCATTCTCCACCTACGTTTTCTACTCCGGAGCTAATTTCCAGTTTTCACTTGGAAACGTGATCCTGGATGCCTTTGTACCTTTCTGTTTTTTTTGTTCTCATACAATTACATAAAAAAAACAGAAACATAGATCTTCAACAGCAGTCAGGGACTTCTGAGAAGCACAAAGAGCAGCTGAACTTGACTCTGAGCGTGCTGTCCACGAGGCGTTCAGACCACAGCGGCGGCCTAATGGAGCCAAACAATGACGGCTTCACCCACCAGGGACAACGGCGGAGGCGGATAAAGGCTTTGTGTCCAACGCCGGCTGTTTTTTTTTTAATTGCTTTTAATCTGGCGACCATGTGGTGAACAACCATGCCAGCTATGGCTAATTCCGCCTTCCCAACAAATGTTGCATACAGCGACAACAGTATAAGACTGACAGGGATTTGTTTGAATTTGTTTTGAGGTTTTTGATTCGTTAATTTATCTATTTTTGTTGCGGGTGTGTGTGTGTGGGGAGGGGGGGGGGGTGAAAGCATGACTCAAGACCCAAAGGGGAGCATCTTATGAATATCAATCAGGACTTATTGCTGGCAAGCCCAGTCCTGCTGCTGCCTACACAGGAACACACACACACACACACACACACACACACACACACACACACACACACACACACACACACACACACACACACACACACACACACACACACACACACACACACACACACACACACACGGCCTTACTCATCCTCAGATTTGAGCTGTTGTCCACAACACGGGGCAGACTGCCTTGCAGTAAGCATGGTAACAACAGAAAACATGGGCCACACATGGCACATGCAGTCTGGCTGATCAAGGCAGAGCTTGTACCAGATCCATCCGGATCTATTCCCCTAAAAAACAATATCAACATTAATGCCTGTGTATGTGCGAGCTTGTTAGTTGTGTGCATGTGTGTGCGTGCATGCCGGTGTGTGCACATGTATGGGTGTGTGTGTGTGTGTGCCTGTGTGCACAGATCATCGATGACCAGTATGGCCCCGGCAGGGGGATAGCTGTGTTCTTTTAGTGGTGGGGACAGTGTGTTCATAGGGCCAGCATCACCTCTCTCCCCTCGCCCCCCCACACACACACATACACATGTAAACACACACACACACACACACACACACGCACACAAACACACACAAACACACACACACCACCCCCCCCCACACACCACACACACCACACACACACACACACGCACACACACACACACACACACACACACACACACACACACACACACACACACACACACACACACACACACACACACACACCCACACAAACCCTGGAGATATATTCGTTATCAGTGTGTGTGTTTGTGTGCATGCATGGTGGCATCTGTGTGAAAGTGTGTGTGAGTCCCTGTTTGTGCGTGTGTGTGTGTGTGTGTGTGTGTGTGTGTGTGTGTGTGTGTGTGTGTGTGTGTGTGTGTGTGTGTGTGTGTGTGTGTGTGTGTGTGTGAGTGTGTGTGTGTGTGTGTGTGTGTGTGTGTGAGAGAGTGTGTGTGTGAGTGTGTGTGTGCGCGCATTCCAGTATGCACTGGAATGGTGCGCGTCAGGCAGAGTAGGAGCCCATGGCTGGCTCTAAACATGGAGGAGCAGATGAGGAGGATGAGGAGCGTAGTGGGAACAGGGGGGTGAGAGGACGAGAGGAGGGGGTGAGGGCGGGGGGAGGGGAGGGGGAGGAGATGAGGTCACTGAGGCATTAGAAAACATTCTATAAATAGAGACTCAGCAATGTGATTTAAGTAGGGATGCATCGACACCGATACCAGTACTGGGTATCGGCCCCAATACTGTGCTTATGTACTCGTACTAAAATACTAAAAGTATGTAAAACTGCTCTGTTAAACTACTCTGTAATACTACTCCATGAAAACTACTCTGTAAAACTATTCCAATGCAACTGCACCCGAATCCACTTCTAGCAAGGGGAAGCGCATGAAGAATAAGTAACCAGTATATAATCTTTACATTTTTCCTGTGTTTCTCTGCCTTTGCCTCTTTTCTTAAAGCTAGGGGAATTTTCATAAACTCAACAAAATAAGAATAACTCAAATATAACGCAGCCATTATATTGTGCAAACTCTTATATAATCAAAAACAATATCTCATTAATTACATCTCATTAATATAGGGAACAAATGATACATGTAAGCAACATAATCATTATGTGTTTTTAATTAGTTCCAGTCACAACGCGAGGAACATCTGACGAAAATCCAACATGTTTTCAGAGTCATTGTTATGTAATAGCATGATTAAATACTAAGAACCAAGAAGGTAAGTAGAAAGAACCCAAATGTAAGCACTTGTCCTTGATCTGAATGAAGGTGGTATCGGTGCCCTCAGGCCTTCCACAGAACACACTCAGGCCTTGAACATCCATATGGTGCTGTGATATTAACCAGCGTGAGCCTTATTTACCTTGTTTAGTTAAGCACTTCATTATACATTCGCTACGGAGATTATCAATTCACAGTGGCCTTTGGTTAATTTCCTTCCTTAATCGCTTTGCTGTTTGGATGATATAAGATTAAGGGTACCTTAAAGGCAAAGTGTTTAGGTGTGTGCATGTGTTTCCATCGTGTGTGCATCATTGTGTCGTGTTTGTACATATTAAAACAAAACAGGTGTGCTTGCAGATTGTAGTTTATCACTAAGTAACGAATGGGCAAGGACAATCCTTCATGACTTGTAAACAACAGATAAACATCATCATTTCTTTCACTCAAACATTTAGTTCTCCCTGAGTCTAACACCTGTCTCTCCCTTAGAAGCACATCTATGGAGAAGAAGGTCATCTCCCCTTCTCACATCACATGCATTCACATCAGACTAGGCTGGTTATCTGCACACTTGGATCCTCGACTGGCGACGGGTTACGACGAGTTCAGGAGATGATTCGACAGAATATTACATGTCGCCCTATTTGTCCTGATCACAGTGTTCCTGTTCATGCAGAATCAACCGTTGAAGACTGAAATGTAAAGGCTATGAAGGGGGGATGATAACTGGTGTCCTCTCAGATGTACATATTTATCAAATTCGTTTTCGAACGAAAACTGAACGGCTCAACCATTTGTTTTCTTTTCTCCGCCCAAAAGCGTCATATTAGACAGCGATGCAACACAGAGATAAAGGTAAGAGTGTCCTTAGTCATTACCCTGAGCTACATGCGCTACGCTATCAGCCAGCACCAGCCCTTCTGTGTGTGTGTTGATCCTGCGCTCTCTCCTGTTGGAATTCACATCACAACCCACCAGAAGCCTTTGAAGTCAGAGCCTGCGTTAGGACAGCATCTGCCCTGGTAGAGCTCTCCCTGCTCCGTTAGCCCAGGCTAGAGGTCCGCTACACAGGGGGGAAACATTTGCCCCTACTGGCAAAGGGCTAATGCTTTATGTGGCCATCACGCTAATATGACAAACAATACTCCCAGCAACTGGACTAAGAGAGGGTGAGAGGGCAAGAAAGAGTAAGATGAGAGGATGAGAGAGAGAGAGAGAGAGAGAGAGAGAGAGAGAGAGAGAGAGAGAGAGAGAGAGAGAGAGAGAGAGAGAGAGAGAGAGAGAGAGAGAGAGAGAGAGAGAGAGAGAGAGAGAGAGAGAGAGAGATGGACATGAGAAAGAGAGAGACAGAGAGAGAGAGATGGACATGAGAAAGAGAGAGACAGAGAGAGAGAGATGGACATGAGAAAGAGAGAGACAGAGACAGAGAGAGAGAGAGAGAGAGAGAGAGAGAGAGAGAGAGAGAGAGAGAGAGAGAGAGAGAGAGAGAGAGAGAGAGACACACACAAACACCCACACACACACACACACCCACACACACACACACACACCCACACACCCACGCACACCAACACCCACCACCCAGGTGCTGTATATACACCAAGGGTTTTGTTCTGCAAGCGATGGTGGCGGGCTGCCTCCACTTGATGTGGTGCCAGAGCCACAGACGTGGTGGCTGAGCCCAGCAGGCGGAGATGGACTGGATGGAGGAGGCAGAGGCTGTGCTCCCACTCCGTCCATCAGACCGCATTCAGTTTAAATTCCACCACAGATTGGGCCAGAACCCACACTATTAGATCTGGAGGCTGGATGCCACTGCGTTTTGATCAACAACAAAGTGGAATACATAACCGTAGCAATGAACTACACTATAAAACCTTTAAAAAAGCCCTGTTTAACCGTATGTATTTAATAAAGCACAACCTAATGTTCACTGAGTGATTCTTGGCCATTTCTTTGTGCTGTTATTCTATCTCTCTTTCAAACAGCTTTAGCATGTTTTTACACCGTGGGTTCGCCTCCCACACCAGAACACGTTAGGCACCGCTGCCAGACCCTTGATATTAGCTACAGACCTTCCACCTGCAGAAAGGCCCCCCGGGGCCCTGGCCCCTGGCCATGCATCTAGAGAAAGGTCGGATCAGAGGACGAATCCATTCTAACTAGACAGCCGTCACCCTCCCTCCTGTTCTGTCTTCAAAGCCGATGACTGTCTGAAAGCAGTCTGTTACATAAGTACAGTGACCGGTCGCTGATATGAATATCTCGTGGAAAACCACGTCATGCCCTGTCCTGAGAGACAGGTCGCGTCTCTCCATCTCATCCTAAGCACCATCTCTCAGGGCAGGGTATGATGTGGTTGTCCATGAGAAAGAGAAGTCTTACATCTCCATCTCATCCTAAGCGCCACCTGTCTTTCCGGACAGGGCGTGCCATAGAAAACCACGTCCGAAAAGCCCTGTCCGAAAAGCCTGGCGGTAAGTGTCTCCTGTGTTCCTTTTTGGCGAGCCACTCGATTGGCGGACATTACCTGGCTGGGGAGGGCAAATCGGAAGCCGTGTTTAAGTGTTTACAGCCAACCAGTGCCAGGAAGTGCACAGCAGCGGACAGACGGAGGAAAAGGCACAGCCCACCCACACACCACTCGGTGACACCCTGTGACGAATTTAAATAACGAGCCTGGGAACGCAACTCACACAACCATTGGAAAAACACAATTTCCTCTATCCCCTCAGCGATACATCCAGTATGTAATCCACTCTATTCCCTTCATATAGCCGTTTTCCTCTATCAACCAGGGTGGGCCAACCGCTCAGACGTCTGTGACCTGGGTGATTGAGTTGATGTGGCGGAACGTGCACAGATTGTTACCGAGTTACGTCATGAGGACGCCCGGTTGCGCCCGCACACACGCACACAAGCGCACGGCCTCGTGCGCAGACAGCGGTGTGGAACAAATGAGCAGACACCCCTGCTGCGGCCCCCTTGAAAACAAATTACTTATTTTTAACGGAAGACGGCCTGCTAACTCCGGGGCATTTCATTATTTTTTCTAGAGTTATTTTTCTTCAGGACTGTGAATCAGAATGCAATTTTCTCCCGGACTATGCTTTGACCTGCACCCCCAGGACCCCCCCCCCCCCCCCCCCCCCTGCCAGTTCCATTCATACCTCATGCATTTCTATATACGGTATTCTCGTAAACAACATGGACACACATCAGACGGAAACGGTTTGATAGAGCTTTACTGGCCTTACCCTGAAATGGGTCCTTTGTCACTTGTGACTTCCTTTTTTTCTGCTCTTGGTCAGTGAAATAAAATTGGAACTCAAGCGTAAATTCCTCACAAATAACCATGCGCATATATGTTTGCTCTCTTGGGAGGATATCCTTGCGGTCTTACCCTTAAAGGACATGGGCGATGTAAGTGGATTGCTTACGAGAAATTAGCTCTGCTACTCCGACTATAGTGTCTGTGCTAATTTGACCTATAACACAACCCCTAGCCCGCTGAATCAGTCAACAAAACCAGTGGAGCGCAGCCAGCCGTCTTTACTGGGGGCTACAGTGTGTCTAAATATCCATGTGTTGAATTAGCATCTAGGGGGGGCCGAGCAGAGACACCATGGGGACCACCCTCGCTCACTTCTCAGCCTCACACCCAAATACAGCAGACGACAGCCAATGGCCGAGCCGTCACGAGAAAGCAAGCCTTGAGAGGACTCGGTAAACAACAAATAATTCAGAGAGCTGTGCATTCTTTATCTCCTGATACTCTTTGATGGATACACAAACAACCGAGCAAGTGTGCAAACAAACAGCGGCGTTGGACTGAGAGCGGGGACAGGAGACTGGAGAAGGTCACCAAAGCCAAATCTCAATAAGGGCAAAATGGGTGGAAGGAAACAGATCAGGATAGACAGACAGACAGACGGACAGGCAGGCAGGTACACAGACAGGCAGATAAACAGGGGGTTGGGATGGTAAGCCATAGTTACAGATCACAAAAAACAAAAGCTCTAAAAAAGAGAATTCTAGAGAGAAAGATGGACACACAAAGAAAGAGACAAACACAGAGAGAGAAACAGAGAGACAGACATTGAGAGAGAGAGAGAGAGAGAGAGAGAGAGAGAGAGAGAGAGAGAGAGAGAGAGAGAGAGAGAGAGAGAGAGAGAGAGAGAGAGAGAGAGAGAGAGAGAGAGAGAGAGAGAGAGAGAGAGAGAGAGAGAGAGAGAGGAATGGCTGGAGCTGTTGTTAGCAGGCCCAGCAGCTGAGTGAGCTAGGTTGCATAATGGCCCCCACTGGCTGTATGGTGCACACTGGTCACAGCTAGAGAGCAAGTATAGTTAGGTGACCCCCATCCCCCATTCCTCCCCAGCCTCCTGGGCAAAGACATGCATTATTCCCAGCATTACGGCCTCACACACATTGGAGGAGACAGCCCTGTTTTGACACTATGTGGTAAAAATAGGAGAATTACGCGTGCCAATTCAACCCAACCTGGCATGACGGCAAAGCATTCAAATTCACTACTTATTGTTATACCAGCACTCATCAATATTAAACGACCAGAGGGAAGAAAATGAGAGGGTCGGGATGGGGTGTGTGTGTGTGTGTGTGTGTGTGTGTGTGTGTGTGTGTGTGTGTGTGTGTGTGTGTGTGTGTGTGTGTGTGTGTGTGTGTGTGTGTGTGTGTGTGTGTGTGTGTGTGGTGTGTGTGGTGTGTGTGTGTGTGTGTGTGTGTGTTGACTGTGTGTGTGTGTGTGTGCGCGCCTGTGCCATGTTTTGCTTACAGAACATCATACAACACATTTTGCTGGATGACTGCATGGTGCATGCTGTGTGTGCATTGTTGAACAGAACAGAGGGTGCAGGCTGCGTTCCAGAGGTGGGTCCGTTTATAAGGATGAGAAGAGCTATTCCGAGAGCATGCAGGGCAGACAGTGAAGGCTCACAGGAGCAGATAAAGCACAGCCGTCTGCATGTACACTGGCTGCCCGGGTGAAAATCCACAGCAGCAAAGACCTCTATTGTACTCTGTGTCTCTTACTGTCTTGTCTTAGTTTCTGCCTCACTTTCCCTCTGCCTCTCCCAGGAGGAGCCGGAGAGAAGATTTCTGCAGGGGTGTGTTTGCATGAGTCATCGTCAGTGGTGAGAGAGAGAGAGAGAGAGAGAGAGAGAGAGAGAGAGAGAGAGAGAGAGAGAGAGAGAGAGAGAGAGAGAGAGAGAGAGAGAGAGAGAGAGAGAGAGGAGGGAGGGGGGGGAGAGAGAGAGAGAGAGAGAGAGAGAGAGAGAGAGAGAGAGAGAGAGAGAGAGAGAGAGAGAGAGGGGGGGGATGAGAGGGAGAAGGAGAGAAGGAGAGGGAGAGAGACACGGAGGGAGAGAGAGCCGGGGAAAGAGAGAGCGAGAGCGAGAGCGAGAGCGAGAGAGCGAGATAGAGAGAGAGAGAGAGAGAGAGAGAGAGAGAGAGAGAGAGAGAGAGAGAGCAGAATGCATTCTTTAAGTTACACAGCATTACTTATGCAGCAGGGAAACCCTTTCTTAAACCCGTTTAAAGAGAGGTGTGTGCCGGTGCAGGAGGGAAGGGGTGTTTCAGGAGTCAGGATGAAACCTCCAAACGGTGGCAGGTGATAGGCTCCCGCTGGGGGTGAACCGCTCTGCATGCAGCCCCGTGCCGCGTTACGTAACAGCAGCGAGGGCAGGCCCGGCTCCACAGAGGCTGCTGTGGGAGACGTCAGGACCGGGGCTTTACAGGCTCAGGCTGAGCAACGAGCCCAGATCATGACGACCTAGATCACGTTACCGTAACAACGGCAAGCATGACGGATTTGTTTGCAACCAGCCCCCGTTATGAGGCGCGCGCTAAAATGACCGCGCTTGGGGGGAAAAGATCCAACCCAGCGAAAGGCTTGTTTGATGTTTTTTTGGTTAGGAAGTGTTTTTCTGTTTTGGTCTCATTCGTTGAAGCATTGTTTGATTTACAGGGGGATGTTGTAGGACTTTGAAATCCAGACCAACATTGCCTATTAAAACAATGTGTGATTCGACACAATTTACGCCTTGTTTTGAGGTACAAAGCCACGAGAAGATGATGTTAACAAAGACTCCATATTCACAGCTGCTGCATTGTAACAAACATGAAGGCCATTTTACATTTGACTCTCATGCGTAATTTCTTTTCACAGAAAACATGATTTGATTGAACAACGCTGCCTTCATTAGCAACCGCGCATACAGACAAAATTCATCAACGTTAGATGGTATACGATGGAATTGACGCGCTATGGAGTTAATTTCCCTCAAGGCACAAAGGCAGTGATCACGCTCACCTGCGTGGCTCCGAACACAACACACAACGATTGGAACGCCTTCAACAGGTGGCGGGCACCACAGGGCCCACGGCCAAGTCAATGACGTACATCGCCAAACTTTCTGGTCTTACCTTCTCCCACACACAGACCGTGCAAGACTGATAGACCAGTTCCCTCATGTCCACCCAGCGGGTCAGGGGATTTCCTCTAGGACCTTAGAAAACCCGGTCCCGACCCAAAGGAGCGATAGAGAGAGACAGTTACAGCAGGCTCCACGGCGTACTTCCACAGCTCTGCGCTGGGAGAGTGCAACCTGATCGCCTCAGCCCTGTGTCCGTCCCTCTGTCACCAGAGACCCACGGCCGGGTTACCGCAGCCGGCCGGCCAGAGGTGCCCATTCCTAAAGCGTTACCAAGTGATGGGCAACGGCTATGGGGTATGTTTGTGTGGGTTGGGGTGTGTGAGTGTTTGTGTGTATGTGTGTGTGTGTGTGTTTGTGTGTCCATCATTCCCTCCGTCCGTTTGGCCGTTTGCCCAAATCTCTCTGTCGTCCGCCCGTCTGTCTGTCTGTCTTTCTGTCTGCGTGCGTGTGTGCGAGCCCGTGTGTTCATCAACAAATCAACTGAATGCTATAATTGAAACAAAATGATATCGCCTGACTTACTTTCACCTTTACCGGTTTGCTTTTTGCCTCAGGTGAGTCAAGCGTCTAACTTTTTTGTGATTACTTGGTCCACACAGACATGGCTCCTGCCCATTGGACCTTTTAGTTAGGCGCTTGGTGTTTTTACTAGGATATATCAACGGATTTTTCAATTTCGTTTTGCTGCCCGTAAATATACATCTCTTTCACTGAAAGCTGTATTTTGGTTTCCATTTATAAAGGCGTCACCATGCTGGTAGCACGCGGAAACCTATCCATTCAATGTT
Organism: Melanogrammus aeglefinus; assembly: GCA_900291075.1. Taxonomy (NCBI): domain Eukaryota; kingdom Metazoa; phylum Chordata; class Actinopteri; order Gadiformes; family Gadidae; genus Melanogrammus; species Melanogrammus aeglefinus. The sequence continues at coordinate 108,657 of OLKM01000266.1, read as the reverse complement.
AATAAGCCCTATAGCTCCACGACAACTGTTAATGAAGTCTGCTGTGACGAACGGCCGTGACCTTTAGACGTGCTAAGTTATGGATCTGCAGCCACCGCCACTACAACATCTTTATTCAACTTACACGGGTTTGATTCCTTTTTTTATCGTTTAGTCAATAGTGGTCTGAAGCCAACGCGAGCATTCCAAAAACATTCAGCGCTGAGTGACTCAAAAAATAAATACAGAGCCCTCGAGCCGGCACTTAGGTTGTCATGGCATCTGACACAGAATAACATGCTTTTAACAATGAGCACGGCTGGGTAGTCCTTAAGGAAATTCTGCAGAGGGTCTGGAGATACAAACAGAGAGGCAGGGTACTAGTGGCTGGAGAGAGAGAGAGGGTAAGAAAACAGGGTGACCATCAGAAGGATAGAGATGTTTAGAGAGAGCGGGGGAGATAGGACTCCTCTAAGCATAGAACCCAGGATCCTATTTTATATTTTTCTAGTGGATTCAGTGGATAGAAAATAGCTCACGTCAGCAGTGTGAATCAACAAGAGTCGGCCTGTCAAGACCACTTGACCCTCAGAATCATCCTCTGCCCGCTCCCTGGAACCGGATCTCACAACCCATCCAGCTCTGGGCCATCCCGAGCGCCGTGGAGAGACACTCCACGACTACTAAAGAATGAAGAAGGAGATATGGGATCTAAGCACAACCTTCGCCAGAACCTCTCACAGAAGCCAGGGACTCCACTGAGGTCAGATGGACTGCGAAATCTCAAACTGAACCGGGAGACTTTTTGAAGAGTGTAAGTGTGAGTTCAGCACTGCAATCAGAGCTCAGTCGAAGACTTCTCCCACTTCTGGGGCGACCAGGGGCGCAAAGAAGTGATTCAAGGAAGCAATAGCTGAGGCTATTGCTTATATATATATACCTACACAAACATACACACACACACACACACACTCACACTCACACTCAAACACTCACACACACACACACACACACACACACACACACACACACACACACACACACACACACACACACACACACACACACACACACACACACACACACGCATATATATACACACACCACACACACACACACACACACACACATATATATACAGTATACACACACACCTACATATTTAAATACAAGCACATATATTTTTCTATGTATAAATATATATATATATACATTTGTACATACAGTATATACAGGTATGTATACACCTCTATATTTAAATACAAAGACATACAGTATATGCCTATGTATATATGGATACACATATAAATATACACCCCTGTGTATATATATATCAGCACTTTGATACACTCACACAAATCTTCCATAAGAGATATAGCCTACCCTGATCTTTAATGTCCTCTTTCGCGTGATATACGCTTGGGGGGGGGGTCTAATTAGCCGTTGTTTAATGGATGTGACCCTGTTATGTGACGCTGCCAATCCAGGAGAAAATGTAGGGTAGCAAAGCTAAAGCTAACCATTCCAGCATCTAGCATATTCTCTACTGACATCCACGACACCTTTGTTGCTTCTTTAAGTCAAGTGTGTCCAGGGAGCAGCATTAGTCGTAGTGTATGTACAAAAGCATAAACGTGGAAAAACGAACATACAAAGATGTGCATCTGTTTGCATTGAGACACACACCCCCTCCCGGATTTAGAGCTCTTTTAAGTGTCGATATTAATACACTGACTAAGTCCATAAATCTCAGTGGCCTGTGTCAAAAATCAATGCATGCCTGCAACATATTTTCATCACCCTATGAAGGTCGCATTACCACTGCTAGGCCGTAAGCGTGAAAGGGGTGCACAAAACAATCACTCGATCACCACATGCTCCTAGTATGAGCATATGTCTGGTTCAGCTAATGCTACCAGACCATACCAAAAGGGGTCATTGAGATTGGCCCTCCATGGAGAGGTAACTCAATAGCTTCCTTAGGCCAGTATGTACTAGCTCCTTTATAACCTGATAAGGATAATATCCAAGTTGATATAGATCACTCCTATTGATTTGAATATGCTCTGTGAATAGCACAATGTTATGCAATGTGTCATATTACTTAATACTATAGTACTAGATAGGAAGGTCACGACTGAGGTCACAACACGATGTTTAAAAAAGCCTGGGGCCCAAACAATGTGAACCACCATGCATTTATGACTGAAGCTATTGCACCCCTAAAGCCATGGCTCTCCGTGGTGTGAATTTGTCACTCAGCTAACAGGGCTTATGAAACTTGGATGAACGTTTTACGATCCTGTTAAAACCAGTTCAATTATTAAAAGGGCACATTTGTCGTGAGAGAGAGACGAGAAGAAGAGCATGCACAGATTGCAATTATAATAAACTCAGTGTGGTTACTGGAGATTGAGGAACATGGCAGAGATTAAGTTTCCCAATCCTGAATGTGGGCTCTGAGATGATTTAGCTCAGATGATATCAGCAGATCACCCCAGTGGGGGTGAGACAGGGGACTCGACAAATCTATTATCCATCTTAACTTCAAACATTTTCCATTCCAGTTTATTATGTCACAACATAGAGGCGCTTGTGGGTTATACCAGGTCAGTAAAACCAAAATAACTCTTCTTGACTTCACCTGTAAAGTGTAATAGGTGAATCTACTTCAACCTAAAGTCTACGATAACACAGTTGTTTTATCGACTTTGATGCTCCCTCTTTGCCCCTCCCCCACACAACCTCTCTCTCTCTCTCTCTTCCTCTTGCAGAACAAATGAAGAGGATTATCATATTCATCTCATTAGGAAAACCAATACTGTGTGTGTGTGCGTGTGTGTGTGTGTGTGTGTGTGTGTGTGTGTGTGTGTGTGTGTGTGTGTGTGTGTGGTGTGTGTGTGTGTTGTGTGTGTGTGTGTGTGTGTGTGTGTGTGTGTGTGTGCGTGTGTGAGGTCAAACAAAGGCCGCAGGGAAGGAAATATCCCTTGTTTTTCATATGGACTCCAAGGACATATGTCCTGGGGTTTTCTGTACCCCCGGAAGTGCAGGGCGTAACGGGGCCCTGTCCCACCATTATGTACCACCCTTATGTCCAGCATGTCCCACCAGTAGGTCTAGTATGTACCACCCTTATATCCAGCATGTCCCACCAGTATGTCCAGTATGGCCCACCAGTAACAAAACCACGAATGGTACTGACCACAATTAAAAGACAACATTCTGGAACTTTTGGTATTATAGTTAATTTGTGTGCGTGCGTGCGCGTGTGCGTGTGTGTGTGTGTGTGTGTGTGTGTGTGTGTGTGTGTGTGTGTGTGTGTGTGTGTTAATTCAATTAGAGTGAGCAGAGGCCTAGCGAGTGGGCGCAGTGAGTTCTAATTGCATTAGCAGTGATGTAAACAGTGTTTTTGGAGGCGAGCCCCAAGTCCTGCAGCCTCCCACACCATTTCACACATCAACGTGCACACATGCACACAACCAGCCGACAAGTCACCCAACACAAACATTAACACATAAACATGTGCATGAGCACACACACACTTACATATGCACACGCACACACACACACACACACACACACACACACACACACACACACACACACACACACACACACACACAAACGTATACAAAAACACACACACACACACACACACACGCACACAGGTATGCACACATGTTTATATACATACACACACCTGTAGTGTAATTTAGTTGTAAACCGCAAACACCATAGTAAGTAGCCTCTTTTTCTCCAAACAAGGAGTTTTTCCAAGTTTGTTGATTTCCAAACTCTGACTTTGCAGGATTGTAACCGAAAACAAAGATTGGAGGTGCAAACAGTTTCCTTTGTAAACAGGAAATAATACTACATCATCAGAACAGCGTCAGCACTTTCTCCTGCTTTCATTTTCACTTTGCTGCCCATTGAGTGTAAACAAGCGGCTAAACCACTATTTAAAATACATCAATATAAACATTTACATGTTTAACTCTTTTAAATTACTCTTCTTCTTTATCAATAGCACTTGACCGAAACACTGAAGGTAGTCCTCATCTCGAGACCTCTCTCCAAACACACACACACACACACACACACACACACACACACACACACACACACACACACACACACACACACACACACACACACACACACACACACACACACACACACACACACACACACACACAAACACACAAATGATATGACATGAAGATAGGCGAGACAGAAGGAGACTCATAAGAATACCGTGAAGACATGAGGCCTATTTGTGTTCCCCAAACAGCTTCCCTGCCTGAAGTCGTGCCCTCTGCCATCTCAGCCTGCCTGGACGGGAGGACCCCAAAGACAGATGGCTGCTGGGTAGGCGGGTCTCGCGCCTTCTTAATATGCTACCAAGAAAAGAACCGTGATACATTGAAATGAGGGACCTTGGCGGAGGCCAAAGCCAAAATATGAGGAAGCGATGGGCTGCATACCAAAAGGCAAACAACAGCGTTTTGGTGTTGCTTTTGTTTTGCAATGCTGCCAAGATTTGAACCAATTTAGCTCTGCTTTTAAGTCATGAGTTTCATTGAAATACCTTCATGGAACAGCACACGAAGCGATGCTGAACTTGCTTATTCATGAAATGGCTGTCCCTTTTCAGGAGGAGAGATCATTCCAAAAGTGTGATCAGTTGACACAATTTTACATTATTTTAAAACTTACATTTATTATAGTTTTCCAGAAGACGCCTCGTGAGGGCATCCAGATATTCAAGTGGACGTTTTGCAATGATCATCAGACTGGCTTGGCAGCAATTTCCCCACATATGGGCGCTGCGTAATGCTCAGCCAATCAGAAAAAATAACCGTTTGACCAGAATAAGTGCTCTTTCTCTCTGCCATTGGGTGTAAATAAAGCAATTACAACCATATACTCTGAGAAACAATATTTCTCCATCTTCAAACATAAATGATTGTATTTCAGATATATCTGTTTTAATTGCTCCGTATTGCTATGCTATCCATAAGCTGCCAGGGGTTTTTATATACTGCATATTTCATCATCAGGGACTGAAACTCCTCCCCCAGCACTCTTTGGTCCAGTGTGTAATTTTCTTAAGAGGCTTCCAGCAGGCTGGGGGCCAGACTGATCTGCAGAGAGCAATCAGGAGGGTCTCACGCCAGTAGAAGAGATCTGCAGCTACCCTACAGTCACCTGTCTCTGGGATCCTCCTGTTACGCTTGGTGCTTCCCCAATCGAATGTTCAAGATTAACCATCATTTTTTTCTGATTAACTGTCCATTGTTACCTCAATGTTGACCGAAATACAGTAAAAAAGTGAAGCGACCTTGTTGCTTAAAGGAGACAGCTGGTGGAGCAACTCAAGTGAAGCCAGGCAGAGTTCATTTGTATGGCTCTTTATCAGAATCGCAGTCTCAGAGGGCTCCAGAAACCCCATTAGGAGCTGCTCCCTAGGCCCCAAGTCATGAAACACCAGACTGTGGTGAGGCCATACCATCCTGATGCCTCCCTCCAACATGACAAATGATATTTTAGATTGTGAAACACCTTCCCCAAAACCACTTTGAATGGACACAGACAACGTGGAAATCAATGAAACTGCTCAAGGAAAATGATTCACATCCGTAACAGAAATGACATCCTACGGAAATGTTCTGAGTACCGTGGACGGTTGAGGCGCGCTGTCTAGCACCCTATTTTCAGTCTTCCTCCTCTATGAATCAAAGCCGACCTAGCAGGAGCTTCTGTTGCAACCCGGTCTGAGAATATCTTTACACTTTCAAATGGGAACCACGCAAAATGTTCCTACGCTATCTAACAACTCCATTTGTCAACATTGTTTATCCGTCTGTTGTGGTTGTTGTTGTGAAATTCTAGTGTGTATGAAGATGTGCTGTTTTCAGAAGACATACAGGGTAAAGAAGTGTCTCAAAATGGCTGATCTTATGGACGATGAAGGAAAGATAAGTCAATATCTAGAAAGCACAAAGCATTTTTGTTGTGGTTTTGAACATGTTTTTTTCTGATCTTCAACAGAGCGAACTTCCCGATTTTGTCAGTGTTAGTGTCTGGGCAGCAGATCATTTTCGGCGCTTCCAAGCCTTATAGTTACCCTGCGTTCACACCAAACGCGACAAATTCGACAAAAACTTGGACAGCGACAGATTATGATTTAGTGACGCAACTAAACCTATCGGCGAACAACTCTCTGCGAACAGGATGACAAATTTCAGATGTTTGTTGTAGTTGCACCGCAGCACGGTATAAAGATGCCATGGGTGTGTATACGCATATAAATCTTAGGACAACAGCTTCTCTGCACTCATTTTAAATGCTGCATTCACATCAATGGTACCAGCTTAAACACAACATCACAACGTTGGTGTGGGTAGTCATGATGATAAATCTAACAAAACACATGTTGTTTAATCTAATAAAGCATGAATTTGAGCTGAAACTGTGGGTTCACTTACAATTTAACATGTGAATGACGTTAAGTTTAGGAGATAAAGGAGGTGTTATACCCATGGTTACGACACAAGGTAACTTTGTGTTTTTGTAAGCTAGTACTTGCGTTGAGTATTAGAGCTACGATGAGCGATGATGATGTACACCTCACACTATGGTGTTACACTACAAGTGTCCGAGAAGCTTAACTGGTCTCGGACACAGCCATCAAGCTATCAGCAATGCCCAGAAAGAGTTTTACACAGCCACAAAACATCCACACACAACACACACCACACACACACACACACAACACACACATGACATTTTAGATACACACACACCTTCCCCAAAACCACTTTGAATGGACACAGACAACGTGGAAATCAATGAAACTGCTCAAGGAAAATGATTCACATCCGTAACAGAAATGACATCCTACGGAAATGTTCTGAGTACCGTGGACGGTTGAGGCGCGCTGTCTAGCACCCTATTTTCAGTCTTCCTCCTCTATGAATCAAAGCCGACCTAGCAGGAGCTTCTGTTGCAACCCGTCTGAGAATATCTTTACACTTTCAAATGGGAACCACGCAAAATGTTCCTACGCTATCTAACAACTCCATTTGTCAACATTGTTTATCCGTCTGTTGTGGTTGTTGTTGTGAAATTCTAGTGTGTATGAAGATGTGCTGTTTTCAGAAGACATACAGGGTAAAGAAGTGTCTCAAAATGGCTGATCTTATGGACGATGAAGGAAACATGGTCAATATCTAAAACATATGATTTCATGTTGAAAACCTAACAAAGATACAATTCTGGGTTCACTGGCATACATTAGCAACCTGATCCTATCAACACACAAGTCTACATTTGAAGAAGCAGAGTGCATTTCTTTTTTTTCTTTTGGTAAATGGATTGCATTTATATAGGGATTTTGCAAGCAGTGGCCACTCCACGCGCTTTACAATGTTGTCTTACATTCGCCAATTGATGAGACATTAGCACACCGACGGCAGTGTCACCATGCAAGTCGACAGCCAGCTCATAAGGAGCAGTTGGGGTTAGTTGTCTCTCTTACAGGCCTTGGCTATGGCATGTATGATACCTCCAAGGTCCCGGCTAGTGATGTGTTTCAAGCAGCGTAAGGTCTGAGATATAGAGGATCTATCGCCAGGTTCACATAGAAGCTCTGCCAGGTGCTCAACTCTCTCACCCCCTCTGTTGAAAGCCTGGAGCCAAGCGGTTTATTAACACCATAGAGTGGCAAACACACCAACAAGCCCTTGAGATCCACGCAATGCCCTGCCCTGAACTTCTGCGCCCTCCCCCCCACCGAATGAACGGTGGACCAATTTTACCATTCATAGCTCTGTCACATGCTTGTTAAAAATAAAAGACTCACAACACTGATTCTGCAGCCAGCGAGGATCATTTGGGCTGATCTCGCACCAGTTTCCTCCATAACAGAAGGAAGCATGTGTGTTTGTGTGTAGAGTGGGTGTCTGCGTGACTTTAACACTTCAACAATAGAAAGGCCAGGCACCAAACACCCACACAAGCGCCAATTGCGCGTGCCACTGATGTCTAGCAACCACAACCAAACAGTCTGAATGAAATGGGCTTTAGAGAAAACACTGGCAGCATAAGCTTGTATCAATAATGAAAGCAACAACATTGTCCAATCAGTTTGAAAGCGTTTTCAGAATAAATTATTTGGATAAAGGAACAAAAGAAATTAAAATACACCTAAGAGCACGTTTATCACTGTATACCCAGATGCACAAATATTAATCCTCCAACTACAAATAAATGCTATGAATACTTATGGGAAGAGAGAGCCCTCATCGCACACACACACACACACACACCCACACCCACACCCACACACACACACACACACAGCTAATCAATGCAGCTCATTCATATTGAAACCACAGGCATCAGGGGAAGCCAGGGAATTACAAGCAGCTCCCCTTCCGCCACTGAGAAGCAGACAGCCGTGCTGCCTGTGGAAGAAGAATCAGCCTTGACACGGCACGACCGCTGCATACCAGCCCGCCGTCCAGCCAGCACACACAGGGGACCCGACGTCGCCACACCTGGCTGCAACGACTGAAGTAGTGCTTAGACTCCGAAGGTCAGTCTGCTCAAAGTCTGCTCCTCTCAATGACCATGAACCACACAATGAATGGCACCACCAAGACGAAGTGGTTACCTCTGCTGTACCCTGTTACGGCTGAGAGCCTCACAGTGCACCTCAGAGCTCCGTCTCTGCCCCGAAAAGACAGGAGCTGTACACGCACTGTCCGCCTGCCAACCGGAGCGGCCAAACTAGGCCTTTCTCAACCGAAGAGAAAAGACGACAAGGAAACCGATTTCTGGTTTGGTTGGGGTGGTGGTGGTGTTTCATCGGGTGGTGGTGTTTCGTCGGGGAGGTGGTGTATGTTCGGGGTGGTGGTGTATGGTCTAGGTGGTGTATGGTCGGGCTGGTGTTAGGGGTGTAGTTGTGAATCAAGCACGACTGGGCTATATTTGTAGCAGTCACCATTTGTCAGCGGTTAAGGTAAGCTAAAGGACACAAATGACGCCAAACGGTCCCAGATGTCCATGGTTTTCCTACTGCTGGCCAGGATCATCCGGTCCCTGTGGACTCTTGTGAACAGTGGTGATTCACAAGCAGGGCCCAGCGGGTGGAGCAGCCAGGGAGGGCAGCCAACAGCTAACGGCGTTTGCGTACGTGGTGCATGCTAAGTATTTCGGTAACTCTCCTGGTTCACACAGAGAGGGCTAGCTGTAGCATGCCAACTGTCCACCTGCTGAACCACGTAAACAGGGGTTCAGGATATGGATTTCACCAGAGAGAAAGGTATTGGAAAGCTTCATTGAAGCAAAACCAAATTCCATCAAATACAGCCATGACGGCAGAAGAAAACCATAATCTTCCAGCAAAATGGAAAAAAAAACTCCAAACTACATTTCTGACAATGTTTCAAACAATAATATAATCTACGCCATTCTAAAATCTTCATCTGTTCATGTTCCGTCTTTCACAAATCCACTAAATTTTTAATACACTCAAATCAAACCGAAGCCTACTAACACTTCAGCACGTCATTCATCCAAAGACTCCACAAACCCACACACGCATAAGACGACACCGGGGTAAGCCAGCCTCCTCTCTCCAGGTTCAGCCACACAGGACGTCCGGCCAAGAGCACGGCCTGCACCGCATGTTATTGCTAGGCCAGTGGGTCTGGCGGGAAATAATAATTCCCCATCTTAAATTATTTACGGCCCCCGTCATGCGGAACCAGATGCTACTTTTGTGTCATCGACAGAGCGCTGTAACTCGAGGCAGGCGGCGTAGGCCTTCTCTCGTCAGGTACGGCCTCCACTTTGTCTCCCAGCTGACCTGGATGTGGCCGGGACCAGAAGCGGAGAAAGGGACGAGAAAAAGTCCTAGCGGGCGACGACACCGTTGGCGGATGTGCACGTGGCATTTTGCTCGGTGCACGGAGCAAAATGTCACGTGCACACCAGCCAATGGTGTCGTCGCCTTCTAGGACTTTCCCCATGGAAGACCGGCTTGCGGGGGTGGCACTATGTGGGGCCCGGGACGTGAGGTGATGCCTGTGGTTCACCCTGGTCATGTCGGTGTCGCTCTTTATCCAGCCCTGACATTTGAGACCATCGCTGGTAGACTACCTTTTTTCCCCCCCTTCTCCCAAGCAGTGTTCTGCTGCTGAATACTAATGCTATGGTGTTGTGTGCCAACCGCTCATGAAAAGAGGCTATTTTTAGCTAGTCGTCCCCAGCTGCACATCTCCCAACCCGAGGCCAACGGACAATTAGCGTTTTTGCTCCTCCTAGAAGTATGCACTTCCTTCACCTCCATAACCTGAGTGGAAATCAGGGCCTGGATCGGGTTGGTCAAGGCCAGGCCCCAAGCCACGAGGCTGGGTGCTGGCTACCCTGATGTAGCTCTATAACACCACCCTGACGTAGCTCTATGACACCAACCTGATGTAGCTCTATAATACCACCCTATTTTAGTTCCATGACACCACCCTGACGTAGCTCTACGACAACATCCTGACTTCGATCTGTGACATCGCCCTGAATGAGCTCTTTGACATCACCCTGACGTGACTTCTCGACTGCGGTAACGTCTCTTACCTCAGTTGATAGGATATTCATGCTTGGCGGAATAGTACACACTCATCTCTCTATACTAATTAACTACTTATACTGACACTGCAAGGTCTTAGGGCAGCTTTGATCTTCTCATTAAATAAACGTCAAACCGAATTGGAAAAATTATTGTGATGGACCTACTTCACAATTATGAGTCTATCGTTTCTATCTTTAACAGCAGTAAACAATGTGTAAACATTGTACGTTGTCAGACTACAGCCTCTTCAATTAGCCCTGTGGAGCTATCGATCGCTCGGTAATGTGGCCTACATTTGTGTTGGCAGGTACAGCGAGACAATGAGGATTTCTGCATGTTTGCCTTTTTACTTCATAAGTCACACAAGGCTCATTGAGTGGAGCTAATTAAGGCATCTCCGTGCCATTACCCTGACTCCCTGTTCATCAATACTCCTGCGTACAAAGGTGAGCTTTGATGGCAGCTTACTGCCGACCACATGGGGCTACATAACATTATGATGTGGTCGTCTCTGCCCAACAGTGGACAAACAATCCTCCCATGTCGCCGTGGGAACCAGCGTTGAGTGCTAAGGCAAAACAAAGCTTTTTGCTGATAATCAAATGTGAAATTCCCCTTGATTACTGCATCACAATCAATTACCGGTTACCACACCAACGCTGTGTGTTAGCACGGGAGTGCATTAGCATGCCATTAATCATCTTCACAATAATGCAGAAATGTCGAACGTGGGCCTGGAACTGCCAGTCACCCGCCAATATCATCCAATAATCAAAAGGCACCCGCAATTAAGGAGCATGCGGAAAAACATGCAGCGCCAAACCAGACACCACTTGAGACTTTCATGTTCACAAACTGTAACACACTAGTCATGATTTTTACCACACAAACCAAGGTCTCATCAATCATGTTCACTTAGAAGGTTTAAACGTAGCAGTCACTTAGGGAACAAGCAAATGCTTCAGTCAAGGGTTGGCGATTAATAGTTTGGCCCATTCTGGCAACAACAATGTAAAGTTACACCCGTATGGAGGATGCAGAAATTGACCATGGATGATAAGTACATTATATATCATGACTAAAAACTGTTTTGATAGCGTCGTCCTTTACATTAGTCTTGTTTAGACCTGTGTGGAATTGTATAAAATTGTATATTTATATCCAGTCGACCTATAAAATATCATTAAATTTCAAAAAACCCAACGTTTCGCCTTGTAACCCCACATTGATGGGGATCAACGAGGGGGGGGGGGGGGGTTCCCTCATAAACCCTACATTGTTGGGGATCAAGAAAGGGGAGGGGGTTCTCCCTGGAACCCCACATTGATCGCATTGCTAGTCACTCACAAAAACATTTCATGTTATTATTATTCATGATGGAAATGGAGATATTTGTAGTTTTCAGGAACATCAATGTCAATTTGTTGTGAGATTCCCTACGACCTGGTCGATCGCCATGCATTTGATTACACTGTTTGGTTCTCCTAAAAAAGTCCAGTGTGAACGGTAACCAAACAAAATGGAAACGCAACAAGGCATCAGCCTCCCCCTGAATAGGCCTGAGCCCAGCAAACGATAGGTGTGAAGGTCCCCTGAACATCAGTGCACTACAAACCAAGTTTCATCTGACAGGGTGGGCAGACCCAGCAAAAAAATCCCCACCGACAATCAATTATGAATGCAGTCAGCTTCCCTGAGGTGATTACTAGCTGCTCTCCGCTGACCTCCAGAGCAGCCAGCCGCCTGAATCAGACGGCCAGCATCGGCCAGCGAGCATCGGGCAGCGAGCAGTGAGGGACTGGCTCCTCCATCATCAGCACGGCCATCGGAGCATGACCGTAGTGATGGAGCTGCCAGAACACGATGACAGCTGGCACTACATAACCACTTACATTACGATTGTGCATGGGGAGCTTGGGTGGAACTCAAACATGTGCATGGTATGTAAACATGCTCATACATTTTGCAAACGACACACTGGCACACACGTAAACGTGCGCACACCCACACACACACACACACACACACACTGACAGATACTGAACATATGTGCTTAGAAAGGATCTAGAGTAGAGATGAACTCTTTACAAGGGTTTATAAACCTTTGCACAGCATCCACGCAAATCTGCCCCTTGCATTCGAATTTGAACATGGCCTAAAGACAGGGCAGCGTGAGAGGGAGAGAGAGTAGATTAAAACAAAAAAATAAAAAAATATATAAGCTTGCTTTGTCATGCTTCCGAGTACCAAGCGACATCCAACCAATCAGCATCAGCCATAATGTACTTCCCCTCCGCCGGCTCCCAACAGCCATCATCATCATCCCACAGATTTTCCCAGCAAAGACTCCCTCTCCCTCTGTCTCCCTCTCTCGCCCCCCCTTTCTCCCTCTTACATAACCCCGGCCGTGGACCCTGCTGTTCGCATCACTAATGCCCGGCCGGCACGCGGCCACGCGCCCCAGCCAGGCCACATCCCGGGCAGAGCAAGCAGCGGCGGCAGAGCGCGGGGCGGCGGACATGGAGCCGGCAGCAGCCGTGGTCCCAGCTGTTGTTACTACAGCGTGGGCCCGAGTCGCTGGGGGGGAAGCGACGCGGTCACGCTCCTGTCCTTCTCTCCCCTCACAGGCCAACAGCCCAGCGACAGCAGGCGGCTAGCCCCCAAGCTAGCACCTCCACCGCAGCGCCTGACTTGGGTCTTGGTGAGGACGGCTCCCAGGTAGTACTGGGGAATAGTGTGTCCAATATAAAGCACGCCCAAGTCAGACGCACAAGTGGTGCGTCACAGTGGATCGTAAATGATACAGTGTGTTCTTTGAATTAATGGTAGCGTTCCGGACTGTATTTCTTCTGCATTTGTAATCAAAGTTTATAAAATGGTGAGGTCTGTATTTATGCAAGACTAGCCTGGACACGACCTTCTGTTTTCCGACAAACATTCATAATAATCGTGGATTGAACGCCATATAGTGTTTTATTCTATTAGATTTACACAAAGCGAAAACGTTTGGAACGATGCCCAAGGAACTCATCCTCTCAGCACAAGGAATCGAGTTCCTTAGATTTTAATGCTTCCTACAATCCAACCCTCCCCTTATCTTTGGTGATTGTTATTCAGGTATTACGGAGAGGGGCGCGCTGTGCATAGTAAAAAATAGAAGAAGGCAGTCGACAGTTCAGGGATAGCCGGGCGTGGTGATGAATGGCCAGTCCTTCCTGTGGAGGAAGAGGGGCGGAGCTATGGAGGGGACTTTGATTCAGGAGTACTCCCGTACAGCCCAGGTGATGATCGAAAGTGACAGCCCTAATTACGGAGCGCTTTTTTAGTGAATGACCTTGGGAGCCAGCCAAAACACACACACACACACACACAACTGCATATCACGCCTGCATGCACACTCACGCATTAACGTATGCATGCTCGCATGACACACACACAGACGTGAGCATGACCACACATGCTTGTGCACACACTGTTATCGTGCACACACTGAAATCGTGCACCTTGTTTGACATGAACACTGGAAAGGTAATAGCAATGGTAACGAGGTGGGCTGTGACGTGACGCGCATGCGTGGGCACACGCTCCTTTTTCAACTTAAATTGAATTTGTCGGGTCAATTGTTTTGGGGCCCACTACACGCAAGACACAGGCGTCCCTCCATGCCTGCCGCTGATGGATAATCTGCATTAATGCTTGACACGAGCCCAATAAGCAAATTAATCAATGAGAGACACATGCTGCCAATTCCCTACTTGCAAAGTCTCCAATTAGCATTTCACGATCCCATCTCCCACTCGCCAAACAACCTCATCCCCCCCAGGGACCTGGTGTATCTTAAATAAAAACTAACAAAAAGCTATTAACTTCCCCACCACCACCAACACACACACACACACACAGTCACACAGTCTTTTCCCAGCCTTGATGCTAAATAACCATAACTAATGATCATACCAAAACCATAAAAATTCAGCCATGTACTACAAACATGATCACGGTTTCCCCACGCATAAACCATCAATCACACCAGGAGGTGGGCATGAGGTCGGATCCCACAAACGTGTTCCCTATATTGCGTGCAAGTGATTGTCTATGGCCTCTGGCTCTGGAGGTGCTGTCAACTCCAGGACATTATGCATTCCACCATAGGACAGCCCTAAAACAGAACAGAACAGGAGGCGAGCGAGGTGGAAGGAGAGCGCAGTAGGGAGAGGGAGAGAGAGATGGGGAGAGAGATGGGGAGAGAGATGGGGAGAGAGATGGGGAGAGAGATGGGGAGAGAGATGGGGGGAGAGATGGGGAGAGAGATGGGGGGAGAGAGCGAGAGACACACATCTGTACAGATGAACGTGTGGTCAGGCTGAAATAACTAACTAAAATGCCTCTGATGATATTCCCGTAGTCCCGGACGGCGCTTCACGGCGCTGGAGAGACATGCATGTCCCTCAGAATGCTATAATCGTCCCCATTCCCCTGGCAGCAGCCTGAGAACAGCGTCCTGCAGCACAGCCGGTGCAATGAACCCTGTCCGAGTAAGGGAGGGAAAAAAGAAAAGGGGAAAAAAAAAACAAGGAGGCTTGACAGCGAGACAGGGGAGAGAACACGGTACCTTGGCAGCAGCGGTGGCGAGAGACCCGTGCCCAGGGCAGCGATCTCCTCTTAGGTTGAAAAGACAACAGGAGCCAGCGGTAGGAGCAGGTCAGCAGCTATGGCAGCTCCGTAGCATAAAATGGTTCATCACAGAAACCGTGAGAGAGAGAGGGAGAGGAAAACAGAGAAAGAAGCGAGAGAGAGAAAGAGAGAGGGAGAGAGAGAGATAGATGGAGGGAGAGACACACAGCCAGGCGGCGCAGAGCGCGCGCGAGAGAGAGCCAGAGAGAGTAGAGGGAGGAGGGAGAGAGAGAGAGAGAGAGGCAGGGAGCATCATTCAGCTCAAAGGCTCGCACTATCGTTGGCTGTGCAGCAGAGCACACACATTTTACACGCCCCCTCTCTCTGTCTCCCTCTATCCATCTCTCACTGGTGCTTTCACTTGCACAAACGCATACAAACACGCGTTTACTCACGCAGGCACGAAGGGGTGCAGAGGCAGTGCAGTGTGCAGCGGCAGCAGCAGCAGCTGCAGTCGCAGCCCTAGTCGCAGTGCTCCCTCTCCTGGACGCTTCCTGCCTGCTTTAGCAGCCACTTCCTCCTTCCCTCTCTGGCTCGGCCCAGCAGGATGCCGTTAATAGCCACACACACCCCCCCCACCCCCTCTCCACCCCCCAGCAACATGTTTTCATGTAGCAGCCGTCACCTCTGGTTGGGGTTTAATCATGGCCACTGACTAGCAGCCATGATTAAAGCTGGCAAGGTCATGTGAGGTTATCCCAGCCTGTTGGCATCCACCCACCCCCTCTCCCACCCTCTCCTCCCGGCTGGCCCGAGAGGCTGAGGTTGGGCAGCGATGCCCTGCCTCCTCCTCATGGGCCGTTACTCCAGCTGAGACTTCCCTTGGGTTTGGCTTCACAAACACAGAGGCTAGGCTGGACCAATGAGATGACCCGAAACAGCAGAAAGAAGTCAGCCATGGAAGGGGTATTATAAGATTATTTGGGGGCGGGGGATGGGGGGGAGGGGGTTGTCCTGAGCTTGTTCTCCAGGGAGATTTGGAGGAGTGTCGTTTGGCTACCCCCAGTGGTAGTCAGTGGTACTTCAGCCTGTAGTGGGCACTGGAAGGATGGAGGGTAATGGGGTATTAAAAACAATGCATGCTTTTGTCCGCTTTGCTGCCTAGCAACCTTTCCCTGTATCTTGAGAACACACACACACACACACACACACACACACACACACACACACACACACACACACACACACACACACACACACACACACACACACACACACACACACACACACACACACACACACACACTTCTCCCACCCCCCTTCCAGTGGGGTCGTACTCCAATCCCAATGGAGATCCACCATGTGGCCCAGTCACAACACAGAACACACGCCTGATGTTAACCCCTTCATGGCTGCGTCCTCCCAAACTGACACTCAACTCTCCGCCATCAGCGCCATCAGCCGTGCTCCTACGACTAGAACCATCCGTTATAGTCAGTGGAACAACTGACATGGTCATTAATAAATGTGCACTGCTAGGAACCCAAAGGCTCTCTCTCGCTCCCTCTGGCTCCCTATCTGGATACCTCTAGGTCTCTCTCTGGATACCTCTGGGTCTCTATCTGGATACCTCTGGATACCTCTGGGTCTCTATCTGGATACCTCTGGGTCTCTCTCTGGATACCTCTGGGTCTCTCTCTGGATACCTCTGGGTCTCTCTCTGGATACCTCTGGGTCTCTCTCTGGATACCTCTGGGTCTCTCTCTGGATACCTCTGGCTTTCTCTCCCTCTCCCTCTCCCTCTCCCTCTCCCTCTCCCTCTCCCTCTCCCTCTCCCTCACCTGAAGATAGTATCAACCAACACTGGTGGGGAAGATTGTTGATATTGTTAATCCTTCACTTTGAGACTTAAATACCCTCCAGAATTTTTGAAGGTCATCTCTGTAAATAAAAATATATATATTCTTCTACGTTGTGATATGCTGCTTTTGTTTTACTCCTGCTTTTTCTTCATTCTTGAACACATCATGACCACACATCACGTCAACAAGGGAAACAACAGGACTCAAAGGGCAAATCTTGTGTCACACAAGGCTCCGTGATATCCAAAGCCGCAATAACATTGCACCAAATAGGACAAATATTGTGTGCATAACAACTCCTTATGACCCCACATTCATCTATTTCTCTACATTATCTCATATGAAAACATGTATCTGCTCATAGAAGCAGCGGTGTTGCATTTCCACGGTAGAGAGTCCCTCTCCCCAGGATGCCACGAGGGGACAGACCCCCTGTTTGACTCACTCTCAGGAAGATGCCAGTTCAATAGCATTGCATCCAAACAGCATGTGACTACCAGTCAAAAGCACAAAGAAACACACTCACAAACACACACACACACACACACACACACACACACACACACACACACACACACACACACACACACACACACACACACACACACACACACACACACACACACACAGTTTGGATGATTTCATTAGGATAATGAACAGCTTATCTTTGTGGTTATTTATATCCCAAAGATAAGTGATCAACATTGCTCTAATTATTTATTAATTTCACACTTAAAATTATATGAAATATTATGAAGATAAGACAATACTTGATTGACCCCAAATGGGAAATAGGGGTAAAGATTATTCCTGTAGATTACTAAACTACTGACCCAGAAGCAGCTTCACGGAGACCGGTCTAAAAAGACATGAGCCAAGCGAGGACCCAGAGTGACGGTTACACTGGAAGAGGGGCGTGCACGGCGCTGCTAATGAGAACACATCGCCTGCAGAAGTGCTACAGCGGCAGGCTACGGCTGGAGGCTCCAGCAGAGTGCTATTGATGTTCCTCACCATGGGACGCTTCTCCATCCCTCATAAACCCCCAGGGTAGGAGGAGGAGGGGAGGAGGGGGAGGTACAGAGCAGGAGGAGGGGGGAGGAGGAGGAGGGGGAGGAGGAGGAGGGAGAAGGAGAAGGGGGGAGGAGGAGAGAGGAGGAGGAGGAGGAGGAGGAGGAGGAGGAGGGGGAGGAGGAGGAGAGAGGAGGGGGAGGGAGAGGAGGAAGAGAGGAGGAGGGGGAAGACGGGGAGGAGGGGAAGAAGGGAGGAGGAGAGGGAGGACGGGGAGGAGGGGAAAGAAGGGGGAGGAGGAGGAGGGAGGACGGGGAGGAGGGGAAGAAGAGGGAGGAGGAGGGGGAGGAGGGGGGAGGACGGGGAGGAGGGGAAGAAGGGGAAGGAGGAGAGGGAGGAGGAGGGGGAGCAAGACTAGGAGGAGGAGGAGCAGGAGGAGGAGGAGAAGGAGAGGAAGCAGGGATGAGCACAGACTCACCTTATCTCTGTCTCTCATCTGGCTGCTCCGTGAGCCTATCGCTGATCTGTGAGGTTGGCTCCATGCTGGCTCCCTCCAAGATGCTCTCAGGAGCCGCTGGTCCCCCTGGCAGGCTTTGTGACAGCCCATCGTTCCCTGGAAGGAGGGGAGAGAAGCGGCAGAGCAGGAGTCAAGTCAGAGAGAGGAGAAGGAGCATCGACAAGAGCAGAGAAATGCATCACCTCAATGCACTCTGGATCAGCAGGAACAACAGCAGCAGCCTGAGCAGCAGCAGCAGCAACTGCAACAGCAGCAGCATTAAACATCACACCAGCTTACCATTATGGTGGAGCTCTCATGCCCGCTGAAATGACAGCCATGGTCAGCGCCAGCCACAGATGATGTCATAGCGCCAACATGTTTTGTTTATAAATATTTATTTTCAGCAGAGTTACATAATAATGGATGTTGGGATATTATTGGAGCACAGATAGACCAAAGATGGTACAGCTGCCAGTTATAATGCCCACAAATAAGAAGCCATCTGACAGTTGGTCTGGATGGGGTTTTTTTAAGGGGGGTGTGCAAGGATTATGTATAATTTTTGGCACATAACAACATACTTTTTTTCCCGAACATTATTTCTGGTCTTCAGAGATTATACCATTAATAATAAATTGATACATGCAAAGTGCACGCATGTTCCCTCTTCAAATTGAGGCTATGCCTATTGTTCATGTTTATAATTATAGATAAGCATTTAATGGCCTAATGCGAAGGAAACAATTTCCTTATTGTTATTTGTTCATTTGATTTGAGAGGGTTCCAGTTATAGGTTAGTTACGGCTGTAGAATAGCACTCCCTTGTGGGCGCCTGGTGGTAAATGAAAGACAACGTAACATGTTTAAGCAACATCCAACGAGCGTGACAGTGCTGTTACACTGAATATCAACACGTCTTGGAGTCGGATATTCACTACAACGGCAACCCAGATCTCTTGTGATAATGCATTTATCCAAGAGTTATACAACCGCCACATAGTTAACAGTAAAAACAGACAACCGATTGGGATTTGTTTATTTAATCATTTATTTGAGTCCGCCAATTTAAATGGTTCCTCGGCTGGACAGGGACTGGAGGAACTTTTCTGAACAGCAGCTTGCTTTTTCTAAGTTTGCATAGTACGGTAGGCCAGTGTATGTATTAATAGCATGTGTCTGTTTGTTTCCATGTATTGTGCAACCAGTGAAATAAGAGTATGGGTTGTTCCACTGAGTTAACCCCTTATGCTCGTCTATTTAATTAACATTAGAGACACAGATAGAGCGGAGTGATACGTGTGTAATTAAGCTTCGAAATGCAGGAGGAGCGGAGCAGGGCCCTGCAGAGACCCTTTGAGGGGCAGGGGCTCAAATTCAAAAAAGGGCACGTGTGTTTCATGAACTCATCAGAAGTGGTTTGGTGTTGATATCTATAAAAACAATTGAACTATTACAAAATAAAAGTCTTGAATATGAATTAGCCTAACTATACACAATGTATACGTATGCCTTTTAAAAAAAATTAGAATGTTTTTCTATAAAACAAAGGGTTGTGGGAACTCCACAATGAGTTTATGAACACATTAGAAGTGGTTAGATGTTGATTTCTATAAAAACAAGTGCGCTATTAAAAAGAAAGCCTTAAATATGCATGCAATACATGCACTGACTACTTTTGCATTTTTTTAAAACAATTAAAAGGTTTTTCTTTCAAACAAAGGGTAGTGGAAGGGAACTACAAAACGAGTACATAAACACATCAGAAGTGGTTTGATAAGATGAATTTCCAGTGAGTAATTAAGAATTGAAAAAAAAAAAGACATGGCACTTTTTTGACGGTCCCTAAGCAGGTGACGCTATTACAGGTACAACCGCGGAAAATAGACGAATGTCGAATATAAAACCAATTTCACCCCGGTTTGCCAGGGACACTGATACAGAGTAGACATGAAACGGATTTGGCCAATATGTCATGTGGCCAAGTAGTTACTAAAGAGTATACAGATTCAATATAACGATGTATGGTTTCCCTTTGCAATTTCAAAATGTTTCCCAGATAGGTTAGCTGTACAGCTAGTTGGTATGCTATAGAAAATTAACCGAGTGGTAGCCACTTTCACAGGTCAGTTAAAACGAAGTTTGTTTTAAAGCTTTTGCTGGCAAACATAGGCCTATAGGCCTACTTCAAAATGACACTACAAAACGAGATAACTGTTACAGTTTATTTAGCATTATCAACTTAATGGTTTTGGAAACAACTGTCTGTGTCTGACTCTGTAGTGATCTTACCCTGCTGTACCGTCTCTTAAAACAACAAGAGCATCTTGCAGGCAGGCAAATTGTGAAAGGTCACGTTGATAGCCTATGACGTCACCCAGCGGCGGCAGCGCACTTAGCGCCGGTAAACGAGGCTACAAAGTACACTTCTATATTATTACTTTTAGACATTTTTATTCTCGAATAATTGATTTACATGTTAATGTTTAATTGTTCATGTGTAATTTTACAAAGCATTGAAAATTTAAATGACCACTCAAATGGGCACTTGGGTCCTTCAGAGAGAAAAGGGCAGGGGCTCGGGCACCCATAGCCCCCCCCCCCCCCCCCCCCCGCCCCCCCTCTGCACGTGCCTAGAGCGGAGTCATACATGTGTAATTAACATTAGAAACACTGGCAGAGCGGAGTCATACATGTGTAATTAAAATTAGAAACACTGGCAGAGCGGAGTGATAGGCCTACTCTGGTCCCAGCTGATTAATTTGTCTGAAGTTACTGTTGTTCAAATAGATCAATAAATCAGTGAAGTAAAAGGGTAGACTTCTCACTTCTAGATCTGAATTCTGAATGCCCTATCAAATAGCCTACTGTAAGCAAGGAGCTTTTACGCATATACGAAATTAGAAATCACATGGTCCTATTAGGCCTACTAAACTAGATTGGAGGATCTTAGTGGTTCAATGAAATAGATGTTGACTGCCTGTGTCTAATCCATGCGTATCCATTTATATTCCACAGTAGGCTTATTTTTTCATTCGGTTGGTCTGAGTAAAATAAACCTGCTTAAGGCCTACCTGAGACGGACCAATGAATGTGAAGTTGATCTCAATATTCGGCTGTTCATCTTGCCTCTGCATCGGTCGGACAGACCTCTTCCTCGCTATTCCAAACGATGGATGAATGAAGCAGGAAGCGCGGTTTATATAACTCCTGTATCACGATGGCCCTCAAATTCATCCAGAATATCGGTTATTTTTGTATATGGACAGCAGCTTTAGAAGGCCTACAACCAATATCCAGCCGCCCACTGACCTCCCACTCACAGGCAACACGTACGTGTGTGTGAGCGTGTGTTTGTGTGTGTGCGTGCATGTGCGTGTGTGTGTGTGTGTGTGTGTGTGTGTGTGTGTGTGTGTGTGTGTGTGTGTGTGTGTGTGTGTGTGTGTGTGTGTGTGTGTGTGTGTGTGTGTGTGTGTGTGTGTGTGTGTGTGTGTGTGTGTCTGTACACACGAAAGTGGTAAAATAATAAATTTATAATCGAAACCGTTGGGCAAGATAGGTAAAGACCTACTAATGAGCTGCAAGGAATTTGCGTTTGCTTTGGGAAACGTCCAAAATGAGCAGAATCTGCTTCAAAACCAGACTGTAAGAGTCCTGTAATAGTAGGCTAGTTGTACAGCACTCTGGCTTCTTGTTGAGGCTACCTGTTTCCTGCACCTGGTGCAGGGAGCAGGTGCAGGAAAAGCCAAGGTGTTATGAAGATCTGTTTCTGTCTATTCTATTGGTTTGAACACAAGTCACTAGAGAATTAACTAAAAACAACATAAACGTTCTGAATACATTCTGCAGAACATCGATGGCTTGTAGCATATCTTAGCAACTTTAATTCCTGCAAAAATGCACTTTAGTATTTTTTATTTCATCTGTCGTGGTTGGTTGAATGCTTGGTGCTTTGCATATTCAACTTCGTTAATCCTCTTACCAAAATAAATTCCACTCATATTCTCATTTATGGCAAATTAGGCTACAGATGAGTTTCACAAATCTGACTCCAACGTGGACTACAATCCACCGTTAGAACGCCAACCTCTTCACTGCTTATAAACCTCCATGCATGTATGTTGCCTAATTAAAAATAAATTCATATTCATGTTCAAACAAGGGTAGCAGAGTAGATTGTCCAAATGTAATTGAATTAGAATGATAGGCCCTATGTATATAACATGGAGAATATGAGGTGCACGTGAGCTTCACTAAGTTAAGTTTGGTGTATGGGGTCCAATTGCAGACCGTGCACTACTCAGGAAACGTAGCAAAAAAGGCTTTTAATAAAGAACTCAGAAGGACAAAGGGGCACAACAAAAACAAACCGATAAGGGAACAAACGACCCATGCGTTCCAATACCCATATATCCTACTATTTAGCATGCCAGAATATTGAGTATGTCCCAATAAATATTATGGGAAATTGAGTATGCCGAAAAAATGCCAGGATGTGGTACTACATCCGGTCGCGTTTCGCAGTGGGCAAGCCAGCATGCTTTTTGGCTTTTCTGCCCCACAATCCACTGCACAGCAGAAGATATGTGGGTGGCACTTGTGTGCCAATCAGTCAAATCAACCCGTAGTATGTCCCAATTGAATGCGTACTGGTTGCAACAGTACATTCTCTTGTAAGGGGAATGAGGTGTGAGTCTCAGGGCATCTGGTGTACAGCGGGCGAACAAACACTGAAGAACAAAAAGACACTCAGGTCATGACAACCCCAACTCCTTTACCGCATACAAACAGACATTGAGCTCCCAGTGCACCGCGACCCCGGCTCCATCACACAGGCCTTGATGAAAGTGTCTTTCGTGCATGAGTGCAAGTTTATATTTTTCTCTAAATTGCATCGATCCAAAGGAGGAGAGAACTTGTCCCCAAGGAGATCCATGTCCACCTTCTACACTAATCCTGTTTAGTTGATTACAGAGAAGTCAAGCCCTCTGTGCTAAAGTGCTTATTAGTCTAGGAGAGGAAAACAGCCTACACCCCCTTTAACCCCTTTCTGCAAGCGTCTCACTCCCCCTATCTCCCCCTTCCACACCCTTTTCTCCCAGGCTTTTCCCGCAATAATCTGCATTTCACACAGTAAGGAAGATCAGGAAAATATCATGTTGACTCGAGTGTGTGTGTGTGTGTGTGTGTGTGTGTGTGTGTGTGTGTGTGTGTGTGTGTGTGTGTGTGTGTGTGTGTGTGTGTGTGTGTGTGTGTTTGCGCGTGCGCGAGTGTGAGTGAGTGAGTGAGTGAGTGAGTGAGTGAGTGAGTGAGTGAGTGAGTGTGTGCGCGCGTGCGTGTGAGTGAGTGAGTGAGTGTGCGTGTGTGTGGTCGAAGTGAGGGATTAAACCAGGGACAGGGGTTGCAATTTAGTCTTGATTAGAAACCATTATGCATGGCATCTTTTTATATTTTATGTGAAACAATGTACAATTTATTTGTCCCTGCTCAATAAACTTCTTATCTAAAATGTCTTCAACCGGTTAACGATATATTGGGCTGTACTGTTTATTCAATTTACTTACATTACCCACAATAAAATTGATACAAAATACAATACAATATAAGAATAGAACAACTTATTTTTCCACAACCAGAATTATCATAATTTATGGTCAGTCCAAACACAGCATTCTTATGTTTTACCAGTAATGCTTAAAGGCACTTTGGTGGTCACAGGTTAGAAGATACAAAATCTGATTGTTTTAATCAAAATATTCCATTGGATAAGGATATGTTGTGTGTATAAGATACAAAAATATTGGTAACAATTTACACAACTTGCACCAATTCATATGTGTATGATTTTCTGCCAGTATTGAGAACTTCACAAGAGACAATAATAAATATAACCGCAATCTGGTAAGGAGAAATAAGGCTAGTTCTTTTTTTTAAATATCACCAACTTTGGGTGCAGTACCACAATTTGGGTTTATGGTGGGGGTATTAGTATCCTCCTAATAATAGTCATACGTGTTTTTATACAATAACAAAATGGCCGTGTAAGAAAAATGGGCTAACTGCTCCAACTTTATTGGCCAATATTTCTCAAATGGAACTAAATAAAACAAATTCTGTTTGATGATTTTTTTGAGGCTTGGTCTAAAGATTTTATGTGGCGATTTTGGTGAATCTTTGATTATTTTTGTAGCCTGTGAATCTGTTTATTATGTTTGGCTTTAATATGAAATTGTGGGAGAGGTAAACATTTTTAGGCCATAAGGGTTTTACAGATGCATCTGATTCTAGAGATTAATATTATGAAAGAATTTTGAGTCCAGGTCAATCTGGTGAGGAGAAATAAGACTAATTCATGATTTTTTACAATAGCGCCACCTTTGGGTTTATGGGTAGTTGGGGTTATTATTAACCATACCTGAATGTTTCAAGAGTTTTCGATTCACGGTATAGACTGCAGTATGACTTTTACAGAATTTGAGGAAAAAATCAAACGTTACAGAACCAAAAGGGGAACAAGCAGCTTCACTGCTCGGACCCCTAATAGTCAGGGATAACGCAAGCATCGTTTATATATTTTTTTTCTATGAAGACATGCTGGTAAAACATGCAGTGGATTGAGTTTTGTGGAGTTAGTCATAGACGGGTCATTCCAGTACCTGGAATGAAGCGTAACTTTCACCCTCATTCTCCAAACGTATTTACAGAGGGAATAATTGGGTTGATTGAGCTGTGTGTTGATATGATTTATTCTTTAGGCACCCATTAGTTGAAAGAATCTTGAACAAGATGGATGGATGTGTGGAAAAACGTTGATCGGCCATGTTTTAGGTTTTGTGGTTGACTAAGTGAATCCACACCAGACACAGACTCAGCAGACGGTGATTTGCTATAAGATCCATCAGTCAAAGAAGAGTATGAGAAGCATGGCTCCTTCCCGACCCTCGATGAGGTAGAGAATGGTCTGTTGATGAGAGAAGGAAGGAAAGTCTTTCAGGAAAATCATACTTCCCAAGTAGGACATTTTTTTAAATGATTTTCTCCCTAGTAAATAATTCATTTTGGGCATTTATTTAACACAACACAGAGACAAGAACATAACAACAATGCATGAGTGAATGGATGGAGGAATGAATGATTGAATGAGTGGATGAATGAATGGCGTTACTGTAGTTCCATGGGTGAATAAGTGTTGTTACCTGAGGAAGTGATGAGTGATTCTCAGGCAGGGGGTTTAGTTAGCCCAACAGACAGGCCAACAATAAGTGCAACGACCGCAATCAGGATCAATATCGCAAATGCAAGGAAAACAAATTTCTGCCAAGCAAAGAAAATGTATTTAAGTAGAGTTCACATAGAAGTTTACAATCATTTTGTGTTACCATTGGATTGGAAGGCTGGAGTTTAAATGGGGATATTACGCCATCAGGTGTGAGTGTGATTAGCCATTACAAGCCATTTGAAAATCTTCTCTTGAGATTTTCAAATGAGGCTATACAAAGTCTAGGAGAACTGTGCGTAGCAGAGTGCAGTGACCACAGTTAGTGGTCGCTGGTGGGTGGAAAGTGAGGATTCATACCCTGCGGGACTTCTTCTGGTACCGCACAGCCTTTTTGGTCTCCTCCTTCGCCATGCCGATGTACTCAGCGGCAGTTGAGACGTTCTTCTCAATGTTGTTGACCATGTCCCCCTGCCAATCACAGCCAACAGCTTAGAGGTTCTGCTCAAAATCCATAAAGTGGTCGAGTTACAGCATGAAACATCATACATGCTGCTTGATTATAGATACCGTAGTGGCATGCATGCACACATGCATACACTATCAGATGGTAGATCAGTGTTGAAGTAAGGATCAGAGACAGTGTCATCAAAATCGGTGTGTTTCAATCAAAATATATATAATATGTAGGACAT
Organism: Melanogrammus aeglefinus; assembly: GCA_900291075.1. Taxonomy (NCBI): domain Eukaryota; kingdom Metazoa; phylum Chordata; class Actinopteri; order Gadiformes; family Gadidae; genus Melanogrammus; species Melanogrammus aeglefinus. The sequence goes on along the minus strand of OLKM01000266.1, from coordinate 82,151 downwards.
GCCATGAGTGCATTAGATACATTTTTTTTAACAATTGACACAATTTGCCAAAATTCATATGGTCTGGATTTTCTGACAGCATTGAGAATCTAGAAGTGTATCGTTAAAGGATGATACACAATACACGTTGATAAATTCTAGATATGCATGCACAACACTGTCAGATGGGAGATCAGTTTTTAAGTTAGGAGTACAGTGTCAGTCAGTATCTGATTAGTTATCGCCTACCTGGGTCTCCACCATCAGGGCCATGTCCATGAACATGGTGCGCAGCTCTCTGATGCTGGCCTCCAGACGAATGATGTCCTGGTGACGCGACTCGATCTCGCTCAGCGCCTGCCGCGTGATTTGAGAATCTGAAATAATCTGGGGAGGGTGGGAAAGTAAGCACCAAAGTCACAACACTGGTGATGTTGGGAATCTGTCTTGATACTTTTGGGCGTTTGTTTTCCCCGCCACCAGGAAGCGCTGTTGCACCATGGGACATATACCGAACATGCCCGGTGATGAGAACTTACATTCGAAGTGAAGATGGATGGATTTCCGCATTCTAGCATGTCCTCGAGCTCTTCATTTGTGGTCACTCTTCCAGCTGAAATGATATTCCACTTTATAGTTAATTATACAACAGGTAGGGGAAAAGAAGGGGTCTGCCCATGCTTAAAAACAGACTTGCTAATCAATTTGTTAAATTAAAAGTTTAAGGGAAAATTGGATTCAATAGAAAATGTTCATGTATCGTATATATTACAGAAAGTATGTATATTTTGCTTTACTAATGACAAAATCTGTATTCGCAAACTGATGACTATATATAAAGATATGATATTTAACAGGAAGGCCTCATTGCTTTTAATTGTAAATTGATTGCACTATTTGCTCATTTCCTGTTACCCCAGAGCACAGCAAAGAATATAAGCAGACACACTATTTGAACAAACACAATTTGAATGAAATGAAAGTTACATATTAATTATGCCGTTATTGCCATGTCAGTGTCATGTTTTTGCAAAGCTGCTGACAATGCCATCTGATTAACACAAATGATGGACATAATAACATTTCTTCAGGAAGCAATGCAATCAAATCCTTCAGCGGGGCAAGCCGTTGTCTTGTCTTTGTTCCTCTGAAAGTTTGCAATGGAGGAACGTTGGGACTTGTTCCCGCTCACAGACAAACAGCTGGTTCATAAACAGAGCGCTTCCCTTGCCTCACTCTACACTTACTATTCCACTTATTCCCCACAGAGAGACCTGTTTCTCTGGAAGTGTCTGTGTTGTGTTGAACGCACACTCACACCCACACCAACATGTGTACACACACACACACACACACACACACACACACACACACACACACACACACACACACACACACACACACACACACACACACAGGAAAACAGGTACGCACACACTGCCACACATAAAACATGTGTACACAAACAGACACACACACAGGCACAAACACCCACACAAACATGTGTACACACACACGCGCACAACACACACACCACACAGATCTGTGGCTCAATGGGCATGCCAAGTCATGTGACCCTGTTGTAGCCAGGTGACTAGGGTTACAGGAGCCTCGGAGCCCTATGCTGCGTTTCCCAGGCAACGCCAGCTATTGCCGTGTCTCCAGTGTCGAGCTCCTCTTCCATGCCGAGGGTGAAGTCGTGGCATGCTCTTGTTAATGCGTGCCATTGGGACCGCACCAGCCTGTGTGCATTTTGCTTCACACACACACACACACACGCACACACGACGCAAATGTTGCATAACTGTCATGCAAATAGCAGCAGGAATGTAAGCAGTAAGTGAATGTTGTATGTGCCTGTTGTGATTTTGTGGTTCACAACTGACATTAAGACATTACACCTAGCCAAATGTGCTCCATCAAGTTTGGAAACTACAGTTTTATTCTAAGTTGTAGGATGGGGAAACTGATGATGCTGTTGAGGAGGAGGAGGAGGAGGAGGAGGAGGAGGAGGAGGAGGAGGAGGAGGAGGAGGAGGAGGAGGAGGGAGGAGGAGGAGGAGGAGGAGGAGGAGGAGGAGGATGATGAATATTCCAGAAAAAGGGGCTAGTACCCGCATGGGAACAGGGCTGGAGATGTTTTTGCCAAAATAAAATACAGAACTTTAACCACATTGAAACATCTCCTGTATTTTTAATTAAAAAAACGAAAGTCCTGAAGAGACTTTAGAAAACCAGACGTCTCTTTGATGCTTCAGCTCCATCAGGTCTTGCGTCCAGAGGAAAGCACAGGAAGCATTTTAGGTGTGGTCCACTTCCGGTTTCCTGTACCGAACGTGCTCTAGGACACGGTTCACTGCTGCCTAATCTCTGCGGTCATTTTGAAGAAACAAGCTTTGTGTCCCTGCTCAAATTATAATAGAACATCTTATAATGTTATGTCCATCTTATCATGGAACATTCTCCAACAACTACCTGTTATAAATGATGCCCATAAAAGGCCCGCATCAGAGGGGCATCTGTGGGTCAGTTCCATTTATAAAGTCACACACTCACTTATCTCAAGCTGCCTGTGGATCCTCCCTTTGCTCCTTTCCCGAAAGGACACTTGAGTCTCGTTGTACATCATCATAACCTCCACAAACCTCCTGGAAAGCACCGTGTGCTGGGTACAGGGGGAGATGGAGAACCCCCACACACACAGAGCCATACACACATAAACACACACACACACACACAGCCATACAAACACACACACAGAACCACACACACACACACACACACACACGGAACCACACACACACACACAGACACACACACACACACACACACACACACACACACACACACACACACACACACACACACACACACACACACACACACACACGGACACACGGACAAACACACACAGACACACACACACACAAACACATTACCATAACCGGACAAACACACGCACACACACACATGCAAAGAACCACACACACACACACACACACACACACACACACACACACACACACACACACACACACACACACACACACACACACACACACACACACACACACACACACACAGAACCATACACGCAGAACCACACAGACACACACACACACAAAACCATAGACAGGAACACATAAACACACTCCCCCCCCCACACACACAACAGCAACACACAGCACACCACACACAGAACCATACACGACACACACACACACACACACACACACACACACACACACACACACACACACACACACACACACACACACACACACACACACACACACACACACACACACACACACACACACACACACACACAAAACCATAGACAGAAACACATACACCCCCCCCCCACACACACACACACACACACAGAACCATACACACAGAACCACACCCACACCAACACCCACACACACACAGGTGTCACTGCAGGAGAAGAAGTCTGTGCTTCACGATCAATGTTTTTTTACACGTTAATATTCCTGCAAATTGGGTACTGAGTGGAGGACAACAGTTGATCCATACTGTCTTTACAGCTAACACAGAACAGCTTTAAATATATCTGCATTTTATGCTAGTGTAAAGTACTATGAAAAGAAAGTCAAGTAGAATTGAATGTCATCACTCACCTGTGTCTTCTGGATCCGGTGGTCCACTGAGGTTCTGTGGGCCATGTCGTCTTGAGGTAAGCTGAGCTCAATCGCTGTATGACAACAACACATCAACAAACAACAGAGTTCCATGAAATGAAAAGAGTTTGGACTGTGTTGGGTTAGAAAGCATTGACCACCCTGTGGGCTTTAACTTACACTTAAGTTTAGCCCGCACGACGTTGGCAGTCCCTTTGATGTCATTGGTCAGCCTGTTCAGTCCCTGCTTTGTTGCTTTTCAGGGGAGGAAGAAACAGTCAAACATCAATACCTTAATTTGGTGTGCCTGACAAACAGCCGTCACAATGTAGCATTTGTGCATGCATTGTTGGCCTGCTTGGTGTAAATATTACACTAGATAAGACTGCTGCTGGTCACTTGGCAACATGGACGTGACACCAGAGTTTAGCCCCCTTGTGTTCTACACCTTACTATGCCCATGTGAGGTTGAGTTCATCACCATCACCCCATCTCCCAGTGACACATAGGCTAATGTGTGTTCCAGTAAGGACTGTGGGAATATTGACAGTGCTATGGCTCATCATGGCGACTCCTCAATATCATGATCATCTAAATACTTTCCTGGGACCTCCAGCCCTGACAACTGCACCTGCTCTGCCCCAGCCCCTGCCTGACTCAGAGCCAAGTCTCTGTGTGAAATGTTTTACAAAGCCCTTTTCTATTATTTCAAATGACCTGGTAGTAGTCTGTACAATTTTAAATGTAGGTGATCCTTGTATACAAAGAGTACAATAGTATGAGAAGTCCTTAAATTGGGTGGGAGACTTGAATCACTGTGCTTATAAATAAACTAGAATGCCCTTTTTTTTCTTCTTTTTTTTTTTTTTAAATCTTTTTACAAAATAAAACACCAAAAGTAAAGAGACTTAACCTCTGGACAAAGTAACTGCACTTGATACACACGTCAGCCAGGCACACCGACCCAAGGAGGACCAAGAGAAGGAAATATACACGTTCCAGCCCAGCAGGCCTACCTGAGTATCCAGATCGACTTATCATTAGGAGATAGGCTCTTACCTTCATCTGGGTTGGGCGCCGACAGGATGGTGCTGTGCATCTTCCTTACCTCCTCCACTTGATAAGCGATGTTGTCAATAAGCCCTCTGACGTCTTCCACCTATGAAGGACGTTCAATTAAATACTCCTTGAAAACGTTTCATGATTATGATCATCCATGGCTATTATTACTCACTCTTCTGAAGAATCCTTCCATAAAACAATCTCTGTCTACCTCCACCTCCTCCTCAACCTGGGTGCGGTTCTGTTTGACATAATTGCAACTTCGTTAACAATGAAAACGCAACTATAACGTGACAGGTTCAACCGAGATGGGTGTCCTGGCCGAGAGAGCAAAGTGCCTCGCTAACTTACAGCGGTGAACTCCCCAAGTCGGTCCTTCATTACACCGACCGCCTTGGTTCAATAACTATATTTCTAATGTTCTTCTATTTAAAAAGCATACTTCTTCATGTTGAAGCCCTGCCTGTGCCCCACCACTGGGCGCGCGTGTCGGGGCTCAGCTGGAGACGTTGGGAGGTTCGGTTTGTTGACGACGAGAACGCGATGGTTCTTTTGAAACGCGAAGTTTCAATTGAAGAATATAAAAATAGATATGTAGGAAGTGGAAATTTACTTTTCCGTTCGATGGTTCAAAGGTTACTTATTTTTAAGTGTAAAAAAAAAAAAAAAAGAGTAAATACGCCCATTTATCAGCGATATAGTCCTCTTCTCTGACTCGCGTTTGGCAACCCCTCTTTGATCGCAAACGCCTCACGACCAAACGCCACACAGCACCACCACCACCACAACCTCTCCCTCCCTCCCTCCCTCCCTCCCTCATCGCCTCACTACCACCACCAACACCACAACTTCCACCCTTCCTCATAGCCTCTCCATTTTCTCTCCCCCCCACTCTCTCTCTCTCTCTCTCTCTCTCTCTCTCTCTCTCTCTCTCTCTCTCTCTCTCTCTCTCTCTCTCTCTCTCTCTCTCTCCTCTCTCTCTCTCCTCTCTCTCTCTCTCTCTCTCTCTCTCTCTCTCTCTCTCTCTCTCTCCTCTCTCTCTCTCTCTCTCTCTCTCTCTCTCTCTCTCTCTCTCTCTCTCTCTCTCTCTCTCTCTCTCTCTCTCTCTCTCTCTCTCTCTCTCTCTCTCTCTCTCTCCTCTCTCTCTCTCTCTCTCTCTCTCTCTCTCTCTCTCTCTCTCTCTCTCTCTCTCTCTCTCTCTCTCTCTCTCTCTCTCTCTTTCTCTCTCTCTCTCTCTCTCTCTCTCTCTCTCTCTCTCTCTCTCTCTCTCTCTCTCCTCTTCTCTCTCTCTCTCCTCTCTCTCTCTCTCTCTCTCTCTCTCTCTCTCTCTCTCTCTCTCTCTCTCTCTCTCTCTCTCTCTCTCTCTCTCTCTGAGACATATGTACACAACGAAGAATTCGGACCAGCTACGTTCCAGTCGTTAATAACGGTGCAACCACATGAGGTCGCTGTTCCCCCATGTGATTGAGCTTGGACGTCCTTTGACAGGCAGAGTTGTCTAAAAAGGCTAACGCAGAAGGGACACCTTTTGGGATTCATAGAATTTGTAGCAGGCTCGTTTTGGATTAATGAAACTTTTAATTACAGCGAAATAGTCAATCGCATAATCTTACTACAAAAACTGTGCATAATGCAATAGGCCTATTCTACAAGCTTTTAGACCAACTCTAATGAGAAGGACGTCTAGCCTAGGCTGCTCAACAACATTTACGACTAATTTACAAAATATACGTGAGTGCAGATACACTAGGTCAGAAGTCAGTAATGTTTTTTAAAGTAGCTATTTTGGCAACTCTGATGCCTTTTGGTCTTTCTGTAGTGAAATTGCTCAACTATCATCTTTGGAACTGCATTTCCATGTTGCCTTGCCATTGGGCGGGTTGGGATTCTCTGTAAATTATCCAACAGGCTGTTTAATCTAATCAGCAGAGCTCATGTTTATGCTCTTTATTGTGTCTAACCGGCTTCTTAGACATAATCTCCAATTACGCACAAATAATGCGCATTTACGCACGTCCCAAACGCCCCACCTCGGCCCCTCCAAAAGTGACATCACGTGCAGAATTCCCACATCCAGGCGAAGGACTCAGTGAGGCAGATCTGACTGACTGCTCTTGGTGGGACTTCAAGTCACAGATGCGGAGCAAACCACAAGAAGAAAATTCATAATTTCCAGTAACAGAGAATACACCTCGAGAAAAGGGGACATCAAACTTGGAGGACCGGTGATCCTGTCATGAATCGACACATCCCGTCGTTGTTCTGCCGATTAAAAGAAGATTAATTAACTTTTTACGCAGTGATTAGGTGTCAGACACGAGGACTGATCGAGTTTTTATTCCAGCAGTTTGGAATAATGTGTGACGGAGCCCGACTTGATTTTGGTTTGGGAATTTGATTCTGAGATCATTCGTGACACGTGATTTCCCACAGCTATGGATCTTCTATTCCAGTTGAATGTATTAATGACGCTCGTCTCTCTTATCAAGGTAGGTTAAGTGATTCAATATGTGACACCAGTAGATGTCCCTTATGGTTTATTGTTTCCTCTTGAAGAAAGTTCTAGATCCTTTTCTTTCTTCTTCACAGGTTTATGGCCAAGTAGTGCAACCTATCAAGCATCCAGGTAATCCTATTATTATTATTAATAATAATAATAATAATAATAATAATAATAATAATAATAATAATAATAATAATAATAATAATAACAATAAAAACAATGTGATAATAATATTAATAATAGTGATATAATAATGACATGATTATTATGATTATCATCCATGACATTATTTCTAATTCCACTACATCTACCATTTCTAAAGCCGTCCAAAGCTGCTGTTCGGTTTATTGTTGATTAATGTTTAATGCCATTAAAGACCAGGGTTGTTAGAGATCCTGTATGAGAGTGTTCTCTCAGGCCTGTGTAACGAAGTTGCTGGGGCTCTGCTGCTTGTGGGGACGGGGTCCCTCTGGCTTAACCCCATGAACCTTATGGGTTGCAGGCCTCAAGGTGTTGGCCACGGCCTCACACTACTGGCCGCTGGATGCCGTGGACGCAATCCATGAGCTGTGGGACCAGATTGGAAACAGACCCGGTCATATCAATGGCAGCAATATAAGTATGTGTTTAATATTACTGATCAGCGGTAGGGTCAAGGGTTGGTTGGTGGTCCCCTACACTTCACTTCTTCATGCATGGTCTACTCGGATGGCCACCCGCTTGTAGACTCACTGTCACTCCTCTTCACTCAACCCCAGAAGTTCAGGGCTCTAGAAAATGATTGTAGAGAATCGTCCCTCTGTGTTTGTTTTTTTGATAGTCGAACGTTTTGAATCGTGTTGCTCAGATCCGTCTGGGTTTTAGACATACCAGAGCTGAATAGTTCCTTAGGAGGGACTTCTCGGTATAAGGGGAAGCCCTCAGCATGTCCTTATATCGCCACCCGAGTCTTACCTATGCCTTGCATCACATCATTGCCTCTCCTGGTTCCTCTGTTTCTCCCGTTGTCCATGTTGTATGTGTCACCACATTGTTGTTTATTTTTGCTCTCTCTCTCTCTCTCTCTCTCTCTCTCTCTCTCTCTCTCTCTCTCTCTCTCTCTCTCTCTCTCTCTCTCTCTCTCTCTCTCTCTCTCTCTCTCTCTCTCTCTCTCTCTCTCTCTCTCTCTCTCTCTCTCTCTCTCTCTCTCTTTTCTTTCTCCTCCTACTCTGTGCCTCTCTATCTCTCGTTGTGTCCAGCTCTCAGGATCCACAACCACACTGTGCTTCCTTCCTCACATAACTCTTCCTATGTGTATTCCAATGACTCTGCCTACACTAACATTTCTGCGACCGTAGGTGAGGAACATGTCTGCCCACTGAAAGTACACCTTTTTCTTCACTGCATTTTGTCCCCCGCCACCACTGGCCTGTGTTCACTGCATGTCACCGGGAAGAGCCCTGTAGAATAAGGTTGTGTGAACCCTGTTTACTCTATTTAGACTTTCACTTTTAAGACTAAATGCTAAGGTTATTCATCCCGGAATTTAATAATCCATGTTTATGTATTATGTATTTTTTTAATGGTTTGGAAGAAGAAAACTTCATAGAGAGTAGGTTGATTCGTGAGAGATCTCTTTGCTGAAATTTTCCATTTTTGTTTGCCCATCACTCAATGTATACTCAATGTTACTCCTGGTTTCTCCTGCAGACATAGTTGAAGGCATGGTAAACAAGGGTATCTTTCTGAATGGAGACAACGGAGGCACATTCCTCCATTTTGGAAGCTACCAGAACTCCTGCATCAGTGACCCTATGCTGTGTGGACCTGAGGGTAACCAAGAATACATATGCTGTGATTGCAGAGCTGCCCCGCCACTGCTGATATGACACCACTACCTCTTCATCTTCATCTTCATCTTCATCTTCGCCATCGTCTTCTTCTTCTTCTTCTTCTTCTTCTTCTTCTTCTTCTTCTTCTTCTTCTTCTTCTTCTTCTTCTTCTTCTTCTTCTTCTTCTTCTTCTTCTTCTTCTTCTTCTTCTTCTTCTTCTTCTTCTTCTTCTTCTTCTTCTTCTTCTTCTTCTTCTTCTTCTTCTTCTTCTTCTTCTTCTTCTTTCTTCTTCTTCTTCTTCTTCTTCTTCTTCTTCTTCTTCTTCTTCTTCTTCTTCTTCTTCTTCTTCTTCTTCTTCTTCTTCTTCTTCTTCTTCTTCTTCTCCTTCTCCTTCTCCTCCTCCTCCTCCTCCTCCTCCTTCTTCTTCTTCTTGTTCTTGTTCTTCTTGTTCTTATCCTTGTTCTTGTTCTTGTTCTTCCTGTTGTTGTTGTTGTTGTTGTTGTTCTTCTTCTTCTTCTTCTTGTACTTCTTGTACTTCTTGTACTTCTTCTTCTTCTTCTTCTTCTTCTTCTTCTTCTTCTTCTTCTTCTTCTTCTTCTTCTTCTTCTTCTTCTTCTTCTTCTTCTTCTTCTTCTTCTTCTTCTTCTTCTTCTTCTTCTTCTTCTTCTTCTTCTTCTTCTTCTTATTTGAACATGGTGTACGGTTTGTTTAGCTTGTATTCGTCTTCCACACGATGTGTAGGGATTACGTTCTCCTTTTTCTGGAAAAACCATGAGGCCCAATCTCGCTTCGCCATCGCCTCCGGTGGGAAGGTGATCTCCAACGGGTTCTCTGTCTATGCTAATCATTTCGGGGGATACGTGGAGTTCTACACACGAGGCAACAGTCAAAGGTGGAAGGTCAACATCCGCATCCCGGGTATGTAACGATACGAGAATTGACCAAACCATCCACAAAGAATGTATTTTGGTCTTTTTGAGATTTCTTGTTGTTTGACTATAAACGATATGCAATTACAGACATGGGTTGGGTGATTGCAACCAGATGGATCCCATGTTTATAAATCACTTGCAGTTCCCGTCTTGGCTGCCATTTGTCAGTTAGCGTTTCAGATGATGGATGCAAATGGGAACGTACAACAAGGATCGAATGCCTAAACATTGAATGCCTAAACAACATGTTTTCATATTTGGTCAATGGGATATCTTGAGAAAAATCTTTCGAAACTAAGCGAGGGGAAGATTTATGAAATACGCCTTGTGCGCTTAAAATATATCTATTGTCCCGGGAGAAGTCAATCCTAGATCACCTAAGGTAAAGACATCTGTCATGGTGTCCCGACAGATGGGTTGGATGAACCCCAATAGGGCTGTAATGTGTGAATGAGTGGTAGTCTATCTGCAGAGCATGTTTTCTTTTAATCCAATACTACACAGACCACATAGTGTTTTGGCCATTCCTATTCCTCAGTTGTAAACATGAAGCCCAGGGCGAGAGAGAGGGAGGGAGGGAGGGGGAGAAACAGAGAGAGGGAGAGAAGGAGAGAGGGAGAGAAAGAGAGAGAGAAAGAGAGAGAGAGAGAAAGAGAGAGAGAGAGAGAGAGAGAGAGAGAGAGAGAGAGAGAGAGAGAGAGAGAGAGAGAGAGAGAGAGAGAGAGAGAGAGAGAGAGAGAGAGAGAGAGAGAGAGAGAGAGAGAGAGAGAGAGAGAGAGAGAGAGAGAGAGAGAGAGAGAGAGAGAGAGAGGGAGCGAGATGCCCCCAGCCATCACAAGGATTATTGGATTGGTTTTAGGTGTTAATGTCGAAATGTTCCTCTGTGAAAATCTGGGCGGAAAATAGAGGAAACATAAATGCGGTTAAACATGTATATTTAACCCCTCTGTTTTGATATTTTTTAGTATTTTTCCATTATTAGAGTTCCTGCTTAACTTAACCGTACTTAATATTTGACTGTTTTAACCCTTCGCTATGGTCTCCTGCTGCAGGGCCATTCTGGACCCACGTGCTCTTCACGTGGAAGCTGTTAGAAGGTCTGAAGGTGTACATCAACGGCACCTTTGACATGGGGGACCCCACCGGCATCAAGACCGACAACTACGGCGACCCCTACCCCGACCTGGTCATCGGAACCGGCAACGAGAAGAACTACGGCCACTACGTCACCGGGGCCTTCGACGAGTTCATCATCTGGGAGCGAGCATTGTCGCCCACGGACATCCTCCTGTACTACAACGCCGCCACAGGTACATGGGTGCCACCCTGAGCGACCCCTCTCCATGTCGATGGGCGGCACCCCCGGCACTGTCCTAGGCACGTCAGAGCCCCCGCTGTCAAACAGACGGTGAACGGTAGCCCTTGATCTCGGAGCTACAGCTGGAGCCTCCTGCTGCGTTAAACATGTCTGCAGTGTTACAGCAGGCTCCTCCACCCTGCATAGTTCTGCCTTATAAGTATTTATAAGGTTGCAGAAGGTTAGGTCCATTCCACTCAAAGTGACAAGCTTCCGAAGACTAGATGTTCTGGATAGGTTGAATGAGGATTAATATGAATCACAATAAAGAGTTTGAAATTAGTGTCAAAAATGGATCTCTCAGTAGCACATGATGTTAAATAATTCTAATTTAAATAAATGTCAAGCTGAATGTTTTATTTTTGCTGATTTGATGGATAGATTTAACTCAAAGAATACTTTGAAGTCCATCGTTCATTGATAATCTGTAAACATTGTTATGAACCGGCTCTGAAATGTTAGCTGGGGTCGCTAGACAATATCAGAGGCCAGTAAGTGACATGAAATCCTCAATCATCACAGACTTTAAGAAAATGTATTGCATGCTCTGATATTGCTGCACGCATCCATAAAAACGCACAAACTCATTCACCCACACACACACACACACACACACACACACACACACACACACACACACACACACACACACACACACACACACACACACACACACACACACACACACACACACACACACAAAAAAAACACATGCAAAAATTTTCCCAAGTAACCTAGATTCTTAAATAATAAAAAAATTAAATTGGCCAGAAGATCAAAGAAATCTTGAAATCACATTTGGGTTGTGTTCCATCCACCAGGATTGTGTGCACGGTTTTAGACTATTTATTTGTAACGTAAGAGCTTCTACTGGTTTTAAGGCATGAAGTTTAAGGGTCTGCTGGCCACAGCTCTTCATTGGAGCTGTTACCAAAAGCAATATATTCAGCAGACCCTTACCAGACCCAAAGACTGTTGTGGTAACAGAAAATGTTTCTACCTCACGGCACGCATATAAAACGTTGAAACGAACCAAAGCAACGCAGGAACGGTGGAGAGTTATGCCTGCGACCATATATGGTCCTTTGCTGGTAGCTATGGTGGTATTTTAATAATCGACAGCGAAGGCGTTTGATATGTCCAACAGGTGTTAGCTTTAACGCCTCCCAGGAAAACAGAGCGACATTAAGCTCATTGTGAACCTCGGTTGTGTATCGCCTTTACAGCCAAGCTTGACATCTTGCTTAGCTAGCTCAGATCAGTCCAGACTCAGAGAGTAATGTTGTTAGTGTATGTTACATCATGGCCATCCTACTGTGTATCAAGCAAAGCATGTTTCATGCTTCACAACTGGCTATACACTGTGTCATTGCCCAATGCAGGTCAAACTTTGGGTTCCCCAACATCAGCCAGCGCCCCCAAACAGGCCACTACAAGTGCACCCCCAGTGGTGAGTTCAAGCTCTTTTGTTGGGTTCTTCTACGCATGGCCGTGCTATAAAAGCAGCTGAAATATATCATGAAGCAACAATAGCGATCAGGGATGATTTAGGAGCTAGTTAACACAGCGTGATAGTACTGGAGGCGAGCAAACAATGACAAAGTAAGGAGGAAAAGGAGGAGGAGGAGGAAATGGAGGAGGAGAGGGAGGAGAGAGGAGAGAGGAGGAGGAGGAGGAGGAGGAGGAGGAGGAGGAGGAGGAGGAGGAGAAGAAGAGGGAGAATTGGAGCTGGGACGGTATTGTGGCCATATGTGAAAGTACATGTCCTGTTTACTGAACAACCACTGTGGGGGTTAGAAAAAGCAGGAAAAAATAAGGAGAGACAGCTGTTCCACCAAACACAAAATGGCTTCCTGTGGGCCACAAGAGAGAAATGAACTAGGTCCACAGAGTGCTGCCAAAACATCTGATGTATACTAGTGTCTCTCCCTCCCTCTCTCCCCCTCTCTATCCCCTTCTTTCTCCCTCCCTCATCTCCCCGTCTCTCTCTCTCTCTCTCTCTCTCTCTCTCTCTCTCTCTCTCTCTTCTCTCTCTCTCTCTCTCTCCTCTCTCTCTCTCTCTCTCTCTCTCTCTCTCTCTCTCTCTCTCTCTCTCTCTCTCTCTCTATCTCATTCTTTCATACTTCAATCTTATGTCTTGGTCTCTCCCCTACTCTCTCTTGCCCTCCTCTCCCTGTCTCTCTCACTCTCCGTCTCTTTCTCTCTCTCTCTCTCTCTCTCTCTCTCTCTCTCTCTCTCTCTCTCTCTCTCTCTCTCTCTCTCTCTCTCTCTTCTCTCTCTCTCTCTCTCTCTCTCTCTCTCTCTCTCTCTCTCTCTCTCTCTCTCTCTCTCTCTCTCTCTCTCTCTCTCTCTCTCTCTTTGCCTCATTCTTTCATCCTTCACTCTTCTGTCTCGGTACAGTCATGGTCTTGTATCACATGTTGGGATGGGATTCTGCCGCCTGTCTGTGCAGGAGAACACGGAGGCCAGCCTGGTTGTGATCCGCCACCAGGGCGAGCGCCCCCCGGAACCCCAGACCCCCGAGGATGTGCCCAAATGGAGGACCATAGCGGAGCTGCCCGGAAACCTTCCCAACAGAACCATCCCCCAGGACAGCGCCACCAACCTCACCCAGGTACTGCTGCGGCCCACACACTGCTGCAGTGGCTCAGGATGTAGAGCGGGTTGACTTGTAACCTGAAGGTTGCTACTTCATCTACATCCCCGGCTCCTCGTCCAAGTGCCGAGGTGTCCATGAGCAAGACAACCCTAACTGCTCCCGACTAGCTGGCTCAATGCATGGCTTACAGCATTGTCGGAATGTGAATGTGTGTATAAATCGTTTGGTCGCTTTGGACAAAAGCGTGCTATAATGCCCTAAATGTAAATGTAAACACACACATACACACAAAAATGCACACACAAAGCTGGTGAACACACAGGTTCTGTGTTGGGCACCATGAAGTAACGGTTTCATCACCTCCGTTTTCTTTCCAAGGCGTTCCTCAAAAGCGTGGAGGAAGTCCTGTCTACTGCGGCCATTTCGGAGGTGAGTTCATTCTGAGAAACATCACAACACAAAACGATGATCACAAAGCAAAACGGCCAAACATGACAACAGGGTTCGACAGCCATGGCCTTGCAGAGATGTTTACAACAATACGAGCTGTGGTGAGTGCCTGACGTTTTGAGGCAAGCTGGTTTGAAGGGAGACAAGCTGAACCAGATGGTCCCATCATGTCCGCTGAGCAGTGGAGCAGGACAGAGGATACGGTTCTCACCCATGACCGATACATTTTAAACGCTTTAACATAGAAATCCTATTAATAGATCTTCACAGCCACTTGACAAAAAAAACATCCAAGGCAACGGCTCTCAGAAAGCA
>OLKM01000266.1:40000-62500 GCA_900291075.1 Melanogrammus aeglefinus | reverse complement strand
ACCCAAGCCCATACACACACACACACACACACACACACACACACACACACACACACACACACACACACACACACACACACACCGGCCCGCACGCTTGCACACACGCTCAAACACACACACAGGAATCTATATACACATAGACACACACAGCACACACACCTACACACACAAACATACACACACGCACACACCCATGCACGCCTGTCCACACACACACAAATACACACACACACGCACACATGCACGCACGCACACACACACACACACCTACACACACAAACATACACACACACGTGCATTCACGCATGTACACACACACACACACATACAAACATACACACATATACACAAACACACACACACACACACACACACACACACACACACACACACACACCACACACCACCACCCCCTCAACTCCATCCATCTCTGGCCGCCGTATGGAGATTGTTTTTTCTTCATACAAAGAAGAGCAAGCGGTAGTCCAGGGGTCCCAGGGGAAGGAAACACGCTGGACTCCGTGAGCCTCACTAAGTGTTCCTCCACAGAGCATGTGGTGTCCAGAGAGCCAGCGTGATTATAGAGAGATTCCGACCGTGTAGGCTTGCAGGGCCTTTTGAGAGGAACAATAACTTGCTTTTATGAACAACATTTCATTTTCTTCACGCACAGCTATGTGGCAGGAATTTTAAGGACAAACTGCCAGGTTTCCATGGGGAAAATGCTGTTGGTAATCTCAAATTCAAATAGAAAAATTGACTCATAAAATTGGTCCTGGGATGGTTTGCCCCTCCGTTAGAAAGTAACGGCCTCTGTGGTGCGTCACGATTGTGTGATCATGAACTGATAACATCATGACACTGGATGTCCAAGTTTTCCTTTACGCTCTAACTAGACTTTGGGGCAATTAGCAGTGTCATCTGCAGTTCATCACAGGCAGAATGACAAGGTCACCGAAAGAATCAATAATCCTGCCTCGTTTCAATGTTAGCTCAGGTCCAGACCAGGAATGAGGGATCCTGTAATCAACCATGCAAGTCATCCAACAGTGACAATAAAAAGGTTCACTTCCTCCAATGAATAACCATTGGGTTCTCAGTGTCTCTCTTACTCTCTCTCCTGCACCTTCTAAGGATGCAAATGAAAACCATGCAGCTTTAGTGGAGCCATTGAAACAAAGCTTTGTTTGTTGCTTTGTTGCCCCCCCCCCCCCCACCAATCATTTTCCCATGTGAAATGAATGTTTATGTGACAATGATCTGGCCCAGTTCCTGTGACAACGATTAGGCTGTTTGTTTTACAAGACACTATCAGGACCTTTGTTGTGCTGCTCTGCTCTCTGCTGGCCATGAGGCCGGCGGGCTCGATTGTCGCCTGAAGGTGTTTCTGTTTGATTTGGGTCGCCTTGCCTTGTGAAGACGAGAATAAATCTGCCCGCTCGCATTCCTTACCCACTAGCCCACTGCGAACAGGAACGAGGCGCCGTTATGCTTTTATGCTAACGCACACTGATTGGAACGTAATCGCGGTACCACCACCAAAACGGTATATATACGCCGCAATGTTGTATTTTTAGAAATGATGTCATGCTCTGGCAGACGTCATTCTTGGCTGTGACCAAGAAATGGTTGAGAATTAAGTTCTTGGTTGTTACCGCTCTTGGTTTTCGATAGATCTGGCGGTCGGAGAGAGCGAGAGCAAGAACAATATTTTGAGAATTGTAATCTGTCTGGCAGCTGGTTCTGTGCCTATTAGCCTCTTGAGCATGCAGGGAGAGAGAGCGTGAGTGGTCCACAGGCAGCATCGCAGTGTGAGGCAGACCTTTCCTTCATTGTTTTATGTCCCTCTTTACTGTCTGCACAAGTCCTCCGCTCCAAGACGGCCTCTCATGGCGATGGGCCCGTTGCTCAGAGGGGTGATTTGTGATTGACCTCTCTGTTTAGACTTTAGGAGGTAGCACCGGAGGAGACAGGCACCCAGTTACTTCATTAAAAGCTAGCAGGGAGCACCTATATTTCTTAGTTCTCCCTTCCTTCAAGAGCCAACCAGAGTCATGGTTACAAAAAGGGCCCTGTGTTCCTTACGGTCAACAAAAGAGAAAGCACAGTACAACTAAGAAGGAGAAACTCATTGGACGGACACGGAAGAAGTCCTCGCTCGTTCGTCTTCTCTATCTGACACCCGTCTCGATCAGCGGAGCAGTCCGTTGTCCCGTGGGATCCACCGACCCAGAGCCCGGACCCCCAGCCCCGTTGATTGGCACCCTCCCCTCACTACCTCCACCTCCACGACAGAGTTTCACGGCACTGCCCTGCCTGGCCAGCAGCACCCATCTCTGGGGCTGAGCTAGAGTTGGAGAGTGTAGATGTGCCGAGAAAACTGCTCTCGGTATCCAGGGTGTGGGAGTTCTGTGGTCTTACATTATTTGCGGCACTCTCACTTTGGGTGGTGGGCGGGTTCACCCGGGGTCCGGCGGAGGTGGTAGTTAGGTGGTGATGTGTGATTGCATTCACCTGTTTGTTTGTTTGTTTTTGGCATTGGCAGAGAGAGAGACAGTGAGCTTGGGAGTGTTCACTTTCTGTTGACCACACTTACACACGCCAATTCAAGATTCGGTCACTGGTATCAGCTTGTGTTGTTTTCCTGAAGAGAAAGAGTAAGGGATCAAACGGAGACTAAGAGGTGGAACTGGAATATTTTAACGGTGAGCGTCACGAGTGTCTTCTCCAACGTTTAGTCCCTCACGGCTTGGAAGCCCTAGCCGCTACACAGGGTAAATCACACCCAAGGTATGATGGGTTTTCTCACAGCTTTCCAGGCACTCCTTGACGGAGCCCGGCCCGGCAGCAGTGATTCATAGCCGTGGTCTTTCTCCCATTCACACCGTGCAAGGGACAGGAGACGAATGGAGGAAAGAAGAGAACAAAAATACAAGCAATGAGGGGGAGAAAAAGTGGAGATGAGAGGGGGGGAAAAAAAAGGGGAAGAGGGGAGGAGAAGAGGGGGGAGCGTGGTTAAACACTAAGCGTACATATGTATAAAGTAATCTCCCTCCTATCCTCCCTCTCCTGCCCTCCTCTCACTGAGCATCATAGCGATGGAATGAGGTGAACAAATGGAAAGATTGATTTCACGAGCGAGGCCATCTTCTGTGTTTTTTTCAAGGGTCAAACGCAGAAGGGATTGAAAAAGCAGATTTTGACAAGCAGGACCTGACTTTATGGGCTAATAAAGAGCTGTGTTAGTTTGGCTTCTTCTGAATGCAGGCCAACAGGAGCCCAGCACTGAGCCCTCCTCGTTTCTGGGGCGCGGAGCATCCTCTGATAAAAGCAAGACTTCAGATGTACGTTTGATTTAGGAATCGTAGCTCGCATTCACACGGTAGTGACTTTTCCGATAGCTGCAATCCTCTTTTTATAGATCCAGATTTGAGGATCTATGAATAGTTTTTTTTTATTGACAGTCCATTTGGACCTGCCCCTTAAAGAGATTTATCCCTCCAGGGTTTTCCATTCCATTAACCTGTGATTGAGATCTTTGGACCAGACCAGCGGTATTTCTGGAAACAAACACACCTGTTCTGCCTTACTGTCCTGCCTCGTTGTCTGCACTATACCGTGCTCACTGGCTACCTAAAAAGCAGGTCCACCTGGGTCTTGGCTGGCTGCTGGATCTTGGCAGAGATGTTGGCCTGCCGTGGAGAAGTGACTTAATCACATATGATTAGAGGGATTAAGTTGTGATTTAGAATGGATGTCTTTACTTAGCAAATCAGTGTGAGTCTTAATCCCACTCTGGCAGTGGTTAGTTCTTAAGTTTAAGCAACTTTTTCCCAATAATTGAGGCCGGTTTTCTTTAGAGGCATGGGATGGAGTCTGGTGGGAAGGAGGTCAGGAAGGGATGGAGACTCGAGGACGTCTAGACTGGTTGGAGTTTCCTTACGCGACCACAAATAATGGATTAATTGTTCAACAGCAACGGTGAACATAAACAAACACACGTCTATTTCAGGCTCTTTGATACCCTCATACCCCAAACGCTTTCCTATATTATAAACCCACACTGCTATCAGCCCTCTCTGCCGCCATCATAACTTAAACAACAATAGCACTCACTTATTGCCAGGCTTTTTATAACTCTGAGCCCCAAACTAAATCTCTCTCTCTCTCTCCCTCGCTCTCTCTCTCTAATTTATATATCTCTCTCTTTCCCTCTCCTGCTCTCTCTCTCTCTCTCTCTCTCTCTCTCTCTCTCTCTCTCTCTCTCTCTCTCTCTCTCTCTCTCTCTCTCTCTCTCTCTCTCTCTCTCTCTCTCTCTCTCTCTCTCTCTCTCTCTCTCTCTAAATCTGTCTCCCTCTCTCTCCGTCTCTCTCTCTTCTCTCTCTCTCTCCCTCTCGACTTCAAGCTTTCTCTCTTTCTCACTCTCTCTCTTTCTCACTCTCTCTCTCCTCCCACTTTTTCTCCTCACGATCGCTCACTTTCTCCCTTAACCACCCACACCCTTATAGCCACCCAACACACACATACATCTCCTCTCTCACACACTTATTTACACAAATACAAACCGACATGGTCACACACACATCACACACACACACACACACACACACACACACACACACACACACACACACACACACACACACACACACACACACCACACACACACACCACACACACACACACACACACACACACACACACACACACACACACACACACACACATTTGTACACACACACACACAGACACACACAAACACATTCACACACAGACACACACACACACACACACACACTCACACATTCACAGTCACATGATTATGAGCCAGCGTGTTGATCAATTACAGATGGCGGTCTAGCAGTCACTGGTCTCTTCTCTCCAGAAGTATTGCATCCAGAGTTTCACTACACCACCACCAGTCCCATGCTTTTGCTACCCCCGTCGTCACTTGATCCCTAATAGCTGCACCACACCGTCGGTCAAAACAACAACTCCAACACTAACATCCACTACACCAACCATGCCTCCCACAACTGTGGTCCTGCCATGTCTCGCTCGGTCCCGTTCAGTCACTGCATGGAACCCTTGACGCCTCAGAGACAGGCGACACATGGAGATTTCTGAGTTCCCTAACACTTTTAAATTCATGGCTGGAGCGCAGAGTGAAGAAGCCTTGAATCCGCCCCCCTCCCCCACCCCTGCTGTGGTTTTTGCCATGAACCTGCCCACCCAAACCCATTATGCCCCCCCCCCCCTCCAACCCCTGACACAAGCTCCGGCAGCGATTCCATCAAAACAACGGCGAGATGTGTGCAGTTGTTTAATTGGCTGTAATGTTACTTCACACCCTCTCAGGCCTTTCAGCACTCTCTGCGTTGTTTTGGGTCCGCAGAACCACAGCTGCATGGCTCGCTACACGTCCCCTGGTAGCATGACATCACCCCGGCCTCTCGCTCCTCTCTGTGTCCGCGTGCTCGGCTGTGGCTGCGGCCTGCTTTCTCTACATGTGGTTCATGGAGCAACACTGGGGTTTAACTGGGTTCTATTTATCTGATGTACAGTATATATACCTATATATAGATTGTGAATTAGATCAACTGGTATGGATATTTATATGTAATAAACGTTTGTATGAAAGGAGAACTGATGTCTGTGTGCATGAGACGTGAACCCGATACCGTGTTTGTTCCGCCTTCTGTTGCCAAGCCATTGGATCGTGTATATATACCGTATGGGACTCCCCAAACATACAGAGAAAACCAGGCGTTTTCATTACCTTTCGCATCAGCGGTGTACATCGGCTGTCTGGAATACATTATGTGCCATGTCTAATGCGATCTGTCAAGTCAGAAAGCCGACGTCTCAATCCGGCTAACTCAATAACCCTGCCTTTGTGTGTCGTAAACACTTAGTCACAGAGGGACGGTCGTTGTAGTTTTAATGAAAGTGGCTTCGTGAGGGTGATTAACTGTAGGGTTGCATTTCATGGCCGCTATGATTCCTGCTGGCAGTCGCGTTGTTCTGAGATGATATCAGCACCACATGCAGTTTTTTGGAATTGTGATACAGAGAGCACTTTGGCTTTCCCGCAAATTTGGGGAAAAATTTAAATGTCCAGAAGAAAGAAGTAAACTTAATTTCTCATGCACTCAACAGAATCGTTGAGTGCTCATCTGATATTTCAAGCCTCAGAAGATGTTTTGTGTAAGCACAACTCGGATTTGTGTTGTGTTGAAATAGTTCTCAGGCTACATTGTCTTTCATCCGTGACGTTCATTCAAATTGTCTATAATGTACAACAAAAAAAGGGTATTGAGGAATTGCACAGATTCTGGCGTGTATGTGTGTGTGTGTGTGTGTGTGTGTGTGTGTGTGTGTGTGTGTGTGTGTGTGTGTGTGTGTGTGTGTGTGTGTGTGTGTGTGTGTGTGTGTGTGTGTGTGTGTGTGTGTGTGTGTGTGTGGGAAAATGCCTTAGCATGTTGGCACAGCATGCTGACACTCTATCTGTGGCCTTGCCCATATTCTAACCATTTGGAAAGCTATACTGTGGCTGGTCCCAGTATCTCCCCGGGGCTTTGGATGAGGAGAGACATTCGATGTCAGAGCTGGGTACAGCTCCTCTAACCACAGAGAGGGCTGATCGCACCAGCTCTGTCACTCACAGGGCTGTCTGTCTGACGGACACTCCGACAGGGCCCAACGGCTTAGCACTAACTGCTCTCTTTTGTCATGGAGGGATTACACGCAGCTGGGACAGGAAGAATGCCACGGATTCTCCGCCCAAAACCCTTCCCAACCGTTTTTAAGGGATGAACGATGCCTTCGAAACCCATATGCTTTAGATCAACCGGGCGGATATGCCCCTCCCACCAGCAGCCAACCGGTCGGCAAGGCAGAAAATGGGTCTGCAGTCACGGCGTGTCTGTTTGCCATCACAGGGCTGGGGGCGAGCGAGAGGAACTTGGAGCCATTAGCTGAGAGCATATCGTCAGCTAGCTGCTCACAACCCGGGCTCTGCTTCAAATCTCCCCTTACCGTGGATATTTGTTATACAACGCTGTGCCACAGGACAGGCATGTCGACCTCACAGAGGGGTCCCCTCCACGCTGCTAAGTCCCCTTCATCGTTAACAGCCTATACCTTCACAGCTGGTTCTGCTTACGTCCCGCACCCGAGTCAATGCAGTCATCTCAATGCAGCATTTTCCTATGTGTGTGTGTGTGTGTGTGTGTGTGTGTGTGTGTGTGTGTGTGTGTGTGTGTGTGTGTGTGTGTGTGTGTGTGTGTGTGTGTGTGTGTGTGCGTGTGTGTGTGTGTGTGTGTGTGTGTGTGTGTGTGTGTGTGTGTGTGTGTGTGTGTTTGCGTGTATGTGCATGTGAGTGTTAGCGGGTGTGTAATTTAACTCCCTTTGTTCGTGAAACCCATGGAGGAGGGGGGGGGGGTTCAATGTGCATTCTAACACTCGCAAGTGACATGGGGATTCGCATCCCTGTCCTGAAATACTGGCCTTGCCAGACACACAGTCGCTACAGACGACTTCAGGCCAAGCGCCACTCCACACTTATGTGGCGATCTGATTTGTTTGCACCCTTCCTTTTTCGCAGACTTTATTATTGTATTTCAATCCAGTGACTATGATGAGTTTATGGGACTCAGTGTTGACGGACGTCCTGTACTACAGGCAATCACTTACGGCCCTCGCTCTGAACTCGATGTAGATGACGAGTAGCCGGGCTATTACCGGACCAAGCCAATCGTAGAACTGCACGTTGGTCTGGGGAAGCTGCCGTCATTTTCTTGTCGTGATCAACGGGCCTAGTTCAACTGACTCTGTACTCGATTGGCTGCTTGCCGTCCCTTCCCTGTCGTCATTCTGTTAGACCAGCCAATAGCGCGCCAAGGGGAAAGGCCAGCTTGGTGATTGGCTCCCGCAAAAGCATATCGGAAGCAGAAAGAAATGTATTGCTCTTCTCCAGACCCTTGTGCAGAGAGAACTCAATTCACCGGAAGAATGGGCGGGGCTACCCAGGCTAGATGATGAGTTCAGTGGTTGTGGTGAGTTGAGGCAGGATTGGAAAGAGAAAGGTATGAAGGAGAGAGAGTGAGGAGCAAGCGATATGCCGTCCTTGACCATGCTCATACCTGCATAAACATAACATAGCATAACATAACATCGACCCATTCCAAGTCACTGCAGGGTGACTTTGCCCCAGGAAGCAGTGCTACTCGATGTACGAGAGGGTTAGAAGCTGTGTATATACGATGCCCAATCGCCCTTGATCTAGCCCCTGTCCCTTCTCTCTATGGGTGGATTGACCAGGAGGCCTGCAGAGGCTGCCTGCACAAGATGGGACAGAGTAAGAGCAGCTCTTGTGTTATAACGAGGCCGACGACGTATTGAGCCGCTATGAATCATGGAGCCAATGGGGCCAGGAATTAGACAGACCTGCCATCTCTCTCTCTCTCTCTCTCTCTCTCTCTCTCTCTCTCTCTCTCTCTCTCTCTCTCTCTCTCTTCTCTCTCTCTCTCTCTCTCTCTCTCCTCTACTCTCTCTCTCTCTCTCTCTCTTCTCTCTCTCTCTCTCTCTCTCTCTCTCTCTTCTCTCTCTCTCTCTCTCTCTCTCTCTCTCTCTCTCTCTCTCTCTCTCTCTCTCTCTCTCTCTCTCTCTGACTCTCACTTTTTCCAGGAGGAAGTGGGGGAAGACGGTCAATCTCAACATACACTTAGCCGGCCTCAGTCTGGGCCTCTGGGCCAATCAGGAGAGGCGTGTCACCGCTACGGTGTGCAGGCGGCCCGGCTCTCTCACTGTTTGTTTTCCACGGAGGACACATCGAGGGGAAGGAGAGACAGCGTTAATTCAAACCCCCTCCGCCAAGCCCTGATGAACAGATTCTTGCTCTTTAGCCATTAGATCACTGTCCCCTGGGGAGAGGCCAAATGGCATATTAAGGAATTGTTTGGAAGAGGTGAGTTGTAATCAAATCAAACCGTTGAAGGCGCTAGGCGCAGCAATACTCTGCCGTGGTAATAATCACCTTCGCACCTCCCTGCGCCAGGTCCCGTCCCTCTCTCTTGTTTTGTCCTGATCTCTGGCTAGTTGAGCACCCTTTCAGACGTTGCACAGCAACGGCGCAGCGATGGTTCTGCGTTGGGACGGTGTGTTTTATACAGCGAGTTTAAACACACAAGTCTCTGTTTTAAACCGCAATCAAGCTGTCATGCCTCTGGTGGGCATGTGGATCAAACCAAGAAAGAAAGGGAGAAGAAACAATGAAGAATCCAAGAACGAAAGAAGAAAGGAAAAATGGGAATGAAGCTAAATAAATACATTTTCAATTAAATGTCCAAGTTGTATTGAATAACTGAATCAAGGCATAAAGTTAATCCTCTGCTGTCGGCTGCTATTTTTTAATGGTCTGTGTTTGTATCATTTTCTCTTTTTAGACCAAAGACCAAGAGGAACAAGCCGTCAATCAGAGCAACAAAGTCTTCCTCTATTGTGCCTTCTTAGATTATAGGTGAGTCCCGGTCACTTTGCACAAAGCACCAAGTCCAGCATGCTCTCATTATGCCCCCCAGATGAAAGGTCCACAAATAACCAATACTGAGAATTCAAAGTAGAGCACTACAGTCCAAAGTCTTACCAAAATGAATGCACGGTAAAAGGCTAAAAACTTAAAAGACAAAAGTACTTGTAGTCTCTCAAATAACGCTCTTTAAGAATTCTCTGTGTCAAATGCTGAGATCGATAGTGCAAGGCACAGCATTGCATCCTGGGCTATGGTATGCAAGGCGGCTCTCTCTGTGAAAACACGGTATTCACATCAGCACAGCCAAGCGGCGGGTTAGAAAGCATAAATCATTTCAAAAGGGAGAGTGTTTTACTTGGACTCAGGATGCTTCCTCCCTCTGCTCCAAAAAAAAAGGGGGAATTATTGGATTGTCCTGTCACAGATTAAACGCCGTGGAACACATCTCTGTGCTCGTCCAGTAACAGCTCGCCTCACATGCTTTCCATTGTTCTCTGTGTTTGCAGGGAAAAGAGGTTCATTTGTCTTGTGCTTTTTCTTGGCTTTTCTCAGCTTAATGCATGAGAACATTTCTTAAGATGATATGAGTATTGAATCAACGTCGGCTTCTTTGTGTTGAAGTTTCTCACTCGTTACCATGGTTATTGTCTCCTCTGCATCTCCAGTTCAAAGGAGGGAGTGTGGTCCAATCAGGGCTGCGTGCGTTCGGGTGGAAACGTGAACTTCTCCGTGTGTCTGTGTAACCACCTGACCAACTTCGCCATCCTGATGCAGGTCGTACCCGTGAAGGTAGGACATCTTTTCCGGGGTTCCACACGATAACCACGAAAACAAAGAAAACCAAACAGAATGTGCTTGATTTGATTGGAAGCCCTCCAGGCAAAACGTATGTATACATCTGGAAGACTTTTCTTAATCCCCCCCAAACGTGTATTGGCGATTTCTGGTGATTTCGTCTTCTTCATTGGACGAAGAAGCCTGTAAATCCGCCGGGAGCAGAGATGACGTGGACTAGAGGCTGCTGTTAGTGGGGTGGCTAGATGGATCCCTGGTGACGTCTGCTCTGCAGTTCCTGCTACAGGAGACAGAGGAGCCCAGGACTTGGAGGAGGAGAATGGGATGAAGGAAGGCAGCAGAACATTTTTAGTGAGACAGTGGGGGTCTTGACTATTGGGGCACATAGTTCCACTTTAAGATAGGATTTCACTCGTCAATAAAGGCAAAGGAACCTAATTGGCTGAGTAGAAAGGGGGAGTGGTCTTCACTGACAGCATGAGGATGTTTGAGAGGTGTATTTCCCTCAGCAGCATTAACCGTGCTGGTGCCTTTGACGTCTATCCCAGTTTGACTAAGGGTTTGACTAAGGCAAACAGGTACACTGATCACCTCTTGAAAGATGCAAATGGGGAAACCCCGGTCCCTATGAGGGTTGGATAGTGTGCGAACATGGGCAGACATGACATGAACAAATGCTCCACATCAATGCAAGGCAAAGAGCCACATTCATTGCAATTATAAAACAATGCAATCAAGATCAATCAAAACAGGAATAAGCACCCGAACTTGCCTTTTGCAGTCGTGTTTGGCTCCCTGCTGAGTCACTGCTTACTGGAGAGTGAAATGCATCAAGGTGTAAGGCATTGGGGAGGCAGCAGTACATACAAGCAGACCGTGCTCTGGGTCCTAGTGTGTTCCTCACTAGTCTGATCACTGGACTGGGGTGAGGGGTTTTGGGGGGAAAGGAGTGGTGTATCATCACATGGCGACCCACCTTGCTGATTTTGGAGGACATCTCTGCAGGGCAAGATGCACCGTCTCCATGTGGATCTGTGCTCTGGCTGAGCGGAGGTGGGGGACCCCGAGCGGCGTTGCTAGTCCTCGTGTGTCCCCATGAGGAGCAGCTCTGTGGAAAACCAGACTGGTGTGCTGCCTTAAGCTCCCCAGAGGAGTCGGTCCCTCTCCTCTTCCTGGACCGTGAGTTTCACAAAGGAGGCGATTTTTTGTCTTATTAAGTCGGACACATGGTATCTGCGGTTCCTTATGCAATCAAATGGAAATCAGGAACAACTTCAAGCCGCAGCAGTTTCCCTTTTTTACTGTTCATTCGTATTTATCTGACGGTTCTGCAAAGCCCGTTTGCCAACGGCAGGTGCCAGAGGCCAGACTTCCCTGCCGGCTGCTGTCACCACCACAGTTTTTTGGATTCTTCCTCTCTTCACTGTTGTCCAGACTCTCAGCACTGTGCTACGGCCGTGACTCGCAGATGGAGTCCCTAAATAGGAAAAAGAGGACCTTTCGGTGAGGGTTTTGTGTTTGGGTAGCAGAGGTCCGTCTGAGTCTATACTTTCCACGAGCTGCTCTCTAATTAGTGGAGGGCCCGGTTCCTCAGCTGCAGGATCCCTAGGGCCCCCCTACTGCACAGCCCCTAATGACAGGGAGGGTTCATTGGGAATCAAAACCAGATCCTCGTAGCAGCCTGGATGGAATCCCCCCCCACCCCCTCCCAGCAGAAGACACCTTTACCTTCATCTACTGATACCAGATGGGAAATCTGGGATCAGAGAGGATTAGCCACACTTATAACAAGACTTCGGACAAACAGAATTATAATATGTATTGCTTAATGTGTTTTTAACCCCAATAATGATTTTAGAATTTTCTAATAAGAAAGGTTCATATGTTTTGCAGTAGTGTTGCTGAGTAATATATTACATTAATAGTCTCGATGTGGTTATTTATTGAATAACTAATTATATATATATATATATATATATATATATATATATATATATATATATATATATATATATATATATATATATATATACATATACATACGTACATACGTACGTACGTACATACATACATACATACATACATACATACATACATACATACATACATACATACATACATACATACATACATACATACATACATACATACATACATACATACATACATACATACATACATACATACATACATACATACATACATACATACATACATACATACATACATACATACATAACAAAAGCATTAGATCATATAAGATGCAAAAGAGAAACCATTCGAAACAAAAAGCAACCGTGCTTCTTAATTAGTTTTTTTTCAGAAAGCTTTCATTTTTTCTTTTATTCTTCTCAACTTTATTACAATGACATGATGTCAGGCAGTAACGAGGGTCACTAACACGCTGATGATCAGCATCCATCTCATCAAGACCACTTTATGTTTCCTGGCCACCCCGTCTTCTAGTGAACAGTAAAGGAAACATGGCAGAGCCTCTGGAATAGAGTATGGCAGGGAGAGCCTAACCTTAATCACTTACTTCTGTACATCTTGGCAATGCCGCGTAATATTAAGGCCCAAAGTGTAGCGACGCTTCTAGGCTCCCTTCCGGCCAGCAGAGGTCGCTGCTTCCTTAATTGCATTCTGGCTCATCTCCAGATTTCTGGCTTCACTTGTGGTTTATATCATGGCGGATTGCTTAAAAGATCGACTCGTAAACAACATAATGATGTGTTTATACTTTATTGCTATGTATAATTTGTCGTTTTGTTTGTTTTTTATTTGTGCACAGCTTAGTGAGGTCCACCAGGTGGCATTGTCCATCATCGGCTACATCGGTTGCTCCATCTCCATCTTCTGTCTCGCAATTACTCTGGTCACTTTTGCAATCCTGTCGTAAGTATAGTCGGATCATTTGCATCTATTTCATTGATATGATATACATTTGATCCTTCAGTTTCCTCATTATTCCTCATCATTTATTGTTCATAACTTTAGTATTTTTGTTTTTGGGACTACATTGTTTTGGCTTGTATTCAATGCGTCATCATGCCTTATGGAACAGAATGATTTTCAAACATGAACATGCAAAACAGATTTCAATTGACTTACTACCTCAGTGTGTGTGGCTGTAAAGCCTTTTTATTGATTAGGACCGTTTTTATGGACGTGTGTTGTTTTTACACAGTTTTTATTGATTTTGGTTTATACTGTGCTTTTATAAGTGCGTTTGCAGTGATTGTATATGGTCTTGCTCGCATATGAACTACATGGACACTGATTATGACTATTTTAACTGCCAGAGCTAAGAGAGTCAGAGCAGAACCCCTGTCTAGTTCCCGTTTGTCCACCACTGTATCCTCCCTCCCCTGGTTCTGCTTCTCCTCAGAATGTGAGAGTTATCATGACGTTTGAGGATTTCGAGCCTTCAATCGACATGATCATGAGCACAGCCGTGGTCTGACTGTAGTTGATTTAGTCAGGGTGCTCAGAACTCTCCTCTCTCTACTGAAGAGACGGGGTTGTACAGGAGGCCCAGTACTCCGGATTGAGGGACCTGACTGTAATCTGCTTCTGTATGCAGGTCGGTGAGCACCATCCGTAACCAGCGCTACCACATCCACGCCAACCTGTCCTTCGCCATCCTGGTGGCTGAGATCCTGCTGCTCATCAGCTCTCGCTTCGAGCCCGGCACGGTATGCTTCTCCTCCATGGAGCTGCTTTATCCTCCTCTACTCCTCCCTTATTCTCCACTATCCTCTTACCCGCTTCTCCTCTTCCTCACTTATATCCCCCCTATCATCCTCCCCTGTACTCCTCTTCCTCTCCGATCCTCCTTCCTTCTACTCCTCTTCCTCCTCTCCTCCCCTTACCAAACATTGAGGTCATCACCCCAACCGGAAATAAAGGTAACTAATCTTCTTCATGTGCGTGTGTGTGAATGTTTGTGGCTTGCCTTTATGTTTCTTTGTGCGTGCTGTTATGACCGTTTGTGTCTGTGTGTATTTTTGCATATTTTCCTATTTGTATGTGTGTTTGTGTGCATGTGTGTCTGTGTGTGTGTGTGTGTGTGTGTGTGTGTGTGTGTGTGTGTGTGTGTGTGTGTGTGTGTGTGTGTGTGTGTGTGTGTGTGTGTGTGTGTGTGTGTGTGTGTGTGTGTGTGTGTGTGTGTGTGTGTGTGTGTGTGTGTGTGTGTGTGTGAATGTGCGTTTGTGTGTGTCTTTGTCTGTTTCTGTGTCTGTGTGTGTGGGTGCGTGCCTGTGCGAATCCAGCTGCCTTGTAAGGTGATGGCGGTCCTGCTGCACTTCTTCTTCCTGAGTGCGTTTGCCTGGATGCTGGTGGAGGGCCTCCACCTCTACAGCATGGTGGTGAAGGTGTTCGGCTCAGAGGGCAGCAAACACCTGTACTACTACGCCATTGGCTGGGGTACGCCCACCACCGCCACCCGCTAATCAAATGATATACGTATAGATAATAACCAAGAATGATAACAATAACAATATTAAATATACATTGGAATTTAGCAGAGGAATAAACAAAGGATTGTTTTCTTTTTCCGTTTTTTGTCCGTAACCGTGGCGAAAACATCTCACAACTCACAGGAGCCACTTTCCCTCAAACCGACTCCTTCTTAAATGCACACGTATCACTTAAATCATTATTTTGGTCTCAAACAATGACTCATATTTGACTTGTCTGCGCTCGTACCATTGCCGTGCCTAAGTGGACAGACCCGGGTTCAGCTGAGACACATTGAACGCATCACGCTGAGCTTTCCTGCTCGCTCTCTCCTCCTCCGCACACTGAAACAATTAGTGGAAATAAGATCTCCCTCATATGAGTAACCGGATTTTCTGCCAAAGTAGTTCTTTCTCGTCGTGGGCCAACTGCAAAACCCAATGCCGGATACACATCCACACGTATGATGGAAAGCAATCATTTTGTCATTAATGGTTCCCGCTGTTTTGCAACAATGAATCTCAGAGAGTTTTTCGTTTAATTTCCTCTTTCAAAGCGAAAGATCTCTTTTTTATCTGGTAATGTTCAATGAGCGGTGGAGCAAAGGTCAGGTCGCAGCAAGAAGGAGCTGTGAACGTGTGTGATGTATTAAGAGTTCTATATAGAGAGATAAATAGTTGAGAACGTGGAGAACACTAGAGAACGTGTTACAACAAAGACCTGGGTCAAGCACAATTAGCGCGGACATCTCTGATTTTGTTTCAGTTTATATATATTCCCAGATGGCTAGGGGCAAGACCCTCTAAAGCCATTTAAGGAACACCGTAATGTTCAGGCGACCTTCCAAACCACACCTATCTATCTGGCATGCTTAAAATAATAGAAAAAAACAAAGACACCATTATTTATTTGGAAATACGACTTTATGGTAACAAACGGTTGTGTCGCTATGGCGATATCCGTGGGTCTGAACAGAGCAAACATCACATTGTTATATGAGGACCATTGATGGTGACAACTTGATGCTCTTTAACAGCGTCCTTCAATTCCAATTTGCAGCACATATTGGGAGTAGAATGCCAAATGTTATGCACAACACTATTTAACGACACTTTGACTCTCTTTCCATTTAAAATGGAACAAAAATAAATAAACTATATAAACAGTAACAATTACAATAGGGTATCTTGACCTTTGTGCTTGGACCCCCTAAATATGATGAATGTGATTCTTTGCTGATGAAGTTGACCATCAAACAGCGACAACAATCTCTGCATGTCTCCCCCTACAGGCTGTCCTCTGGTGATCTGTGTGGTCTCCATGACCTCGTCTTTGCCAAGCTACGGAGAAGTTGATAAGTAAATAAGTTGATCTGTGTGCACAAACAACAGTTCTGGCATGAAGAGCCTCCGTTCACATCTGACCCTTGATACTCATACCAACGTAACAACCATCAAACTGGAACTGGGTTGAACCGTTTCCCCCTTATTAGTTTACACCAGTCATTTGTCACTAAACATCAGACACACAAGACATTACCCGTGTTTACAGCATGACTCAATACACTGGACATTGAGACATGCGCTACGCTCTTTTCTACCGCAGCTACCGTAGCTATAACTGTAACTGGAAATGGAGCCATTAGCGGTCGATAATGGCTGGTCTTGAACCTTCCCCCTGCTCTCTTTCAGCTGTTGGCTGTCTCTGAAGAACGGAGCCATCTGGGCCTTTGTGGCCCCAGCACTTTTTGTCATTGTGGTGAGAAAGACCCATTTCAAATGTTACAACCTTTTATTCTGTTTGACTCAGCCTTGGCTTGGTTTACAATTCCACACGTGTCCACATGGTGTGGTCTAACGCAGACGATGCGTGTGTTCTCTGTCTAGGTCAACATTGGCATCCTGATTTCTGTTACACGCATCATATCTCGCATTAGCACAGAAAGCTACAAGGTTCACGGAGATGCCAACGCTGTCAAGTGAGTTCCCCCTGAACATGGACGTTGCTCTGAATGGTGTTGATTCCTTCCGACCACAGGCATAGCCGTAACCTTCCTCTTTCCCCCTGCTGCCTGTGTAGGCTCACTGCCAAGGCGGTGGCCGTGCTGCTGCCTATCCTGGGCATCTCCTGGATCTTTGGAGTTCTCACCGTCAACACACATTCCCTGGCGTTCCTCTACATCTTCGCCGTGTTTAATTCATTACAAGTAAGGACGTTACAAGTAAGACATCACAGGTGGGCGTGTCCACCTGTGATGTGTGACGGATAGATGAGCAACGTTTGCTACATTCCACTGGGTAGCCTGTTAGACTGATCTATCCAGCACCCATCTAGGTGGACACGGCCACCTGTGATGTCATAAGGGACAGATTTCCAAAATGGCTTTTAACGGCTAATTAGCCCACGCCTGGTGGCATGTCATGGGACCTTTATAGGGGTAGTTCGGAATTTTGGACATAGGGCCTGATTCTCAAGTTGGCCTTGGTGTTCTTTATCATTAGAGACAGATTTTAACACATTTCATTCAGTCCTTCTAGTTAAAGAGTTTGCTCATGCTAGGCTAGCGCACGGCAATGGGCAATACTAGCCTGCTAAATACCTTACCCACTCCACAGTACACCCGAGGTAAATCGATTACAACGACAGACCATAGATGTAAATGTCTGTGTTGATGGAATAATGTCAGAAATAAAACTATCCTCGCATTGCATGAATCATCGCATTTTTGAGAGGGGACTACTTTCTCAGCAGCAGCGGAATATAACCTAGGTATCAGTCCTCCGCTGCCTTAGCCTACTACCAGGAATATAACACTGCTGCTGAGACACAGCAAGTCCCTCAAAATGCAATGCAATTTAAGGTTGGTTTTATTTCTAACATTTTTCTATCAACACAGACATTTACATCGACCGTCTGGCGTTATATTTGATTTGCCTCGGGTGTACTGTGGAGTGGGTAAGACTGTTTTATTAGCAGGCTAGTATTGCCCATTGGCATGCGCTAGCCTAGCACGAGCAAACTCTGCAACTAGAAGGACTGAATGAAATGTGTTGAAACTGTCTCCAATGATAAAGAACACCAAGGCTAACTTGGGAATCAGGCCCTATGTCCAAAATTCTGAAATACCCCTTTAAGGCAATTGCTCTTAAGCGTAATGTACCACTTTGCCAGCAGGTGGCAAAAAATCACACATAAACAGCATCAACTACTAATCCAGTGTGTTTGTCTGTGTGTGTGTGTGTGTGTGTGTGTGTGTGTGTGTGTGTGTGTGTGTGTGTGTGTGTGTGTGTGTGTGTGTGTGTGTGTGTGTGTGTGTGTGTGTGTGTGTGTGTGTTGTGTGTGTGTGTGTGTGTGTGTGTGTGTGTGTGTGTGTGTGTGTGTGTGTGCGTGCGTGTGTGTTGGTTATGGGAGTAAAAAAAGCAGCACTAACCCCGTGATTGGCTTGACAAGGCCGGCTGCTGTGATAGGCAGTGGGTGGGCTGTAAACACTGTGTGTGACTGCTTGCACTCCTGGTTAATTGTATTTTTGTATTTCTCATCAGGGATTCTTTGTCTTTCTGTTCCACTGTCTCCTGAACTCTGAGGTAAGGTGTTGTCTGTCCCCATTCTCTCTGTATAAATGGTTTATAGAACCCTCATTGAACGGGACTCATTGTCGGACTTCCTCTTGTAGGTCAGAGCTGCCTTCAAACACAAAACTAAGGTGTGGTCCCTCACCAGCAGCTCCATCCGCAACATCAACGTCAAGCCCTTCAACTCCGACATTGTGAGTATGGTCGACGCCAGGTTGAAGCGGCCAGAACTCAGCCATTGCTTGCAAATCGCTAATTCTCCAACCCCCTGTCCTACCCCGTCCTCTAATGACCTCCAGATGAACGGGAACAAGGAAGGGATGACCCCCACCAAGATGAACACGTGGGACAAGAGCACCAACTCTGCGAATCGCATCGACCTCTCGGCCGTCTGAGGAACTCTGGCTCAACGTCGGTCGACTCTCTGGCGGTCGATGAGAGTGAGGAGCAAACATGTACAACTGCTAGCATAGACTCAACACTGGCCAGAGTATGGCTACTCATCATTCTTTACCTTATGGTCCACTCAAATGTAGATAGAAAACAAAGCAAAACGTATACTAAATAGGTAGGTTCTGGGTGTTGATGGCAGACTCAGAGGACTGAGCCACGATATTGGTAGGTTCTGGGTGTTGATGGCAGACTCAGAGGACTGAGCCACGATATTGTGTTCTCATTTAGAGACTTGAGAAGAAGAAGAAGAAGAAGAAGAAGGAGAGGAGAAGAAGAAGAAGAGAGAGGGCATGGGTTTATGCTTTCACCCACATAGCCCACGTCTCTTGTTTGTTTCAGCCAGAATTTATTTAAAGGGCGCTGTGATGTTCTCGGACCTGTACATTATTCTTACACCTACTTCAGTTCCATTTTAATAGGGTGGGGATAACAGTGTTTGGCTGACAGGACCATATTCATAGTAGGTAGTGGTAAAGATCTGTTCATGTCTTAAATTGAAGTTAATGAAGGTATTAAATCCACAATGACACATTGCTTCATTTACTTGGTCTGTTTTAGGCTGCGAAACGAATGTTCTTATGCACAGTATTAATCCATATTTAACAACTTAAAAACAATAACTTTGTACTAGTAAATGAAACCAAACATTCCAATGTATTTATTTATTTCTAAATGTATTGTTCCGTATTCTGTCATCCGATATCTGTAAACAACCACACGATTCAGTCGCCGTATGTCGTCCGTTGCTGTTTTACAGGTGTGTTCATAGGATCTCTTTCAGAATTTAACTGACTTTGGTATTTTGCAGTACCTCGAATGTTCGTGTATGATGCTTTTTAGATGGGTAGTAAATACTTGGCTGTGTTTCAGACACAGTTCTGTGAATTATGTTTTCAGTTTTCAGCTTGATATAAGGCTCATTTTCATTCGAAAGGAATGCCTAATTAAATAAAATTACACTTAAATATATTTTATATATTGTCCAGAAACTGTGAGATTTTATGGAATTTTGTTTTACTCTTGATTGATCTTACACTGAATCACCATCATCATGCTTTACTGTAAAATCACTCATGTTCTCACTTTTCATTTCTCTTTTTTATACGTAGGCAAGTTAATATTCAATGATTGCTTTCAAGTATTTTAGAAATGGTATTCTATTGTATTTATCAAAACGTTTTTAAGGTACTAGCTAGACTGTTGTTCTGTTTCCTTTGCATAATGTTCATTAAATACTCAAGATAATATGATAATACATAGTCTCTTAGCTTTATTAAAGTTCCCTTTCTTTCATACAATACTGCACATTGTTTAACCATGGCTGGGAGTACGTGAACACTGCTGGTGCCAAACCCAGCAGTTTTTTTTTAACACTTGCTAACATCTTACACTTTATGAGGAGAGATAAAGTGTGTGTGTGTGTGTGTGTGTGTGTGTGTGTGTGTGTGTGTGTGTGTGGTGTGGTGTGTGTGTGTGTGTTGTGTGTGTGTGTGTGTGTGTGTGTGTGTGTGTGTGTGTGTGTGTGTGTGTGTGTGTGTGTGTGTGTGTGTGCGTGCGTGCGTGCGTGCGCGTGTTAGCGGGTGTGTAATTTAACTCCCTTTGTTCGTGAAACCCGTGGAGGTACATTATTTGGAAAAATATATAAGTTATGTATATACAGTATATCATACTTAAACATATGAAATGTATTCAATAAAATAAATATTGAAAAATAAAAGAGGAGAAGGGGTCGGTTGATGGAGAACGAGGAGTTGACGAATGGGATGGGTGCACCTAAATCCCTCAATTGTTGTGCCTCTAAAGCACCCTAGCTGCTTAATACAACTTAGTTGCAGAAATGATGACAGCCAGTAGGCCTACGAAACCAAAGAGGCGAATGTTGTCTGCAGCATGCATTGCGCATGCGCGCTCTGATATGAATAACTATAGCGGCAGACGTCCTACAAAGTTAAGACAGCTGGCGAGTATGCCATTTTTTGAGTGGTTTTCAGTTGAGACATCATCCAAATCAGGGATATATGAATTAATGTCAGGGGATTTTAGATACGCGGTCCAGTCAGAGGTAAAAGAAGTTGGAAGACATATTTAGTTGACATAATTCGTTTTTCTCGCCTGCGCACCGCACGCGTCACCACAACGATCTGGATTTAGCTCTGATTAATACATCTTTCATCTTAAATGGATGACATGGACATGATTGTGAACGAGAAGATCTCCTGTAAGTCCTGATCGTGTGGAGCAGTTTCCGTCCGTCTTTAAGCCATGGAGACTGTGGGCAGCTTCGAGTTCAGCAGGAAGGACCTTATCGGTCACGGTGCGTTCGCTGTGGTGTTCAAGGGGAGACATAAAGAGGTACTTCACTTGTTTTCATCTCATCATCTGGTGTTCATACTGGCTGTTTGCTGTTGTTGGTAACATTATGTTTTTTCTTTTGAAGAAGCGCGATTGTGAAGTTGCAATAAAGTGCATCAACAAGAAGAATCTGGCCAAATCCCAAGTCCTCCTCGGGAAAGAAATTAATATCCTGAAGGTATGAGGTATGACGTTGGTCACCTCATTAAAATGTGCGTAATGGTTTTATTCCCAATGCTGACAGTCCCTCTCTCTCTCCCTCTCTTCAAGGAACTCAAACATGAAAACATCGTCGGTCTACTCGACTATCAGGTAGGGTTGGATTCACTTTTCCTTGAACCACACTTAAGTGTATCCCGTTTCCCCGTACAAGACATCGGTGTGTTATTCAGTGGGGACGCAAACACAAGCGTGGCTCTATGATGACATGTGCGAAAACATTGCGCGTCATCATCCGCACGTGTAGGGGAGGGCGCTGGCTCCCTGGTTGTTGTAGTTTCCATATGAAATCTTGTCCATGTGGGATTTATGTAAAAAGATTCCTCTTTAACATTGTGAAAGTTTACACACGCACTACATTGGTATTCCGAACACACGCAAATTGGGCTTTAGAGCAGAGGACTACTTTGTATCCACAGGGAAATGCAGGACATAGGTGTGGCCTATCAGAAGGAGGGACAGCTCCAGACAGGATATGTCTTGAAACAGTTGTATGTCTGTGTGCTGGTTCTCACAACTCCTCGTGGATCCACTGTGATAAGCCATTGGATCCTCTGTGTCAGCTATATCAAAAGAGGGGGCCCTGTGTAGCTCACACCAGGCTGCTGAGACAACAGCTTCCCAAATAACATAGACCTCAATTGTTGTACCACAATGTGGGGGATGTAGTATATTAAAGACTTGCCCCGTATTAGGCTGAATCGATGCATGTTGATAAAGCATGAAGGTGAATAACTCATTAATCCCAGTATTTGCGACTCAGTATTTCACCTGTCATCAAACTGCCCGTTTCTTAAATCGAATTCAATATTCGGTTTCTCCCCCCTCCCATCCTGTTGTAAGTCATGGCGGGGGGCCAGGTGGGAGGCGCTCCGGTCCGAGGGTTTAGTTAGTGTAACATGTCATGTCCTCTGGTGTTGACAGAAGAAAAGATAGATAGTGGATCTGTTACACAAGCCCACTGGGTAAAGCAATTTTGTCTGCACTACCGATAACCCTACACTACCTTCTATATATCTGTATAGGGATAGGGCCATAGCTTGTAGAAGTGTGTTCAATATATCTCTGAAACAATTAAAAAGTTTATTTTCCCCAACAGGAGATTGGGGGATGTGTTTA
>OLKM01000266.1:0-37500 GCA_900291075.1 Melanogrammus aeglefinus | reverse complement strand
CCGGAGGTCATCATGTCCCAGAACTATGATGCCAAGGCTGACCTCTGGAGCATCGGCACAGTAGTGTACCAGTGTCTGACTGGGAAAGCACCCTTCTACGTAGAGACACACACACACACGCACACGCACACGCACACGCACACACACACACACACACACACCTGTTCTTTAATTTATTATTGTAGACTGTACATGGCCAAGCTGTATGTTTTACATTTGGCTTCACAAATTGTCTCTCTGTTGGTTCAAATCAGAAAGGGCAAATATATTCCTATCAACCAGTAAACATCACATGTCTTAATCTGTGACTGATCTGCACAACTAACTGAGGGGGAACCACTTGATGCTTGTTAGGAAAGAGCCCTTGTTTACAGTATGTGGAAATGGCTGCAGGCCATTTCTTTGGACCCAGCACAAACATGGTTTCACAACCCGTCATGACTGCTAGGGAAAATAATACAAAATGTCACCTCGTTTATGATACAGGATAGCTTCATGCTAACTATCCTATGCCTTGTTTAATTGTTATTTTGTAATGTTTTACTTATTGATTGTCAAGCTGAGAGATGTAAACAGGAGTGAGTTATAGGATTGTGCAACGCCTTTGTTGATGCTGGGGGTATTCGTGGCGTGGATTCCTTGAATACACTTTCGCTGAGAACGACACAGAGTTCTGGATACTATTACTGAGCGAGCACACTCACAGTTTAATTTGGCTTAGCATACTTCTATACCACATTGATCGTGTGTGTGTGTGTGTGTGTGTGTGTGTGTGTGTGTGTGTGTGTGTGTGTGTGTGTGTGTGTGTGTGTGTGTGTGTGTGTGTGTGTGTGTGTGTGTGTGTGTGTGTGTGTGTGTGCGCAGGCCAGCACCCCCCAGGAGCTCCGGCTCTTCTACGAAAGCAACGGGAATCTGCTCCCCAGGTCAGTACCTCCGGGGCCCCGGCCTCGTGCGTGTTTTCCTGGGCGCAGGCACCCCTACATCTGTCCCTGCTCTGAGGCACGGCCATGCCAACTCCCGCCAACGTGTGCTCACATCGCGTGGGTCTTTTGTCACTTAACGGCAACCACATGCATTGGAGAACTCATAAAGCGCCCCATGGACGCACACGAGACAACATCGATCCCTGGGACGCTGACACTGATTGAGTGACTGTAGTTGGCTGCGTTTCTGTTGTTGGTTCCTGAGCCAGACCTAGAGAGTATAGTACTACTACTACACTACTACTACAGTGTGGTGGGCTCCTGCACGACTTGCTCATTGTCTTCCAGTGAAAGCTGATTGCATAGACTGCGCTGTTCACTAGTGTAGCCTGAGGTATTTCCTGTTCACACTTGGAAAGATTATTAGATGAGAATGCCTCAGCTTTGATGTTTTCCTACCACAGACTTGGAACGTGTCCAGGGCTGATGTGTACATGTGGGCTCGGGTCCCAAGGGCTTTGCTCGCAACCAGGGTCATCTGTTGCAAAGATGAAGCCTTTGATGGTGTGTGTGTGTGTGTGTGTGTGTGTGTGTGTGTGTGTGTGTGTGTGTTGTGTGTGTGTGTGTGTGTGTGTGTGTGTGTGGTGTGTGTGTGTGTGTGTGTGTGTGTGTGTGTGTGCCCGCCCGCTCGGTGAGGTCATGAAGGTTGTGGTTTTCTTGTTGTTCTATTTTTAACTTCTCTGAGCTGCGATCACTTTCCACCTGACCCACATAGCTTAGCACAGACATAAACAGATGGCATAGGAACACACACACACAGCACCAGTTATAGGTGTGATGGGATGGTAATACATCTGTTATGCGTCATTCTCGATCATCGATTTTTCTCAATAAACCAAAAATATGCAGAAAATTACTTTTTTTCTGAAATTGTATAAATCCTCAGCAGGGTTTAATAATATACTTGAAATAAAAAACATAGTGCACACTAGCAAGAGACTGGAGCCAGCAGAAAAAACAAGCCAGCTGGTTACCATACATGTATTCATACCTAAAGCTGAACACGCTGTGTTTTTCAGGATGCCCTCGGTAGTTGTTAGAACCCTCCTGGTTTGGTTCTTTCCCCGTACTGTCCAGCCTGCTGATTCAGCCACTGCAGGACATAGCTGCTGCTCGGCCTATCCTGAGCAAGACGCCTCGCTAATCCCTGGCTGCTCCAGCGGTGCCGCATCCCAGCCTGCCAACTCTCTTGGCAGACTGGCGCCCTTAGAAGACTTAGAAGAACATGATTCCCTTTTGTTGCTAGTTTCTCTTGTGTATGCTCCGTAATGTTACACTACATACTTGTGTATGCTCCATGACATTACACCACATACTTGGATATGCTCCATAGCTTTACAATACATACTTGTATTGTGCATGTTTATTCTAAGTACCTTTACAAATTGATTCTAAAGAAATGCTTAGCCTACTAAAGTGTATTGAGTTTTCGACTTCCAGCCCAAAGATACTGGGTTTGATCCCATCGTCTGTAAGCCTCCATGAGCAAGACGCCTAACCTCCCCACCTGCCCCTCATGACCTTTATCTGACTTATATGTAAGCCTCCCAAACGCATGAAGCATGGCTGTAACAACAGTTGGAGTCGGCCAAACCACGGCACCCATTTCTCAGCAGGTTTTTCGTGTTTGCGTTGAATCTTAACATTGTTAAAGGGATGAGCTAAGCAGAAAGTCTGCTTGTTTCACCTCAGCATCCCACGGGAGACCTCCGTCCACCTCCGCCATCTGCTTCTCGGCCTCCTGCAGAGGAACCAAAAGGATCGGATGGCCTTCGGTGAGCCCCGAGACCCCACTCCTCCTAATCACAGAGTCACGTTTCAACACTCCTCACCCTGACCGTATTCCTCATCTTCTCCACACAGACGAGTTCTTCAGGCACCCCTTCCTGGAATCAAGTCCAACTCCAAAGAAATGTGTGTAGGCCCCGAGAATAACGCATGGAATAAGGGGACTCTTGAGGCAGCCGCTGCCGTTCAGATCCATAACGGGTTCTGTCTCATTTTAGCTTCTCCGGTTCCCATGATCCCAGCCTACCCCAGCTTTGGGTCTGGTTCTGCTAGCTCTTCCAGCGGCTCCTCCATCTCCAACCAGCCCTCCCCTCAATATGTAAGTGTGTGTGTGTATGTGTGGTTCAGAGTTCACCTAGACTCGGCATAGCCTCCCCCCTTAATCCCCCCCAACACCCGTCTTATGCACTTATTGTATGTTGTATGTCCTTGTACTTTAAAATAGTACTTAGCATCCTGTAGCATCTTATCCTAGCTTTCTTTGTTGTATACAGGGATTGGGTTAACCTTGCGATTGTTAGTGCTTGGCACTTCAATGAACATCCTTACTGTACCGACAGCGATATATTGTTGTTTCTCTTTCATTTTACAAATGTACTTATTGTAAGTCCCTTTGGATAAAAGCGTCTGCTAAATGCCCTGAATGAAAGATGGTGTCTGTAACATAACCTTCATCTGGTCTGTTATATTCAACTAGCATAGTTGTATCGCCCCCTGTTAACTTGACTGGTCTATTCACCAAGTGTTCCTCTTCCCTCGTTCTCCTGCTGCTCTTCAGCATTCCGATGAGGAGATGACTCCACCTCAGCACAAAACCCGGAACAAGCATCGCTCCCCGGCCCACAGGGCAGTGGACCACCCTCGGCCAAAGGCGCCCCCCCTTCAGGGCAGGAAGGACGACTCCTCCTACGGGGAGGACTATGTTATGGTGCCGGCCCAGTTTCCCAGTAAGAAAGGATTTCTGTGCAAGCAAACATCGCAGTGAACTTGTTTCAGCGTTTGCCTACATATTAGTCTTCTGTGTCTCAAATGTTAAAGTACTGTGTTTCAATGTGTGCTATAGTGTGTTCTCAGTAGTTGCATATTAAACTTCCCTCGGTGCTTTTAACTTCCCAGGTGAAACCACTGAAGTGGGAGATGGTTCCCCCTATGAGGGCTGCCTCATATACACGGGGTAGGTCATACACAAGTAGACATACTTATAATATAGTAATAGTAGGATGTATGGATTTCATTATTTATTATATTTTCATTTTTTAACAGGACTTCCCCCTCTACATCGCCACAATCTCCAGCTAAACCCACCAGGTAAAACTATGATAGATGGATGGATGATTGAGATTAATCTGGTAGGAGTGGGGTAAAGATTTTATGCTCACTGGGAATGAGCTGTATATATTTTAATTCGGTAACCTTTGAAAAATGTGGTAAAAAAAACAACAACTTTTTTTTTTCCTCTCGTACATTGCTCTATCCTGTATCTCCTCA
This sequence comes from Melanogrammus aeglefinus, assembly GCA_900291075.1. Classification (NCBI taxonomy): domain Eukaryota; kingdom Metazoa; phylum Chordata; class Actinopteri; order Gadiformes; family Gadidae; genus Melanogrammus; species Melanogrammus aeglefinus. The sequence goes on along the minus strand of OLKM01000266.1, from coordinate 33,241 downwards.
CTCTTGCCTCTTGGTTCTCTCTCTCTCTCTCTCTCTCTGTCTCTGTCTCTGTGTGTGTGTGTGTGTGTGTGTGTGTGTGTGTGTGTGTGTGTGTGTGTGTGTGTGTGTGTGTGTGTGTGTGTGTGTGTGTGTGTGTGTGTGTGTGTGTGTGTGTAGCAGGACTGTGGGGTTTAACTGTAGCAACTACCAGCAGTCAGTGGCCGTTCCCGTCCCCACTCAGATCCACAACTACCAGCGCATGGAGCAAAACCTACAGCCTGCTGGCCTACATGGATCCACAAGGTATAAACTACCCACAACGTACACACGTTTTTGGGGAATTCTTCGGAACAGTCTTTTCTGGTCCCCTGGTAACATTCCTCTGGCAACCGACTGCACGCTAGAAGCCATACCAATTTAACTCTTTAGGAGCCTTGTGTTCATCTATGGGCTGTGAGAGGAAGCACCGTCCAACTCTCAACCACCCTTAAGAGTCAGACGTTGTTGCCTTATCTCAACAGGGTTGTAACTGGACGTGTGTGTGTTTGTTTTAGGGCTATGCTCTGTGCTGGGGGCAGCAGCAGACTCTCCACAGGAGAGTGCACGTCTGGTGGGGCTCAGCTATGTCGAGGCTCCCCAATGTCCTCCTCCCCGCGGCTCCAGGCTGGAGCCGCTCCACCTGGTCGCTTTTCAACACAAGGTAGCTGGCAACCACCACTATTCCCCCTTCACCTATCCATGTCCTTTAGGAGAGCTTTCCCTCAGCTTGGCTGTTAAAGAGCCAGCTGGTTTTTGAAAGGTTACTCTGCTATTGCATATTAGGCGTAACATATGTCCACTTTGCAGTCATTGACTCTCATATTACAGCAGTAAGGCTAGGCGTCAACAAATGATAAATATTTAAGCTTTATCTTTCATCCATTCTGCTGTACTTCAATACAGCATGTTGGCTCAATTACAATCGCCCCTGAGTAGCATCTGCTCTGCTCCCTGCATCGGGCAGGAAGGTCCTGATACTGGTCTTTCTGAACCCTCTGTCTGTGTCTTGTCCCTTTTGTAGTAGGGTGCTCCCCCGGGACCCCAGAGCAGACCTGCCCTCTGAGCTCCAGGACGCCAGCTGACCCCAGACCCCAGTACAGCCTCCCCTGCAGGGACATCAACACAGCGGCCCCCCAGAGCCTCAAGGTTGGCTTTGAATGATGATGTTAAATCAAATGTTACGGTTATAGTTGAAAAGAATCAAAAGATAATATTTGAGATATTTCAGTTAAAAAGTTGAACGTTCTCCCGCTGTATTTCCCAATGTTGACCTGTGTCGTTGTTGACCAATCCCGAATGTCAGATTCACTGTTTGTTTGTATATTTTTTTATTCATCGTGTGGATAATGACAGACTTTGCCTGATTTCATTTATATTAACAATTATCCAATACATGCACCACTATCCATTACAAACCAGGTAAGGACGGCTCCGAACCTGCCGCTCCATGGCCCACCTTCCACTCCTCAGACAAAGCCAGCATGGCCGCAGGAGAACACCAACAGCCCCTTAAAACGGTAAAACAATCCTTCATGCAACTCCAACCAGCACTGAATTAGAGGCTGCCTTTTGAATCAAGCAATGAATTAATTCGTTGTTGTTGTATTTAATAATCGCCTCAATCTCTGGCCTGCGGTGTTATGCAAATGCTGTTGTTTGATTCATCATTACAGCTTAAACATTGTTGTCTGATTAGTCATGGATTTGTTTTTGGTGCCCAGGTCATGGAGTACAGGCAGGATATCTGATATGCTGCTGAAGGCTGCCTTTGGAACGCAGCTCCTGCAGGGAGAGCTTCACGACAGCCCGCTTTCTGAGAAGAGCGTTGACATAGCAGGGACCAGGGATAAGGCTGTTGCAGGTAGACGCATGAGGAGTTTGAGAAATGTATTGGCTCCTCAAGGGAGTCGATTAGTTAAGTAATGCTATATGAGATAATGTGAGTCTTGGCAAGAGGTCTCTGTGTTTTTAAAGGAAGTCAGGCCAGGTCAAATTATTGGCCACCTGTGATCATTCAACCCTCAACGTTTCCCTGTCACACAGCCTCACCTAGTGGGTGTCCGAGAACTGCAGGAGGGTTGTCAGTCAGTCCTGCGGTTGTGGCGTTTGCTGACTCTCCATCCATAGGAAACACCCCTCCTCGGATATTCTCTGGTACAGTTCTTCACCACAGCTTGATGGCTCACAATTAATAGTATTATTACAATGATTACTGTTCACATTTCCACGTCAACCGTTTTGATGTAATTTGTTGTCATTAAATGTCTGGAGCCGATATTTTCACTTATTTCAAAGACAAGGCAGCATTATGATCAAAAGTTAATTTCTTTTGACCAATAGTGATCGAATAAATGTATTTATTAACCTTTTACTTTCTGATAAAAAAAAAAATCTGATAAAAACAGTATTCCCTGGCAGTAATGACACATTTTCTTTATGGAAGTGGTTATTGTTAGATTAATATAGTAGGAATAGTCATTTGTTCTTAAGGTTGTTTGAGATCAGTAATTATATTCAAACTCCATGTCAAATGCTGGATTTACCTTAAGTGTGAGGTATCCATCTAAATAACATGAACACTTCTCTAGATATATAAATAAATACATCTTTGTTTGAGTAATCTTACCAACTTTTTTTTTATTTGCCCTCTGTGTCTCTAAAATAAAGGTATTGCTTCTGTGAATCATTTCTGTTAAAGAGTGCACGGGTTGGACTGATCCTGTCTGTATTCTCCACTCCAGAAAGCCCCAGCTTCATGAGTACAGCCTGGCTCTTCGGCAGCCATCTTCACAGGAGAGCCCACCGAGAGAGTGACGTTGAGGTCATGGACGGGGTACCAGAGAGCACCCTGGATTTCCACCCTCCTGAGCTCCCAGACGACACGCTGATGGAGGTAAGTACACATATAAACAGACCATCAGTGGAGTTTGAGATTCATTGTGGATCGGTTCAAGCCATGGGTCAGTGGGGCTCATAAATTACGATGAGATAAGAGGATTATTTTGATCTCAGATGGGAAATAAACAGTAGTATAATAAAAGGAGATCAAATGTATAATATTATAGATGAAGCTTCTTATGGTGTTCTAAGTGCTGACTGTGATCTTTCTAACCCCTACAACCACAGCAGGCACATACAAATGCTCTAATGGAGCTCCGCTTCACACTGGCCTTTGTCCACTGTGTCATGGAGGTGGCGTTCTCCAAAGACCAAGTCCTGGAGGCCAGCAGCAGCCCTGACGTATCTTTCCTGCAGCAAAGCCTGGTGACGGATCAGATCAGTCTCCTCAGCAGAGAGTGGAGGTCAGTGTGTGGGGTCAGCCTTTTGCTTTGTTCTGTGTACGGCCTGGCCTGACAAACCTAGGCACACGCAAAATGTACACACAACACATGTTATTTTTGATCATGTATGGTTTGGCCTTTCCCCTCTTGGATATCCTATAGCCACGCAGAGCAGCTGCTGTTGTACATGAAGTGTGAGGAGTTCCTGTCCTCCGCGCTGCGCGCCGCTAAAGAGGACGTCAAAGAAGGCCGCCTACTGCCCTCTGTCACAGTGAAGCAGCGTAAGAGCAGCGTTCTCTGACGTGCCTGTTCATCACACTTTGAGTTCAGGGATTGGGTGTAAGATGCAGCTCGTAAGAATGGTCACTGAGGATGTCTCTCTGGTGCAGTGATCAGGAAGCTGAACGAGTTGTACAAGGCCTGCGTGACGTATTGCCGCTCGCTCAACGACCGGCTGCAGAGCTTTCTGCAGGACAAGCAGAGACTGATGGACCGCTTCAATGGCATCGTAGCAGAGAAACTTATTTACAACCATGCAGTGCAAATGGTAAGGCTCCAATTCAATGACAGGTAGAGGCACTCACTGTATTGTAAGACTTTGGATAAGGTCAAGGTGCCCACCAAAGGGCATATATTACATTATAATTATTTGTTACGTTAGATTAAGTGTGTGTGTGTGTGTGTGTGTGTGTGTGTGTGTGTGTGTGTGTGTGTGTGTGTGTGTGTGTGTGTGTGTGTGTGTGTGTGTGTGTGTGTGTGTGTGTGTGTGTGTGTGTGTGTGCCTATACGTTTCTATGGTATCCAGGTGCAGTCCGCGGCCCTGGATGAGATGTTCCACTGTAGCACGGCATCCATCCAGCGGTACCATAAGGGCCTCCTGCTGATGGAGGGCCTGTCCCGTGTTGTCATGGAGAAACGCGATGCTGAGAGCGTTGACAAATGTAAGTGCTTTATTTTCCAAGACTAAACGCAGAGCAACCAGATGCTTGAGTTGTAAAAAAAAGTGTGTTGTTGGTATAAAGAAGTTGTATAGTTGTTTAGTGATACTTCTATTCTGATTCATGCAATATTTAACCATTATTTTTGTCTCTGTCTCTATTTCTTTCTCTCGCTCTCTCTCTGTCTCTGTGTTTCTCTCTCTGTTTCTCTCTCTCTCTCTCTCTGTCTTGCTACTTCAGGTAAGCAGTGCATCGAGCGACGTCTTGCTTCTCTCCACAGCTTACAGCATGCTAGCTATCTTTAGGGGTGACAATAAGGCCTCCGTTCTTCCGTCACCCATCTCGCTAACAGGCAGATGAGCACCAGACTGTTGACACACAAAAGCACTTTGATGTCCCGCACACAGGGGAAACGACCACTGAAGCTTCAGCTCGTCCATTTGTGCCCAGCCTGACTGGTGGGCATTTTTAAAATGACTGTTTTGGCACATCTTCAGAGACGCAACGTGTTATGTTCCCTTTGTATATGCTCTGGGCTGACCGAATTTTTTCCGGCTTAAATATGTTGTTTGTTTTTGTTCAACATTTTGCACAGAGAATAATTACAGCCAGCAATGTGTTTTAATGATTTGTTTTATTACTTGAAAAATGCCTTAAACTGTGGTTGGTTTTGTGTGTATTGAACTTTGTGAAGTACTGTATTGATCTATGAGCAAATAAGAGTCTGATTATTTTGAAGACCAATTATTGCCAATGTGTAGCCAAGCTACTAATACAGTGCTTGATTGGTTTATGTTTCTTTCTATCACGAGTGATAAGATGCAATAGGAAGATGAAAGTGTAAAAACATGTATTTGTTCATCTGCAAGGTTCTGAGAACTAGCGTGTGCATGGGTTGAATTGCGTGTGTCTCACGCCGAATGCGTGAGACTTGAGAGCCCTGTTTATAACAATGCATGGTAATTGGTGTTGGAGTGTTTTTGAATATGTTAGTGTTATGTTGTGTGTTTTATGAATGACATTTTCAACATAAATATCTACATCTTTGCTGCCATTTGTCCAATTCATGTATAATTTGGATACATAAGAATATGTATAATGCCATTAAAGGAATTACACCTCAGATCTGTTTTCCTTTTTTTTCTAATGTCAAAATAAATGGTGGAAACAGCAACAGATAACTTAGCTCAATACTAAAGAACTTTGTCAGAACTTTCGTACTGATATAATCAACACATTAACACAGAACTGTTCGCTGTCTACTCTTTGTTTCATTATTTAATCCTAACCACAACCTATTTGTTGATTTGTTTAATTCACATTAGACAGCGTCCTGAGTTTCCTCTCTAAAGGAGCACTTCCGGGTCAGAGAAAGGTTGCCGCCATCGCCATGTTTCTGAATGAGATAGGCTCACAACATTGTCATTAGCAATATCGATATTTTATTTTAGCGTTACAATCTTTAGTCATAGCTTGAGATTTTCGCAAACATGACTTGGGATTGATAAAGACGATTGTAAAGCTCAATTCGCAGTAAGTTACCTCATGTTGTTAAACAAATAAGCATTCAAAGGTGGGCGGTTAGCATGAACAAGCTAGCAATGCTAGCTAGCATGCTACCCGTTTCTAGTTGGGGTATTATTCTGGATATGACACATAATATAATATACACGTGTCCGTCGGGTGTCACGATAGACCCTATGTTATTAGTTCATCCATTTAAAGACTCGTGAACTATTTGTGTACATGTATACCTGCTTAATAAAATACAGCGGCTCAATATTGTGCAGAGTCTTGAGCCTGAACGTCGTAAACAAAGATCGTTCAGATTGGGTCCCGTCTCGCCTATACTGTCCATTAAAGACAAATCTGGTGTCAGTTTAATTTCTATTATGGCTTGATACGATTGCTTATCTTTATTTCTAACAGCGTGAGTAATAACTTGCTTGGCTGGACGGTGTTGAAGTCGTGTTTGATCGAAATGATAGTTTTTAGTCCCTAGACAAAGCCATGGCTCCTGTCTACATAAAGACAATTATCTGGTGTTTATTTAGTATTAACAACTATATTCTCAATTGTAATATGGCAATCGGGTTAATATTAATACTATGACATGGAGCGTATTACTGGGTGCATAAATTGATGGTCATTCGATGAATTACAATAAATTGTAATTATTGTATCTTTTGTGGGCACATTTATCAATAACAGTAACGTCAGGCTTCCTGAAATACTAATTTAAATCGAATATTTAGGTTTCAAAATGTATTTCGGAAGAATCAAGCACATACCGGCCCAGAGTGTGTTTTGTCTTTCCACAATTTACAATTGATGTGTCCTTTACCTGAAGGACAACATCGACAAAACGATTCCACATTAAGGCCCCCCACGAATTTAGTTATTTTGTCTTGATCAAGGGGGTGTTAGCTTTTTCCATGATTTCTCCCTTCTACATTTCTTTGTATAATACAAATATCAGTGCGGGTTTATGGACATCCTGTTTCTTGACAGCTCTGTTTAGTTTGTGTGTTTGAGAATTAATACATATTTATTGACTTTTCCTTATGATGTGAGATAATATTATTGTACATATGGACAACATGGTAATGATATGTGATCTGTTCTTAGTTGGTATTTTATTCACACAGACCACAATAAAGATAATTCAAACTACACAAATCTTAAGAGTTTTAGGTTGTTCTTAAAAGATGTTTGAATTAACTCACAATCTAATCATGCCTGTTAATTTAATGTAAATTATTGGTTGGGTAAAATCAAGCATTGCATCAAGAAAACAAAACATGGGAAAATCATGGTTGACCATGTCTTGTTTTGTCCTTTTTTTGTTTCTCCTACTCCAGCCTGCCAGTCCCCACCCAGGCAAAGTAAAACATGGGCACTGGTGGTTATCATCCTCACTGTTCCTGATCATAACAATCACCTATTCCATGTTTCTCCATAGATCGCAATTAGTCACAGTAAAAGTGTTGCGCAATGCACCATGGAAGTGGACAACAAAATGTGCAACGCCAGCTCCAGAGAGCCAAGTCCGTCAGCGGGACCGAAGCAGAAGAGCAGCAGCAGCCCACCACGGCTGCCGTTACCCAGCAGCAAGCTGCCATCAACCACCCTCAATCCCCTGTGACCACGTTCACTTCTGCAGCCAGCCCCTCAGCGCCCCAGTCCCCCAACTACCAGATCATCATGAGCCGCAGCCCCGTCACGGGCCAGAACATGAACATCACCTTACAGAACATGGGTCAGATGGTGACTGGTAACCAGCAGATAACCCTGACCCCACTCCCCATCCAGAATCCAGCCTCACCGGGCTTCCAGCATGCTACGCAGCAGTGGAGGTTTGAGCATGCCCCGTCCTACATACAGGTCACTTCCCCCCTGCCCCAACCCATCCAGCCCCAGAGCCCCACGCAGCACAGCCCTGTCCCTCTGCAGGGAATAGCACGGCCTGGGGCCCCTACCACAGCGCTGGGGGTGTGTGGACAGAGTCCGACGAGGTTCGTCGATGGTGGTATGTTGGTCCGCTTGGGAAGTCCTCCTGCGAGCAGCCACTTTGTTTACCAGGATGGGACCGGAATTGCCCAGATAACATCGGCCACCACCGGACAGGTTCAGCTGGCGTCCCCGGGAGCACCGGGAAGCATCAGGGAGCGGCGGCTTTCCCAGCCCCACTCTCAGACCGGAGGCACCATCCACCACCATGGACCTCAAAGCCCGGTGGCCACTGGCACCGCTCTCCCCAACCTGGGTAGCCCCGGCCACATCACCACCTCCAACCTGCCACCGCAGATCAGCAGCATCATCCAAGGCCAGTTGGCACGGCCCTTATTTGAGAAGAACGCACAAAGTATGGTCACAGGCATGGGGGTACCGGGCACAGGGTCGTTCACTGTGCCGTCCTCCATTCCAACCTCCAGCCCGGCCCTCGTCAGTCCTACTCAAGGCCTCCCTAACCAGTCACTCACCCCCACCACCAGTGTGGCCATGGGCATGAAGAAGCAGACACCCAAGAAGCTAGAGGAGATCGCCCCCTCCAACCCGGAGGTCGCCCACTTGAGGAAACAGTGCCTTGAGCACCACAGCAAGAAGATGGAGAGCCTGAAGGAAGTCTTCAAGGAGTACCTGATAGAGCTATTCTTCCTTCAGCACCTCCAGGGGAACATGATGGACTACCTGGCCTTCAAGAAGAAGCCCTGTGTTCCGCTCTACACATACTTGAGGCAGAACGACCTGGACCTTGAGGATGAGGAAGAGGATGAAGAACAATCTGAGGTCATTAATGATGAGGTATTTAAGTGGTGATTAATCAATGGGGAGAAGGTTGAATCAAATTGTTTCCAGTTTTTTGATTGTAATATATTATGTAAGTTATATTACTGGATGTAAGGCCACTTTAAACTTGGGTTCTTTCAGGTGAAGGTTGGAACTGGGAAAGATGGCCAGGCAGTAACGCCAGTTGCCATAGCAACACAGCTTCCAGCAAATGTCTCTGCAGCTTTTCCCACCCAGTTTCAGGTAACGGCTGCAATTCTTGTCTTGACAGCCTTTGACAGAATTTGAACCTGTTGGCTTACATTGATCCATCTTAAGTTGTTTTTATTTGAGTCATTTCGATAAGGTCCCTCACTGTGTCCTTCGCAGGCTCACACAGGGCCAGGTGGCTCCAACCCAGGCGACATGGATGCCTTTAAGAGGCAGCAGGCTATGGTCCAAGCAGGTAGGGCAAGGACAGCAGACTCCTGTGTCTCCTATGTTGCTTTGTTTACCCCACCCCCTGTTCGCTTTCTTTTTCTTTTTGTTTTGTTTCTTTTCTCCCTTCTAATTGCTTCTGCTTTTAGACATTTGGCCTCCTCTACTAGTGCTCTATGTAGAGGCGTCTTAACCTAACCCGGGAAGGAAGGAGAGGTGACCTGCACGGGCTGACGGTCATCACTCTGTGCCGAGTTGCTTTTTGTGTAGTTTTCGGGTTATGAGGGTATTGTGTGTTTTGAATCCCAGATCAGGCTAAGAGATCCCGGATGGAAGTTGGTCGCCATGGGCTGATTTTCCAGCATCCTGGTTTATCTACCTTAGGATCAGCGGGCGTTCCGCTCCAGCAGCTTATGCCGACTGCGCAAGGTAGGAGTGCCACTCCCGGGCCCCTCTGTGTTCTGTTCGATGCTGCTGGATGTAGCCCAGTCTGAGCGTTTCACAACGAGAAACACTTGAGAGCCGACGTGCATCGTCTCCAAAAAAAAAAACCAAAACCAAAACGATCCCTCCAGGCAGCATCAACACACCGATCTTCTTCTCTTCTATCCACTGGAGTTCCCCAGAAGGCCACAAGTTAAGGCTTAAACCTCCCAGCACCAGCTCTATCTATCAGCACAAATGGGCAAGAAGACATTTCACGTCTGAAGAAGAGTAGCCACTCAATGGGAAGATGCCATGTCTTATGATTTTCCTTTTTTGTGTTTCTTTCAATATCGATCATCCGTCCACATCTGTCCTCATCTTGTGTTCTTGAGTTTGTATTTGTACATCTCTCTGTCATGCCGAGGGCTTTTCAGCTCATTTTTACGGCCCATCACAAAGTGGCAAAACGGAGAAAACTAAATCGACGCTTTGCCCTCCCGCCAGGGACACGCTCATTTCGATAACTTCCCTCCGTCCTACCTGCGTTCTCATTCGTCATTCATGTTCCTTCTCCACATGGATCCGACATCATTTCAACCTCCAGTCTTCACCCGTCACATCCCCAGGATTACCGTCCTTTTGATTTCTCTGTGGTTGTTTTCTTGTTGTCCACCTCACACTCATGTTGTTTTCGTGTCGCCACGTTTAACCTCATGGCATTTTGTTCTGACTCGGCTCCTTTCTAACCACCTAACTAGGCGGGCAGTCCCCCCCACAGCAGTGGTATTTAATCCTTTGTGCGACCGCGAGTCTTGCCTGGTGTTGCCCGCAGCGGTGCGGTGGCATCAGGGCCCGAGTGATGCAGTCGTCTAGGCCAGGTGGTGTTTGTTGACTGGCAGGGAGGTAAGGCAGGTGCTGCTTCAGTGTGCACAGCTCCGCTCAGGCCTGCTGTCGTCTGCCGAGACCCCACCCCTCTTCCCCCCCCACCCCCCCCCCCCCCCCGACGTGTGTCTTGCTCACCTGTGTGCTTCGTGTTGCTGTATGGGGGCCCTGCCAGGCCTCGTCTGCCGCTAGTATGACATTGCTTCTTGCATGCCGACATACAGTGTTTCTGTGTCTGCTCTCTAGCTCTCCTGTTTTCCCTTCCCTTATCTGTTCTTTTTTTCCTTCTAGATTTTTGTTTCATTTTCCTTTATAAAACTGCTCTCTTCTCTCTGTATTCTCTCAAACCTCTTGAAAAACCTCCTACTGCATGATAGCTCTCTTGATGTTTTTAGCCACATTTTTCCTGACATTGGAAGAAAATGCAATGATTTGCATTAATTAAAGTAAAGTTTTATTTGGGTGACATGTAGAAGATCACATTGATTTTCATTTCTTCTGTAATCATTTTGCTGTATGATTTCCATTAGTTTCCCACTTTTCCATCAGTGGGAGCTAGTTCCGCTGCTGTTTCATACAGTATCTGTAGTTCATTAAGGCAAGGTTCTGAGGAGCAGTAAGAGCTGAAGCCAACACACACTCTTACCATACAGAGTAACCAGACAACTTCTGGTCTCTTATAAAATAATCATGTTTGAGCCCCTAAAAAAAGTCCCAATATATGTATTCAACGGTAAGCCAGAAATACATTGCCCTGTACTTATTTGACCAGGATCATCTAAAACACTAACCATAATGATTATACCTTGTCCCTTTTAATCCTTCTTTTCATCCCACTTTCCACACCTCCCTTTTGTGTCTGTTTCTCTTCCTCCTTATGATTTGGTTTGCTGTCACCTAGGCGGAATGCCCCCAAACCCTCAGTCGGTCCACATTGCAGGGCAGAAACCCAACCCGCAGCAGTACGACCCATCCAAGGGTCCTCCGGTGCAGAACGCCGCCAGCCTGCACACCCCTCCCCCACAGCTACCGGGCAGGCTTCCCCAGGGCGCAATGCCCATGGCGGGCCTGCCCATGACCCTCTCCCAGCAGCCCCAGCTGCTGGACAGTTTGTCCCAGGCCGGGGGTCAGCTCCAGGCCCAGGTAAAGGTGCATGCGGCCGGGCAGCTCCTGGCTGCGGTCAACCCCCATGCCCAGCTCCAGGCCCAGCTCCAGCAGCAACAGTTGCAGACCGGCCTCCATCTTCAGATCCAGGCTCAGCAGCAGGGCCAGGTCATGCTACAGTCGGGTCAAGTGGTCCGTTCACTCAAAGGCATCCATTCACTACTGCTTCTTGTCATCTTATTTTTGCAGCCGTTCTAACTAAAGTTGCGTCTCCTTCCCTCTCAGACGGTGGCTCTGAGCCGCCCCGCCACCGATGGCGCCCAGCCGGTACAGAGGATCGCGAGCAACACCCTGCCTATGGCCTCCATGTCCCCCGCCCTCGCCACCACCAACTCTGTGGCTTCCCCTCACACTGCTAGTCCGCTCCGTCCGCAGGCCTCCACGGTCAATCCCGGCACACAGTCCAAGCTGACCGGGACCAACGGCACTTCGGCAGTGAAGCTGGGGGGCTTTGGCCAGAGCCCCGGCATGCAGTCCTCCCAGGAGGGCTCCCAGGATAAGCAGGTGGAGCAGGCTAAACTGGTACGTTGGCGGTTATCGTTGATACTGTACTACAGTACTGTCAATCACATGCGGAGCACATGTGGTGTGTGCAGAAAAAACATTAAAGCATTCACTTAAAGGAGGCATATTATAGTGTTTTCCCAAAAAGTAAACATAGTATTTGAGTTCCAGAAAACATGTTTTTGAAGCTGTTTGCTGGAAATTGCATTAAGGAAAAAAATCTTGTCTACCGCTATTCCCCTCTGTTTCAGTCCCTTCAGAATGCTCTGTTTCTGGTGTCTGTAGCTTTAATGCTAATGAGCTGCTGCCCATTGACCAATGAGCTGTCAGACTGAACCACAGCATGGAGGAGAAGGGATTGTTGCCGTTTGCGGACTCCTGGAGCTCTATATCTATATAATATAATAATATTATACATGGGTATTTCTATAATATTATATCTAATATCATGGCCAAAAGTTATGTGCGCCTCAGATGATACTATGAATCATAAAGACTGAGTCTGACGTCGCTGGTAATTCCACAACAAGCACAAAATCTTAGCTATGCTCTGATTGGAGGGGAGTGGGGAAGTGGGAGGTAATAATCAACTGTGCCCCCTTCCTACGTAGGAGGGGGCGCCAAACTGACTCGCTCGTTTGGTAACTGTAGGCGGGCTACTTTCAGAAATGCATATCTCACTCAAAAAAGTATCAACTGACTTTTTTCAGTTTGTATGCGTGTGGGAGCACCAGAGACCCCAAACCACACCCCAAATCCCAGGAAAAATGTTGTTTTCATAATATGTCCCCTTTAACCACTGAAGAGTAGACCTAAGCCACGAAACGTATGTTAGTGATTTAACAATAGGTCTTTCATCAAGACCATCTGGCCGGAATCTCAGCTGAAGTGTCTGACTCTTAAACCCTCTCGCCGTAACAGGAGAGCCAGGTGCACCACCGTATCTCCGAGCTGAGGAAGGAGGGCCAGTGGTCAGCCAGCAGGCTTCCCAAGCTCATGGACGCCTCGCGCCCCAAGTCCCACTGGGACTACCTCCTGGAGGAGATGCGGTGGATGGCTGCAGACTTCGCCCAGGAGAGGAGGTGGAAGGAGGCCGCCGCCAAGAAGGTACGGAGAGGAAGACTTGTCTGTGCTAGGTGCTCCTAAGGTTGGTCGGGGTGTAGCGTGTGGTTGAAAACGTCCGTGCTCCTCTCCAGCTGGTGCGTACCTGTGCTCGCCGCCACCAAGAGAAGAGGTTGTCGGCGGAGAGATCCAAGAAGGAGGAGGAAATGCACCTCCGCCATATCGCCAGCACCATCGCACGCGAGGTGGAGTTCTTCTGGGCCAACATTGAACAGGTATTGTGGTGACCAATTTTAAAAAGGGTTACTTCGTTCTAAAATCGCCTTTTCATTCAAATTGATTTGTGCTTTTGAATGATTGCTTTTCCAGGTTGTGGAAATCAAACTGCAGTTTGAAATCTATGACAAGAGGCTGAAGATGCTGAGTCTACAGAAAGCATCCGGTAATACCCCAGCATACGCTGTTTATGTCTGTATCATATTTGCATAAAAACATAACTCTTATGGTAAACACACCACACCCACACATATTCAAGGTATTTTATATTCAGTGTGAGCTGTGGTCCATTCGTCTTATCCAATGTTATAATTGTGTTGCAGCACGTACTCCATCCACTGGAGAGAGCAAAGAGAAAGAGGTTAGCACTGTACTTTAAGCTCCACTGGGTAAACACTGCAGTGTTTTGCGGACTCATTCGTTCAGATTATCTGCCTTTCTTCCGTGGTTTGTCTTAATAGCCCATCTTCTGTTCTTACAGGAGCCTGCTGTGTCCGCCAAGAAGAGGAAGTGCAGTTTTTTGCTTAGTGAAGAAGGTGCGTATCGAACAACAAAGGGTTGACACGCCCAGCCTGTGTTGGCTGTTTGACGTTGTCTGGGCTTGATATTTACTTTCTACCCCAGGAGTGGATGAGGAGAGCACCATCGAGGAGCAGGAGGCCACAGAGGACGAAGCTGAACACAAGGCTGAGTTGGCGGACCTGAACAAAGACGGTACTTTGCTGTGTTTCGGTTTCTAGTCTGGAGGCAAACACGTGGGTAGAGAGGTCGAGACACACGACAATGGAGTGTGATTCCCATGTGTGATGTGTTTGCCGGCGTTCTTAGCTGAATCCTTACTGTCCTTCACTCTTTGCCAGAATAGACTCTGTAGAGTGAGTACAAACAGAAGGTGTTTGTGAACGCGAGTTTTCCTTTGTCTCTCTGAAGCTGAGATGCCTTTGGAGGCGTTGGTGAAGCAGTATGCTGGAGCCTACGCCGACGGCTTCGACTGGCCCCAGCCGAGTCCCCAAAGTGATGAGGAGTACATGGACGACGCTGAAGGTTCCCCATTTATCCATGATTAACTATAAAACACCTTGTTTAACGTTATTACTAAAATAGGGTATTTATTTTAAATAGTTTACTGTAAAATTGCATCAAAGGTATTATATGCAACACTCAAATCAGGACTCCACTAGGGCTGGCCCGAATTATTCGAATATTCGAATGCTCGTTCGGAAAATTTGTATTCAAAGCTTAAATCAGTATTCGGAGCTTGGTGTTTTTTTTCCACGTACGTGACGTTACCAGAGCGAGGGAGGCAAACTATTAGCGACACCAAGCAGAGAAGCGAGAGAGGTGGAGGAAGAATAGATATCTTGTTTCCCTTTACTTTGTAACACAACATTAGCGGGATCTCAGGAGGAAAAGTAATGCTTAGCGAAATACTAACCTTAGCTTAGTTGTTTGTTTACGTTCGCTGTACAGCGCCGCGCCAATCAACTGTGACTGGCTTGCTGCAGAGCGTGAGCGTCTTGGGAATACCCGGTCAATATAATGGATATAATATGGACACATAAGACGATCAATATTCGGTATTTGTTATGGATTTGTTGTACAACTTCCCTGAAAAGATGCACGTTCCAGGGTGAATGAAAAAGCTCCCGTAAGGGCTGAGATGGCAGAGGACTGCTGATTTGGAACGGCACAGCTGTTCGCTTCCACGGGGAAAAACGAAGGAACTCCCAACTTACTTAGGCCTACTAATTAACGTTCAAAAGCTATTAAATATTCAACAAAATATTCAGATACTGTCAAAATCGGTTGAAACCAATGAGTATTCGAAGCCTGAAAAGTGGTATTCGGGCCAGCCCTAGACTCCACCTAAGTGATGTAGTGGCGCAACATGTGATTTGGAAAGGAAGCAAGGAACCGGTTTTAGCTTGATTCATTTCAATGGTCTGTTGTGCGTCCTCCAGAGATGGAGTGTCCAGAGAGCAGTTCTCCAGAGGAGGTGGCCATCGACTCCCTGCTCAGCGTAGAGCAGTACAGGGGGGCAGACAAGGCCAGCTCCACTGGCTCTGACGGCAAGGCCATCCGGGACATAGCGGAGGTCGCTGCAGCCACAGAGGTCCTCCTGCCCAAGGGGAGTGCCAGAACGACCTGCGCTGTGAGAGACGCACACACGCACATACATGTTCGCACACACGCAAGCAAGCACGTACATGTACGCACGCACGCGCAGAGGCACACACACACGCGCACAGAGGCACACACAGATGCACACGCACAGAGGCGCACACACACAGAGGCACACACGCACGCACACACGCACAGGCACACACAAACGCACCCACACACACACAAACGCACCCACACACACAGGCACACGCACACACAACACAGAGCGGCACACACACACAGAGGCGTGCACACACAGAGGCACACACGCACACACAGGAAATAAAAACATTAGTATTTTCCACTAAAATGTTTCCTCCTGATTCCTTCCGTTTCTCAGAGCCGCAGCCCAGCCCCCGTCCTGCTGCACGGTGCCCTGCGCGAGTACCAGCAGATCGGCGTGGACTGGATGGTGAACCTCCACAAGAAGCACCTCAACGGCATCCTGGCCGACGAGACGGGCCTGGGCAAGACGGTCCAGACGGTGGCCTATATGGCTCAGCTGGCCGGCCAAGAGGGTGGGCATCCATCATTTAGGAGATCACAAGAAAGATCTGCATTGTCGCACAGGCTCAGTTGAAATGAGTCTATGTCTCACCGTCTGTCTCTTCACCTCCGCCTCCAGGCATCTGGGGACCCCACCTGGTAGTGGTGAGGACCTGCAAGCTGCTGACCTGGGAGATGGAGTTCAAGCGCTGGTGCCCTGGTCTGAAGATCCTGCTGTACCTGGGGAGCGGCCGCGAGCGCAGAGCCAAGAGAACGGTAGCTTGTTAACTCTGGGACTGATGCACATTGTACGTGAATGACGCACATTGTAGGCAAACCCATGTAAGCCTGTCTTTATGCTATTACGATATGTGATACCGAATCTAACCATGTGAGGATCTTAGTGTAGTCTGTGTACTGTAGGGCATACATTTAGAGGTTACATTTAACCGTTTGGGTCGAACATTTTGCCAAAACAGTAAATTCCACATAACCGACTCCACTTTCCAACAACCCAGTCCTGATTCTCAAAACCGTAATGCTCGCAAATCGCAAAGGCAATCACATGATTGCAGTTGTTAAAAACATTTTTTTAGCAGAAACTAACATTTCAGACCGCCGACATGCTATGCTAGCTATTGGTCTCCTTTTTACCACAACATCGTAAAGAACTATGGACGAAGTCATGACCATGACGTGAAGATACACCTGTACAGATTGAGGTGTGAGTTGGACCCATGCCTTCTGTTGTGATGGATGGTCAGTGTGGCTCCCAATTGGCTATCTTCTTTCCCAAGTGACAACCCCAAGAGCTGTCCATGGTATTTCCTCCACACTACAACCTGTAGTTTAATATTTGCGATTACGAATCGTCGTGGCCCCGATCAGATTTTGGGAAAGTAAAATACATCCTTGCGCCTACCCCCCACCACAGGTTAATCTGGCGAAGGAATTGTTAGAACCATCAAAAAATAATTTCCTCTTGAGCTCAATCAAGTCAACCACTATGTATACCTGCATTACATAACATGAGCGGACACGCATCATTTTTGTTACATTCTGCACTTATATATACTTCCACGACGAGGTCTTCAGCAACTTACAACAAAGCCAGCCATGGAAAGCGGTTGCAACGTGCTCAGTGGATCTCTCTTCTCCTCCCTGCAGTGGTGGAACGAGGCCAACAGCTTCCACGTGGTCCTCACCTCCTACAAGCTGCTCTTCAAAGACCACAGTCACTTCCTGAGGAGGGGTTGGAGGCACCTGGTGCTGGACGAGGTGCAGCACATCAAGAACCTCACGGAGAAGCACTGGGAGACCATCTTCTCTCTGAAAAGGTGGGAAAGAGGAGCGCTTTACTGCTGACCTTCGACCATCGGTCAAACCAGTGCTAAAAACATTTTTTTTTGTTCTATTTAATATTTTGTCATGGGCCTGTAGGCTATACATCATTAGTACATACTACACAGAAACCTCCCTAGATGGCGCAATCTGATTGGTTCGCTATCTCGGGATAATCTTCATTATCCACCTACGAAACTCGGGATAATGAGTGTCGCAAATTGGCGGTTGATCGCAACTTTAAGTGAACGTTGATTGCCTTTATAGTATCGCCAAACCTCCAATCCATTTGTAAATCTTGTTTAGTTGACTTTGCCGTAATAAATTGGACTTTCTATGCTCGTTTTTCAGCTCTAAAAGAGCAGTAAGTTCAAACTGCTGTGTCGAGCACGAGTTCGCCCCAAGATGCATTGCTCGAATTTGTAAATAGCCTGGCGACGTCATGGAGTGCGCTTGACCATTGTCACGCTTTGAACATTAAAAAATAAACCTATGAAATCTAGTTTTGGCTTAGTTTTGATCAGGCTTCCTCAGGCTCTGTGGATAGTGGTAAATAGTCCCCGAGCCGGAACGGTGAGGAGATGTGTGTTGTATCCACTTCGCCTTCGGCGAATAATTGTTAATTATCAGCCATCTAAGGAGTAATGTTTTTTTAGATAGATTTTACTTTTATTTATCATGTCTTCCTCTGACTTGACTTTCATGTAACTTTTAGGGCTTTTATGTTTCATTTAATAATTTGAAGTACTTAAAAACTGCTAAATTCAAATGCAGTATTCATTTTCCGGTAGTCACGGTTAAAAATTCTCCACTGCGGTAATGTAAGGTGGCTCAAGGCAGTGGTATGCCATTCATACACACTTTTTTAATATAGCTTATAATACTGAACCATATTCTATAAATTACATTTTTTAGGGCGCACATTAAAGGGCTCTTGTTGAGTATATTTGTAAAGATAAAGTTCAAATGGCACAATTGAGCAAGCAGATGGGTTGAGATGTTGAGGGTTTCTGCAATCTGAAATGATTTCAAATTGGGCCGTGAGGTTATATTATTCAGCATTAAATATACAAACCTTTAAGTAAACAAGTCTTTTTTGTTTTTTTATGATTATGGTGATTGTTTGGCCTCCCCTGTGGTTGGCTTGTCGATGGTACACACTGCGGTTATCGTGACAGCCCTATTTCATTTATATTTCTGTGTGTGTTGCAGTGAGCAGAGGCTGCTCCTCATCAACACTCCTCTGCAGAACACCCTGAAAGAACTGTGGACCATGGTCCACTTCCTCCTTCCTGGGATCACCAGGCGCTACTCTGACTTCCCCGTCAAGGCCGGCACAGACCAGAACCAGGACTACTGCCACAAACTGGTCATCCGCCTGCATAGGGTGAGTCCAGCGCAGCCCTCTGTTGACGATGATGTGTATCGTGCTGTATTCATCTCTACTCTGGAGTCCTGATTGGCTAATAGACTCTTAACCTGCTTGAGGAACTGCAGAGCTGTCGGCCCTCGCCAGGTGCCTATTATACGTAGCAGGGTAGGCTTAAACTGGAGCTCTGACTCAGCCGAGTGCTTCTGAGCACTCATAGGTTGAACCGGAAAAAGGCATGGTCATGCCTTTTCTATCGCGCCCTGGAAATGTTAAAGATCATGGAATTCCAAAGCCTTCACCGCTTTTATGTGCTTTCATTGGTTGAAGGTGAAGCCCCTCTCACACATAGTTCCCGGTGAATTGCTGGGATAGGCATGCAGACACAATAGAGATTTACACATGCAGTTACGTTCAGGATCTTTTCCATCTGCCCTTTCACACATGGCAAAGCAGTGCTGGAATATGGGCCAAGAGACAGTCCAGATGATGGCTGTAATGCAACCCTCTGGACGCCAACTGCCATACACTTTGTGGACTCAGCGTAGCTCCCATATTTTGGATGCTGTCCAGATTACAGAGATTATAGAAAAAATAAGCTGTATTGAGATTGTTATTGTTATCGTATCACCCGATAAGTAATAGCACGTAGGATCAATTCAAAAACAGCTGTGGTTTCAATGCATCCTCAGTGGAGTCTTGATCGGTTCGCTCGGTCTGCATGAAAGTGCCCTACGTCAGATTACATAATCTTCTACGTGCTTCTAATGGCAATGTGACTGCTTTCATCTCATTCATAATAGTACAGTAGTGTATATATGTTTTGAAGACCAGTAAAGCTGACGAATGATGCATTTGTTAATAAAACAAGACAATTTAGACATGTCATGTTCAGTTTATTGTAAAGATAAACCACTAACGGAGGAAAACTCCCTGCTATAAAGTTGTTTGTTGCCATTATCTAAACCAATGAGAGTATTAGACCATAGAAACTATTAGTACCGTAGATCTGATTGGAAATATTTGTCAAGGTTGAAAATCCAGTTTTCTCTTCTTAAGAGTTAACATCTTAATCCAGCTCCCTGAAACAGTAGCCAGTTTGCACACCTAAAAGCAGTGTTCCATGACACGCTAGTTGATGTCCTGGACCTGGTTTCACAAGCTCCTGATGCTCCCCCCCCCCCCCCCCCCCCCCCCACTACAGATGATCCAGCCCTTCATCCTGAGACGCTCCAAGAGGGACGTGGAGAAGCAACTGCCAAAGAAGTACGAACACATCCTGAAGTGCCGCCTGTCCAGCCGGCAGAAGAGCCTCTACGAGGACATCCTCACCCAGCCAGGGTGAGACGGCTTTTCTTCTGGATGGTCTCCCCGGGATGGAGACGTTTCTTTAGTTCAGCTCTGTCCTACTCATGAGGTTTTCTTTAGAACGATTTCAAGGTTCATTCCCACCTGTTCCGTCTGGTCCTTTTGGGTATTGAATTCTTGGTTTCTAGCGAGGCCTTGTTTCGCTGGCTATCTCTTAAGAACGACACAGTGGGTTTAAGAGCCCACCTGGCTTCAGTTAAATTACACATTACTTAATTTAACAAGCCATACGTCGACAACAATACAGGAGGGAAGCAAATGCATGCACTGTAAAAAAAGATGACCTGGAGCTAAAACAGTTGAGAACATAATTTCATGGTGGCTTTAGGAGGAGAAGTAGTATGAAGCTCCTACCCCTTTTTAAATCTCCACATCCCCTCCTTGTTATTAAACTGCTCTGTGTGTGTCCTCCCTGCAGGGCCCAGGAGGCTCTGAAGACCGGACACTTTGTGAGCGTTCTCCGGGTGCTGATGCAGCTGCAGCGTGTGTGCAACCACCCAGCCCTGGTGGCCCCCCGCGAGGCCAGCAGCTCCTACGTCTGCCCCTCGCTCGAGTACAGCACCCCGTCGCTGGTGCTGGGAGCCCTCCACAAAGACCCCTGGGAGGTAAGCTCCATGGCCTCCAAACACATCCACAAATTGTGCCTCCTTACCAACGTTTTTCTGATTTGGTGGTGCAATAAAGCATTGGTCTTGACTGTGTTTTCCATCAGACGGCAGACTTGTCGATATTCGACCTCATCGGAAACGAGAACCGGCTGACCCGCTACCAGACGGAGGCCATCCCCAAACTGAAGATCAGCCAGCAGCTCATAGAGGAGATCCACAGAGCCCCCGACCCCCCGGCCAGACCCAAGGCCTGCAAGATCAAACCCATGAGGTCAGTCCTGGGCAGGGGGGGAAGGTCGGCACTCGAGCAAGAGACTCAAGGCTCCCTTCTTCAGAGTTCAACTGGACTCTTTGATTAGCCTCCCCCTTACCCCCACTGCTCTCTCAGGCAGCCTCTAATCTGCTGTCCACTGACACGGTGATCGCTGGAAAATGAATGTGACTTTTGCAGACGCAGCTGCTGAAGGTTAATGATGAGAGGGGGGGGGGGGGGGAAGCTTGCTAAAATCGTGAGTTCCAAGAAGATTGAGTTAACCAAAGCTCTTTCTGCAAATACGTACCATATTTATTCAGTTTGGGAAAACAACACGTAGTCAAACAATGTGCTTGGCTGACGGGACTCGGGATAGGAATACAGAAGAACCCTTTCCGTTTCCAGGTCGTTATGATTATGTAGCCTACTCTGTTTACGGTATGTGGGTGAAGTCTGCCTTCCATATCGATCTCATGGTCACTGATTGCATTTCAGACCCATATATTTCTCCAGTCGGATCATTTGTGTTTCATAGAATACAACAAATTACCTGAGCTAAAAGGGTTTTATTTTAGAGAATGGTGTAATTGGCCATGGTATAATTGCACATCTCGTCGTTGATTTGTGCTGCTGATTGATTTAGATTCTCTTGAGTCTTTTGCATGAGAGTTGTAGCAAGGACCTCATGCGTGTCTCTACTTTTTTCAGGTTGTTCCAGCCAGTGCAGTACGGCACTAAGCCAGAGGGCCGCCTGGTGGCCATCACCAGTCCCGCAGCCCCGCGCCCGCCCACTACAACCCCTGCAAACACATCTGTGGCCACAACCGTCAGCCAGCCTGCACAGGCCAGGGGCAAGTCCCCTGTTACCACCACGGCCTCCGCACAGGGTAGGTCCTCAACCGCCAGACCCCCCAGGGCTCAAGACTGTCACTGGTTATTACCTAGATGCACATGTTTCATTTTAAAATAGGGCTGTCACACGCAGACATTTAAATGACATTGTTGTTTTGTCGCATTTAATTACTGAATTACTGTCGTAATTGGATAGAAAACATGTTGTGTTTTTTAAAATAACGCTTTAAAAAAATACACTATCTACACTATCCACACAGCACAACTATGTTGTGCTGTGTGGAGGGGAGACGGCGACTTTTGGGTTCCATGTTGACCCGAGGTCTGACTCTATTAGGGGTTCTTTGGCGAGCAGGTCGAACACTAGATTAGCCAAGAAGGTCAGCGTCGCTAACGGACAACACATGTCGGAAGATTTGATTTAAGGTCTTGTTCTATGTCTAATATAGTGAGTGGCTCCGCCTGTGTGGAGGAGTCGTTCTGAGTTCTCCCAAGAAAAACAACCCACTTTAGTTCCAATGCAGACATTCACGGCTTTGAGGGTTTATGGTTCTATGATCATACAAAAGAAAAAGGTGGCTTGTAAATTGAGTAAAGTTTCAATGAAATTGCACCGTACCACTATTCAAGAACTTGCAAAGAAATGCACCAGGTCTATTCTGGATGACTGATCGCAAGAAAAAAAACAGAAATAAAAACTGGGTTATACTCCCTAATTAGCAGCCTGTTCTAAGTAGATAAGCTTTTCGATATGGCTGCCATCTAGTATTAGTCTAATGACACTAATGAGGAACCGTGATATTACCTAAAGTGTGCTCTCTATGGGGCGTACACACTACTGTTGGTGGATGCTGTTCCCCATCTGGCTCTACCTTCCTGTTAAGGGTGTTAAGCTGCATGCAGGGCTCAGGTCTGCCCATTCATCATATGGATGCAAGTTTATTTATTCCTAGGTCGCATCAGGGCCAGTAAATAAATGTGCATATATATCGTGTAAATCATGCCCATTAATGTTAATCTTGAGCCCTGCTATGTGTGGTGAATGTGAGTGTACTAACGTTGTGTTACTCATGGGATCAAGAGTTACCGCTTTAGTGTTTTGCATATGGAAGTACAGCCACTTAAACTTGTTCCCGCTCGCTCAATTCTTGTTAATCCATCACCCATTTTAGACTGTTTACAGTTTATGCAGCTAAAGTTAGTTATTCAATCTAGCCCAAGGCTGCAACATTAACATATACATTTCTTCGTACAGTTCCATGTCGTGAGGTTCATTACCAGGTTTCTTCTATGTGAATTAATCATTCAAGTACAGACTGGATGCTGAGAAATGGTATCCAGAACAGACCATTAATAATAACGAAACCTGTCAAAAGTCCACTTGAATCGGATACCAAACACCCCCTTCTCATGCTGGAAAACAACACAATATTATGCCTAATTTTATGATTTGTGACAATTGGCCAAACTAACAAAATCTGGTTAAACCCACCAATGCGGGGTGACTCTAAGGATAAAGTCTGAACTGCTGCTGATGATCTGGACCTCACCAGTACAGTCCCCCGTAACAGACCAACCCTCCCACCCCCTTGTCCTCCACAGTGGTCGGAGCAGCTGCTCAGAGGGTGCAGAACAGCTCCTCTGTCAGCAGCAGCACCACGGCCGTCTCTACCGCAGCCCCCTTGGGGAGCGGTGGCCTCAGGCAGAGCGTGCCGAGGGCCCCCTCTGCTGGGGCCCTCGGCCAGGCTTTAGCGCAGGTCCCCAGGCCAGCCCTAGCCCCAGGCCACGCCGTCCAGCCCGGCTCACTGTCCCAGAGGCTGGTGCTCACGTCCCAGGCCCAGGCACGGTTGCCTAGTAAGTGGGCTTCAACTCTCATTGATGTCTCCCTGGTCGGTCCCCTTGCTCAAGCAAGCGGCAACCTCTGTCGACGAGGCTCTTCCCTGGAGACTGCTGATGTGGCTTTCAGTCTGGGCTTCCCTCACGACTCCTCTGCTGGTAGAAAGTTTGGCTCATCGCTCATTTGGGACATCTGGACCATCTTGCTTGGCCATTCTTCCTTGTAGAAAGAAGGGAGGGGCGTGGGAGCAACCTCAACGTATGATAGTGTTGCTACTGCAGAGGGTCTGTTAATATGAGGGCAACGCATTTCTAGTAAGAATGGGACAAAGTAAAAGGATGTTAACCAGAATCGCTGCCTTGAAATCCAAACTGTAAGCATATCAGCAGCCCTTCCACAGCCTCGTTCTCCCGGTTCTTCTCTCCCAAACCTGCATGTCCACACAAGGAACCAGCACCTCGTTTTCCCCTAATTATTTATCCTTCTCTCCCTTTTGTTCAATATGATTTTCTCTCCCCCAGTGGACTAATACACGGCCTCTTGCATCAGGCCTGCTGCAGGAACACATCCTCTCTGGTGCTTTGTTGCAGATTTCACTGTCCCGCTCCGCGGAGCATCACCACCAAGCATGTGAATCTTTCCCACACGTTGCTTACCAACTATCCCTGCCTGGAATGCCACATTTTTCAATTTCCAACGCAAAAGACTGATCTCCACAATCCCGGTTCTGTGTTGCCATTGAAAAGTTGTTTCGGCACCCATGGATGTTTATTTCAGGCGGCTCTGCTTGGGCTGGTAGTCCTTTTTGATTTCCACCTCCACAGGGTCAGAATAGGGGTTTCCAGCGGTTCTGTTGTGGAGGGCAGATGTGCTTGCCCCACAAATTAACCCCCCCCCCCCACACACACACATCCTGGTGCTGCATGTCTCCTCCCTCCCCCACCCTGTACTTTAACTAACTGCAATGCACCATTGTGGTGGGGACGATTGCAATGGAATGACATGGTACCTTTTTGTTGTTTTAGCAATGAAGCTGCTAAAACAACAAAACGGGATGGAGGGTGAGTCTGCGTGCTCACCCTCCATCCCTCTCGTCCCGCCTTCTTCCTTCCTTCCTGTCAAAGGCGGAGACGTGGGGAAGATCGCCCAGCTGGCCAACACAGCCGGCCGCATCTCCCAGCCAGAGACCCCCGTCACCCTGCAATTCCAGGGTAACAAGTTCACCCTGTCCCCCAGCCAGCTGCGGCAGCTCACCACCGGACAGCCCTTGCAGCTCCAAGGTACTCTCGGTCTTTGTACAAACCCACGGTCACGTTCTACTCATCTTTTTCTCTCCGTCAGTAAGCCCTGGCTGCCTCCGTAATGTGTGTCCTAGTGTATAGCTCTTGGCCTAGCTAGCACATGTTTCTGCTGCCATTGACACCCTGGATTGCACAGAAACTAATCATGGCTACCCTAGCAACTGTTGTGCGAGTCATCAATCGATCCCTAAGAAATCCCGAGCAAGAGGTTTTTTTTAAAACATACACGTTTCCAATTCCAGCTCTTCCTTCCTGCATCGACCTCTCCGCGTTAACATGTGAACCCATCAGCCTCCTAATACTAGTCCTTTACACTGGTTCTGGACGCGTTAAAAATTGGCTCCTTTATCCTTTATGATCTCTTGTGTTTATATATTTTATAAACCAAGATCGCAAGACCCATCGGGAGAATGATCGTACGAGCGAAGATCCATCGTTATCGTGAAACGGGGCCCAGTTCAATAGCTGCTTATAGTATAGAAGTATAGTATAGAAGTTACTCACCAGTTATGCCAACTGCCTCCGAAACAGCTCTCCATCCGGCATCTCTTTGACGTTTATCCTTATATTTCGGGTCACTGTGGTCGTCCACAAGGTGAACTGGTTCACATGCCTCTACACCCCCCCCCCCCCCACCTCCATGGCCCAACTGCCAGATTCACTTCGGCCAATTTTGAAGGTGCCAGGCACTGATGTTCGCCAATCAAACTGTAAAACGGTCAAACTATTTATTATACCGTTCAACCCCTTATTCCAAGATTCAAAGATTAAAGATTCACAGGTTTTTCTCTATGATCTACATATAATTTTAATTTTGTTCAAATGTTTTAAGTAATATTATTTTTCATCTTGGTCTGTGTTCATAGTGATGCTAATTTCCCAATTGAATAAATCGCTCCTGCCCTATTCTGAAACGATTGTGTTCCTTTTGAAGTTGAAAGTCCATTATTCCAAGCACCTCTACCAGTGTTGTTTTGATGTGGTCCTCCTCATTTCAAAGCGAGTGTTGTGTTTGTGTTTGAAGCCTTGCCTGTGGCCACCAACGCCTCCTCAGCGCTCTCCAAGCCCGCTGCAGCCACTCCTGCTGCCTCTCAGGTGAGGCCTCATGGTCTTCACAGATGAGTCTAAAGGGGTTGTCTTAAAACAGTTTTAATTTTGTATATTTATGTAAAAAAAAAGTATAATCGGAGGTATCTCCGGGTCCTCTGACAAGGACCTGCTGGCTATCCCCTGCACTAGATTTTCGAACCTTTGGAGACAGGGCCTTCTCTACCAATGCTCCCACACTATTGAACAGCCTACCACTCCATATCCGCTCTGCCCCATCCCTGCCCATGTTTAAAAAGAAACCTCAAAACATTCCTCTTCACCAAGTCCCCCTGACCCCCCTTCCCCTCTGCCCTTTTTTGTTAATTGACCTTGGGTATCTTAGAAGGCGCTCTAAAAATCCAAGTTATTATTATATTATTATTGAATGTATTGTCAACCAAAGTAACGTATTTTGAGCTATTTCAGACATGAGGTTCCTGCCCAAATGTCCTTTATCTGTGAGCCCACACTAAAAGCTCCCTCGTGTTCCCTGTGGCGTCCAGGAGATGTCTGAGGAGAAGAGCCAGGCCCTGAAGGAGCGCCTGGGCCGTCTGTTCCTGGCCAACGAGCGGCGCTGCAGCCGCAGGGTGCTGCTGGGCGCCGACCTGCTCCAGGCCTGCACCCTGGACCCCGAGGCCGGCCCCACGGGCCCCCCCCCCAGGGGCTGGCGCTGGGCGGGCAGGGAGAGCTGCATCAGAGCCCAGCACACCTTTGTGGGCACCACCTCCCACCTTCAGGGCAGCATGCAGTCTGAAGATCAGCGGCTGGAGGCGGGCCACAGCCTCATCAAGAGGTAGCCCCCTTTTCCATCGAGAGATCATGATGTTTTCATCTTAGTCCATGCCAGGCAATGGATAAGCATAGCTTAAGTAGTGGCCCAATACCTTCTGAATGGTAAAAATGTCAAATTTAAGTGACATCAGGAAGAGAGAAACTGCTGAAATATCATCTCCAACTAATCTCTATATGTGTGGGCATATTGATCAAATTCGTATCCGTCTCCATTTTTCCCTCAGGTTGTCATGTGTCGTGCCTGCTGCTGTAGCCCCGCCCCCTCATCTGTACGCAGCCAATCCCCCGGTCCCTTACAGTCTGGACAAGAAGTGCAGCAGTCGGAGGCTGACGGAGGCCGCCAGCCACCACAGCAAAGCCCTCCAGCGGCTGGCCTCGAGACGCGTCCTCCCCTGTCCTGACCTGCAGCTGATGCAGATGGACTCGGGTGAGCCTGCCACTGCCTTGTGCCGTTACCTTCAGCCAACTCCTTTTAAAACCCATCATCAAGTCCTATATTTTAGATCGAGGTCCCTCCTTTGGAAACTACAAGGAGTTGATAGCAATTGTTTAGAGGGGCGTCAGGGTTTTCAGAGTTAATGAGTTCTATGGGTTACGCACTGATGATCCTACAAACCAACCCCCTCCATCGGTCGACCTCCACAGGGAAGCTGGAGGCCATGGCCGTCCTTCTGCAGAAGCTGCGGTCAGAGCGCCGCAGGGTCCTCATCTTCACCCAGATGCCAACGATGCTGGACCTCCTGGAGGCCTTCCTGGACCACAGACACCTCCCCTACGTGCGTGTGGACGAGAGCCTCACGCCAGAGGAACGCCAGGTAAAGAGAAGCTGACCAGACAGGGGGCTCCTTGGATATCAGGTTAGCTCCGAGCAGAGCACAGCGCCAGAATCCCACCCGAGTCCAAGGTCATCAGTCAAAAACATTTACAATTTTTTACCACTGCACTTGTAGCCAAAGCAGCTTAAATTGAATGAAGATGCAGAACGTTAAGGAGTAAGTAAGGCTTTAGAGTTTGCTGAAATATTGGGGATCACACTAAGAATCTCCTAAAGCTTACTGTCTTGCCCTATATAACAGAAGTCGTTCCACTGTGAGTGAGTCATTGAGCATTTCAACTCGATGCTATCAAAAAATCTTGAGTGATCGCAGATAGTGCTTGATTGCTTGGAGATATTTTGTAATGCCCTCCCTCCTAATTCCACAATGACTCTTTTAAATAACACAACAACACTAAGCTAAAGCCCTTACAAATACAAAAAAGCAGCCTTTGGCTCAAACTGAGGTCACGCCCCTGACGGCGTCCTCCTGGTTGTCTCTTCAGGAGCGCATGAAGCGCTTCAACAGGAGCCGCCAGGTGTTCTGTGGCATCCTCACCAACCGCTGCTGCTCCGCCGTGGGGCCCGTGTTCGACGCCGACACCATCATCTTCTACGACGCCGACCTGGACCCCAGCATGGACGCCCGCACCCAGGAGTGGTGCGACAAGATCGGGCGCGCCAAGGACATGCACATATACAGGTGAGCGAGGCAGCCGGGGACATTTGCTTGTAACAGGAAGGTTTTCAGTGTGAGTGTCGATGTGTCCCTGAGCAAGACCCTAACTGCTTTCGACGAGCTGGCTGTCGCCTTGACGCTGCCGTGGGTGTGCGAATCTGTGTATGAATGGTTGTAAGTCTATTTGGATTAAAAGCGTTTGCTAAATGCACTGAATGGAAATGTTGCCTGTTTTTTTTTGTTTTTTTTCCAATTTGGAATACTTCAGCTCACCTTTGGCGTGCTTGACCTTGGTTACGTTCCAAAACCTCTTCCCACGTCCTCATTCCTCTAGCTCGCTCACTATTCTAACAAGAAGAGGACTAGTTAGAGAATATCAATGGGCAGGAGCGGTCGAAAGTGGACAAACGGTGTTGCTTCCACCAGCGCACGCTGTCGGCAGTGCTACATTTGCTACTGATCTTAATTCCGGTCATCTCCCAAAGGCTGGAGAGCGGGAACTCGATAGAGGAGAAGCTGCTGAAGAACGGAACCAAGGACCTCATCAGAGAAGTGGCCGCTCAGGGCACGGACTACACCCTGGCCTTCCTCACCCAGGTGAACCACCAATGACTGTTACCCCGGTTCCCAGCTCTATTGGAGTAGTCTGTAGGGATGTGTATAATCCAAAACCTTGATTTGGTGCTATGTAGAGCTCTGCCCATTGTATTTGTTTGTAGTTTTGCAATTGGGAGAGTTGTAGTCTTAACAAATTAGAGTTTAGATAAGTATATACAGTCTGATGACAGGATGAATGGGGTGCTTCGCCTTATTTTGCTGCATAATCAATCGTGTCGCTGTTGGCGGGGGTCTGTAAGCGCGTGATTGGCAAATACTTTTTTGGCCAGTAGTAGTAAACTGTAAAATAGTGTCTCAAGGTTATAAATCAACACAGCGTAGACTGGCCACTGTAGGATTACAGTTATTACTTACCCCTATCTGGAACGTTCATCCACCCATGCAAATGAGTTATACCTTGCAAGAATATCTCTAATAAGTCAGGCGTAGCTCCCCACCCAAGCAGTTGTTGGTTTCCGGCCCAGGCTCTGTATTGTCCCCCCCTGAATTCTGCTATAACAGAGTAGGACCAGGGATTAGGACTGTTGTCAGATGTGGTGGAACACGTCTAATACCATGTCTCTGTAGCGGACCATCCAGGACCTGTTTGAGGTGGAGGCCAGCGCGGGGGAGAAGGTGGAGGAGTTTGTGGTGCTGCACCAGGAGCCCTCCCCCTCGGAGGCCATCTCCCCCCGCGTGGCCCGGCCCTACATCCAGGCCCTGCACAGCATCACCCTGGACGGCACGGAGCAGCTGCAGGAGGAGGAGGAAGAGGAGGAGGAGGAGCAGAGTAAACAAAAGCAGGAGGCGTCAGGGCTGAAAGAGGAGGCGCTGGAGGAGTCTCAGCTGAAAGAAGAACCAGCTCAGATAGAGGAGCTGAACGCCGTCATGGATCAGGTGAAGGGTCATGTCTGTGTTATTCCGTCCGCGTTATTACCATGTTTGTGTTTTTGTTCTCTTTGAGCCACCCTTCTAACGGTCGTCCCGTCCTCAGCTCACCCCGATCGAGAGGTACGCCCTCCACTACCTGGAGTACCTTCAAGTCGGCGACGACGAGAGCTTCCTCAAGGTACGTGACTGGAGACGGATCACGCTCTTCATCATCTAGCAGGGCAGGGAATTAGAAGGGTAGACCGCTGATTGAACACATCCAGGCTTCTGATGGGGAGGCGGGAAAGAGTTTGACAATCAGTTTGTGCAACTCAACAAATACAAAGTCATTTTTCTTTTAAACGCAAAAGTACCATCTGCAAAGATGCCTTTCTCAGCCAAGGCACTGCGTGCGAATTAAGGACAGAGCCTCTCTCCCACAGACGTTGTCCTGTTGGCTCGTTGGTTTGCTGTTCATTCGCTGGCCGCGCCTGACAGGCTGATTGGTTTAAATTAAATGTTTTGTCTGCAGGCAGAAACAGCTTGTGGACTAAATCCTCTTTCTTCCGCCAACCGACCAAGTAGAACATCGATGCAACACATGTCATCGGTGGCGCCAATCATAAATTAGATCTGATTACGCAGATGGTATTGGAGAGTGGCACCAAATTTTAAATTTTTAAATGCTTGAACGAGAGCCTGAATGTGTTAAAACGGCAGGCTGCCTCTTTAACACCGGCAGGTTAGTAGCCTCCTTCCCTTTGGGGCCTTTCATACTAGGAACGTGTGAGTCCAGTTAATGGTAGACATCAGACGGACCACTCAGACCACTGTCTCCCCCACCAGGAGAAGATGGTGTGCGCCAAGAGGAGCTGGGAGGTGCAGCAGCTCCAGAAGCTCAAGACCGAGGAAGAGGATCAGCTGTTCGTGGAAGGAGAGGAAGATCTCTTAACCTACACCAGAGAGGATGCCTACAACATGGTAGGGAGACGCACCATCTGGAACCATCTGAGCATCTCAAATGAGACAGCCACGTATTTTTATATCCATTTCATCAATTTAACTCATGAGCTTTGCGGCTGAAGAAATGAATGCATCTGCATCTGTTAACCCGACTTCAGTGTCCCTCAAACAGACGTGTTCTTTGTATTCTTCTTTCTACCCGTCAACAGGAGTACGTGTATGACGCAGAAGACGGCCATACTGAAATCATGCCGGTGATTACCTTTTCCACTTGTCTCGTCTGCCTATGTTCTCCTATTATATATTCTCACCCCTCACAGTGATGTATTTCATCTCCTTCCACCTCACCTGAGCCCGCCTTAACCCCTTCTCTTGCCCGCCCTCCACCCCCGCCAGCTGTGGACCCCGCCCACTCCGCCGCAGGACGACAACGACATCTACATCGACTCGGTCATGTGCCTGATGTACGACGTGACGCCAATGCCCGAGGCCAAGCTGCCGCCCGTCTACGTACGCAAGGAACACAAGAGGCTCAAGATGGACCCTTCAGGTGATCCGGGGCCCTCCTTCTCTTTCTTCTGAGTGACGCATGCCACCACCCCTAGCTTGTTCACCCCATCTGGTTATAGGACATCTTTACTTTCCGATATGAAGGCAGTGTGTCTCGGATTTCACCGCTTGAGTCTGAAGTAAACTAGGCCGATTTGGTATTAACACACGCTTTATCCAAAGCCACTGTTGTTAACAAGCAGTTGGAGGCCTCCTTGCTCAAGGATACCGATAGATCTTGTGGAATCTAACCTGGAGCCTATTGGTTGGGATCCGGAACCCCCTGGCCACTGCCATCAACCCTTTTCTTTGTGTTGGTCCGTTACTGGATATGGCGTCTACATGTGACGCTCATCCACTCCGGTGGGCTCTTGTGTAGGGCTGAACGATTTTAAGAAAAAATTGAAATTCCGATTTTCCTGGCAGAGATTGCGGTTTCGATTTCAACCACAATTTATTTTCTTTAAATCAAGTTTCAGTGTAAATTAATTCAAACAATGAATTTCATTAAGATAATGCAAGAATGAAACTGCTGGCAACAGATTTCAGATGGAAGACTGTTTATTAACATATCAGTTATATTAATCAAAAAATTAAAATAAAAAGAGAGCCCTCTTTGTTCAGCAGCATCAAAATAATATCACTTTTGTAAAATAACGTACACTTCATAAAAATGATAAATTATAACAACAAAGTGGAGCAAAAAAAGAAGTCTTACTTTAAAAGTAGTGCAAGCAGCAGTTACAGATATTCAACCCGTGCTTCTTCTTCAAAAAAAGTGGCAAGAGGAAGTGAAATGTAAAGGTAGTAAAAATAAATAATAATAATAATTTAAAAAAGTTTAAATTACCATACATTTTCCTCATCAACAAAAGATGTCAAACTGGTTAAATTATTTTACATCTAGTCTGTAAACAACAGATTAGTAAAAAAGAGTGAACACCTTTTTTAATGGAACAAAGACATGTCAGGTTAAGGTGCCGATAAGAGATTTCAGGGTAAGGTGCAGAAGAGCAACAACAAAAATCAATAAATCTTCCCCTTCATCCCTTCAGAGATTTTTGGCCAAGAAAACCAACATGTCAACCTTTGCTGGCTTCAGACTTGCACGCTGACATGTGACAATATTGCCACTGGCACTGAACAGTCTCTCTGATGGTGCAACTCGTTGCTGTTATGCAAGGTACTTTACGAGCCAGTTGCTAAGGCCATGGGAAAGTTGACATTGTGCACTCTCCCACAGGCCGTGGATTTTGCTCTCCATCAATGGTAGGAGTTATGGAGTGTTGTCCAGTTTCTGCTTTAATATGGTATCCTCCCAACTGGCACAGTAGAGGAACGCAGGGCCGCCTTGGTCTTGAAAAAGCTGCCCAGTGACCGCTTTCACTTTGTAGAGGTGGATGGTGGTTCTTCTTCTGCACTCAGGGGCATGGGATGGGTTGTGACACAAGCCCTCTGCTCCTCATACAACAAGTGAATAAGAGGCATCAATGTTTTGCTATCGATTGTGATTATAAGACCAACAAGGCATTTTGTCTAAAAGTTTAAAATGTCAGTAGAGTATAGTTAATTTTTTTTTAAAAAAAACACATACAACTTTTTTGTTTTTATTTTGGGAACACAAGAAAAAGGACAGCTACCTTTTGTGCACTGTTATTTCATCTTCAATCTGTTTTGATGCATGGGAGCTTCTTCTACTTGGTAGTTGTTTGAATCTTGGATAAGGAAGGATGTGGGCAAGAGCTCCTGGTTCATGCTCGTGTATTTCCTTGATTAGTGAGAGTCTTGATTTGATATCTTGGTGAGATGTGTCCTGGTCATTTCCGCAAGCGATTACTGTTGTTGAGGAGCAACTGCTTCAGTATACAGATTACGGTAGTCCTACTGAAGAGGGTCGTGAATTCCATGAAGAGGACCGGGATTGTTTACATGATTCAAGGACATCTGTGCTTGCCAAGATGGACCAGTCCGCGTCTTCTGTTTCCAGGACAGGACGTGCACAGTGCCTGCCTGCCCAAACCCTCCAATCATTTCTGCGGGAGCCCATCGTGT
>OLKM01000265.1:195000-397500 GCA_900291075.1 Melanogrammus aeglefinus | reverse complement strand
TTTTTCTTCGTGCAGAGATGGCGTTCTGTTTGTGTGTTATTGTCCCCCAACCGGTGATGTCTAGTCAGAGCATTATGGGGGCCGTTGTGACAGTAGACCATGTTTGATTACCATGGGAACGAATACAATTCAGTTGCCTGGTTCCAAAATAAACCACTGGCTGATGAAGACAAATGTGAAAACACATCTTGGCAGAATTGCTTTTTGTTTGAGCTTCATCGTCTACGCTCACAAGGGCGGAACCAGCGATGGTTGATTTATAGTTTGCTGTTGTCCCTGGACCACCACTGTCTGCTGCCTCCCACTACTGTAATTACCATGTGTGTCTATTAGAATAAGACCTCCGCACAGAATGGATCACCTCACAGGAGATGAGGGGAGTGGAGAGGGGAGATGGGGGAGGGGGGGGAGATGAGGGAGAGGGAAGGATAGATGGGGGGGAAAAGAGGAGGTGGAGGAAGGGAGAGGAGAAAGAAAGAGATGACAGGTGGGATGAGGGAGGGGAGGCAAAAAGACCAAAGGAGAAGAATGAAACTAAACAGTAACTAGATTGGGAAATATTCGTTATATTCACTTCAGTATATATTTTCTGTATATTTCGAGGTTTAAAATGTATATTTTTATTCACTTACATAAATCGTAATAATGTTCTTTATAGTTCTTCACATATCACTTCTCTGTTGTATTTACTTCTATATGTCTTCTATATATTTATTTATCTATCACTTCTCTGGTGCATTCCCTTATTTATATCTTCTCTATATTTTTATCACTTCTCTATAATATTCCCTTATATAAATATCTTCTATATAATTGTACATACATAGATTCTCTGTTGAACCTACTGCTACGTATATCTTCTATATATTTCTCTATATTACACTTTGTTATGTTCACTTATACATATACTCAATCTATTTACATCCCTTCTCTATTTCTTTCCATTCTATTGGCATCTTCACTCCTGTTATATTCCATTCTACATATATGTTCAATTTATATATTTCAGTCCTGTTAAAACCCTTCTATATGTTTTCTATTT
This sequence comes from Melanogrammus aeglefinus, assembly GCA_900291075.1. NCBI lineage: Eukaryota > Metazoa > Chordata > Actinopteri > Gadiformes > Gadidae > Melanogrammus > Melanogrammus aeglefinus. Next base: position 396,458 of record OLKM01000265.1, on the reverse strand, counting down.
ACTTATATTTATATATATCACATGCATTTTATATTCTATATACTTTGTTACATAAATATATATCATAAATATCACTTCTATGTATACAGCTTCCATGCATTTCTATATCTCGTCTCTGCTATTTTAATTTGGTATTCAAACAGTACTACCACAGCCCCACATTAGACCAGGACAGAGAAGGGAGAAAAGGCATTACAGACGGTGTGATAAAGGTCAAAAGGGAGTACAGTAAAAGGTTAGAAGGCCCACAGTCGTGTGGTAAGAATAGAATAGAGGGGCTTTAAGTTTCATCTTAACTCTACGGTGTTACACCAAGAGGTCAAGATGTTTATTCATATAAATTAATTAGATTCTGTGTGTATATATATATCCAGATAGCTTAATCTGTGGATTTCAATCTCAAAACATTATTAGGAATTAAGTGTGTTGCTTTTTGTGTAATATCTTAAATTATAACATTAACTGATCTACAATGGCTCTTCTTGATGGTGAATCCATACACCCACAGAGTATTGCTTAGCAAACCATTAGAGATGAATTTCGTATACTTAATTATCATAAGGTATAATAGGTATTCTGCTATTCACTCTCTCACAGAATGGGAGGTTTTCATGTTGTGGCTACTATCAAAAATGGTCTGCTTAAAGCTGTAATATATTGAAATTAAGTAATATATTATGTTAACTAATGAACATGAAAAAATAACAGGTTATTTGTAATTTTGCATCCCAAACAAATTTGATTGAAAATATAAAGAGTCTTTTTTTTTCATTACTTGCCTTTGGTGTAAAGGCTCGGTCTGAGCTTCAGGATATGCAGAAAAATAAGTGGCTTATTATGACAGAACAGAGCTGATCGCACAGTGACATACGACTTTACATTAATGACTTCCCCAAAAAGTGCATTGACTTGATAACGTACTCTAATTAATTATACAGAACTTGAATAAGGCATGACTTAATTCTTCGACTAGGTTTAAGGTTACACAAGTAAATTGGAAACCTGTAAAAATCTGCCCAGACAAATATCGAAATGCAAACAACAAAAAAAATCGTAGCGTCGTAGTAGCCAAACAATGTATCAGAGGGAGACAAACATCTAAAGGTTCTGAGGTCAGGGAGACCGGGCTGTGAAGGCAGTGAGACAGGGCAGTGGAGGCAGTGAGACAGGGCAGTGGAAACAGGGCATTGACCTGGAGACAGGGAAGTGAAGACAGGACAGTTGAGACAGGGAGACAGGACAGTGGAGACAGGACAGTGGGGACAGGACAGTGGAGACAGGACAGTGGAGACAGGACAGTGGGGACAGGACAGTGGAGACAGGACAGTGGAGACAGGACAGTGGGGACAGGACAGGGGGGGACAGGGAGACAGGACAGTGGAGACAGGGAGACAGGACAGTGGAGATAGGACAGTGGAGAGAGGACAGTGGGGACAGAACAGTGGGAACAGGACAGTGGAGACAGGGAGACAGGACAGTGGAGATAGGACAGTGGAGATAGGACAGTGGAGAGAGGACAGTGGGGACAGGACAGTGGAGATAGGACAGTGGAGATAGGACAGTGGAGAGAGGACAGTGGGGACAGGACAGTGGAGATAGGACAGTGGAGAGAGGACAGTGGGGACAGGACAGTGGGGACAGGACAGTGGAGACAGGGTGACAGGACAGTGGAGACAGGACAGTGGAGACAGTGGAGACAGGACAGTGGAGACAGTGGAGACAGGACAGTGGAGACAGGACAGTGGAGACAGGACAGTGGAGAGAGGACAGTGGGGACAGGACAGTGGAGACAGGGAGACAGGACAGTGGAGACAGGACAGTGGAGACAGGACAGTGCCACTGTCCTCATTATTAAAACAGCAGTGGCCTCAATTGATCTCCGCGGCCACAAGCTCCTGCGGTTGGGCTTGAATTTGTGAGCCATTGATTTCCACGGCTTATTAAAGGTATGAGTAGCTTACTATACGGAGGGATGTGAAAGCAGGATTACAAGGAAATAGAGGTATTGATCTGGTCAAGAAGCCAGGGTTACACTGAGGATTTGAGGTACATTGGGGAGAAAGTGTTCAATTGAAAGATGGATAAAGATTTGGTGAACTTACAATGCACTGCCATCGTAGCCAGACAGAATACTATACTGTTGTTTGTGTTGGATAAATGATTTGCTGCATTAAACTGTAGCTTCGGGAATTGTAATGTGTGTGTGTGTGTGTGTGTGTGTGTGTGTGTGTGTGTGTGTGTGTGTGTGTGTGTGTGTGTGTGTGTGTGTGTGTGTGTGGTGTGTGCTGTGTGTGTGTGTGCGTGCGTGCGTGCGTGCGTGCGTGCGTGCGTTGTGTGTGCGTGCGTGCGTGCGTGCGTTGCGTGCGTGCGTGCGTGCGTGCGTGTGTGTGTGTGTGTGTTTGTGTGTGTGCGTGTGGTGCCACACAGCACTAGCTTTTTAAATGCCAGACAACACTATGAAACTGTATACTAGCCCTTTATAAAAAATAAAACTATACAACATAAAGCTGACCAATTCCAGTTAAGTAAATAAAAAGGCTAACCGAGTCATAAATTGTGCAAAATAATACAAGTGTCTAATAAAAATGACAGTAAAACAAGACCCCCAAGTCAGTGCTTAAAATACATTCACAATTAAAATTACAAAAGAAATGAACAAATGGGAGCAGTTGAGTGTGTTGAAAGGTAGAGCTCAGATCCCATGAAGGCCAAAGCAGCCCCTATCAGTCCTGGGCTGAAGAAGAGCAGAATGCGTTTGCTGCGTTGCTGTTCTCGTCTGTCTCCTTCTCTCTTCAGAGGACACAGTTGAGTCCACAATACACACTTTTCAGAGTTTCACAGAAACCATCTCTGCCTCTGTCTCTGTGATAAAACTCCTCCACCAGTGGCTCTCAAAATGTGACAGTTCCTGTGTCTGTCCTCCTCCGATGGTTACTGTTCTGAAGTCTAGAAGGAAGGAGAAGACAGAGAGAATATTTTGTGACATGGTCGAATAAAAGCTAGTGTGCAAGGTCTGGCTGGCCCATTTTCTTCTTTTATTGATATTCCTGACTTATTGCCCATTGGATGTCTGAAGAGGCCTAGGCCTACTATGAGAAAATGTAAGGATACCTCTACCCCATTAATACATAGGAGACATTCCAATAGCTAAAATAAACTGCTTGAATCTACATTTAGTGGGCTTGTCCTTCTTAATTTAAATTACATTTCAGTGTTAACTTAACTTATTAAAAACTATTGTGGGTGGCTGAGCATCTGAAAATTGGTAATTAGAGTGAACAGTCTGGGTAAGGGTAATCACAGCGCTAGAGATCATGCTCCTGAGTCTAGACCGGGACCATAAAATGTATCATAGAGGTAAGGGTATTGTGGCCTGGATATCAACATATACAAATAATCACAACCTTCTTACTCTTCAAAAGGATTTGAAAAAACACATTAGACGAAGCTCTCTCGATTCAGACCTTCGCAGGCCAGCTTCCATGAATACCGCACTACGAAGGCTTAGTGGGGCATAGAGCCTACATTGGAAAGTTGCTGCCACCTGGTGGTGTAATAGTAGGAAATAAAAAATACACCTGACGTGGAGTGGTCTTGATTGAGGCCCCTCTACTACAGCTATTTTACACAAATGAGCGGAGTAAATTGTGTTCTAGTCCAACAGACGGCATTGTGGTTATTTGTTTCTGCTTTCTGTAAGTCACGCAAAAAACAAAGACTTAATAGTAGATTATCATCCAAGGTAGGTGTTGTCATCGTCAGCTGACAGATCACTAGAACATACATTTTTGTTTAAAGTAAAGAGATCAGAAACAATATTAAAATAAGTGATCAGTATAAAATAAATATCTGATCAACCAAATGTTAGGGTTTCTTTTCTACAGAAGTAGGATTCCTGGCTCCTGCTCCTGTTCAGACGGTGGCAGTATTGAACGAAACGTTTCTGCTTTAGCCAAAAATCACTGAAAGAGCAAGATCCAGGACTAGCGACAAGGGAAGACATTGAACGAGGACTTTGGTACGCAGCAATTTAGGGATTTATAATGGATTTTATGCATGATGCAACATAGAAAGGCATTTAACTAACATTCTAATGTAAGCGGATATTTGCATTGCTGGTATTTCGCTGCCATGTAGTGGACCGTACTGCTACTGAGCTAACTAACATAGCAGCTGAGTGGTTTGTTGTGAATATTTCTCTTTGCTTAACGTTATAGGGAAAATGTCTTGGTGGAAGGGATCTGGATTCTCTGTCATCACCATAATTCCCATAATAATTATTCTGGAAGCTGTCGTGGTCGCTGAGTCCAAGGTATCGCACATATCGCCAGTATTGCCTGTCTGTCTCAAAGGCAAACGTGTTGGGCCATTACATGATAAGTAATACAGTCTACCGGCGTCCAGGTTGACTAAGTTTGTGTTACATTTGCAGAACTACCAGGATGTACGCTGCAAATGTATCTGCCCACCATACAGAAATTTCTCTGGCAATATATACAACAGAAATGTCTCTCAGAAAGACTGGTAAGAGATCATCTGTCAACTCTCTCACTCATACCATATTTTTTCGTTTGGTCTCATGTGATCCCATGATCTATCCCCTTTTCTGTCACTCAAATATTTAGGCCATTTCAAGTGATAATCAACGTATATGCAACATCTAGCGGAATATGTGTGTGTTTCAGTAACTGCCTCCATGTAGTGGATCCTATGCCAGTGCCTGGTCATGACGTGGAGGCCTACTGCCTGCTTTGCGAGTGCAAGTATGAGGAACGCAGCAGTAACACAATCAAGGTACTACAGAACATCTGACAACATATGTTGCGTATAACCTGAGTGTTCCTACCAATGGAGAGTAGAATACCTCCTGTGTGCCTGTCAGGTAACCATCATCCTTTACCTGACTGTGGTGGGCGCCCTGCTCCTCTACATGGTGTTCCTCCTGCTCGTGGAGCCTCTCATCCGTAAACGCGACCTCTACACCCAGCCCTTACACAACGAGGAGGAGGCTGAGGTACGCAGGCAGGAGACCCAATTGAGAAGATAGCCTTGTTCGATTTCCAAGATGAAAATATTTAATGTCAAATTAGATGGATGCGAAAGCAAAATGTGTGTGTGTGTGTGTGTGTGTGTGTGTGTGTGTGTGTGTGTGTGTGTGTGTGTGTGTGTGTGTGTGTGTGTGTGTGTGTGGTGTGTGTGTGTTGTGTGTGGTGTGTGTGTGTGTGTGTGTGTGTGTGTGTCTAGGAGCTGCCGTCGGCGGTGGACAGGAACAACACGATGTTGGAGCGGGTTGAAGGAGCGCAGCAGCGCTGGAAGAAGCAGGTCCAGGAGCAGCGCAAGACGGTCTTTGACCGCCACAAGATGCTGAGTTAAACCCTGTTCGCTTATCTCAGAGCAGGTCAACGCGCCTGGCCGTCAACAGCCCCACAAGTAATACAAGTAATGACTGTCTGCCACTGCTTTTTAATGACACATATTTTAGAAAAGATTGATGTTTGTTTATGTGTTTGCTTACATTCATGTAACATTGCAGTTACTGCAATTAGGGTTACGGATCAGCATTTACATTACATTATGTTCCAGAGACAAAAACATACATTTAAATATATTTGTTAAAGAAAAAGTGTACAAAGTTGAGTCATAGTTGCAACAGACAGTAAATTAATACTATAGTAACATTTTACTATAATTTGCAAATGACAAGAACGCAGGGTATCCACTTAAGCTGCAGAAAGCTCTCAAAATATAATTCCTGGCTTGAAACCGTTAAATAGTTATGAAGAAAGTCAGTTTATCAGCAATATTAGGCAAGTGACAACTTCCAAAGGGAAAACTCTAGTGGTGAGGAGGGGGGCATAACACAACAGATGCACAGTGCAAGATAAAACAATGTGGCCATGGTCTATACTGGACCGTCTGCCCCGAGTTGTGCTGTTATTGAAAGATAATGATCTTTGCAGGGTTTGCCTCCACAAGTGGCCCGTCTTGTACATTATTAGCCACGTGTGGTGCGTTGGTTGGGGATAACGGGTGTGTCTCATCCATTACATGTAATGGGATCACACAGCATTGTTTCTTATGGCCTTTAACCCTATTTTCTGTCAAGTTGCCCAGGGTCAGGTAAACTTTTTTGTTCACGGTCAATACACTGATGGAGGTAACGGCACCTTACTTGGCGAGAAGCTACTGCAAAGCAATGCACATCTCTGGTCGAGATGGCCTGTGTAGTGTGTTTATTGGGCATGCCGCTTGTGGTTTGGTTGGTATGTTTTGATATTATTGTTTCCTCACCAATGTGTTTTTCTAGCTTGTATAGTGATTAACCTTAGAGCAGTGCTTTGGGGCATCAACCGGAAGCTTTAGTGGCTCATGTTTGGCTGTGTGTGTGTCGTTATGTCATTGCACTCGCTCTGACACCTTACTACTGAAACTTAAAGAAAGGCTGGAACCATGCTTTATCACGCGCAGTCATAAGTCATACATTTATGTTACAATTTATTTATATTGCTTTGTTTCTTTGCCGAAAAAGAGTTTGCACATTTTATATGTAATTTATTCTTAATTATAATGGTGTTAAATGTGGCACCAGTTGGATTTTATTCGGACTGTCAAGTGTTCTGTTCTCATGTCTACACAAAATAAAAAAAAAGTGGTTGAGATTTTCCTTTGATCATTTAAAAAAGGACACAACATGTATATCATTCATCGTAAACACAGCCTGTTTTTCAATCCTATAAACGTTTCTAACTAATATAAATATTCCAGCGTTTTGCGTCCTGGAGCCAGCTCTGCACATTTTATTATTTCTGGTCAATTTCTGGCCTCCTTTTGACCTAATCCTTGATCACATCAGAAACACACGCCTCAACTATCTGTTCAAACTAGCCTCAACCCCTCTCTCTCCCACAACTCCTGGTTCAGGGTGTGAGACCAGCAGCCAGAAACTGCCACAGCTGAGCTGACGACACCAAGGGTGGGGGTTGGGTGAACAGTGGGGGGCAGCAGGTTGTGTGTGTGTGTGTGTGTGTGTGTGTGTGTGTGTGTGTGTGTGTGTGTGTGTGTGTGTGTGTGTGTGTGTGTGTGTGTGTGTGTTGTGTGTGTGTGTGTGGTGTGTGGTGTGTGTGTGTGTGTGTGTGTGTGTGTGTGCTTTCTACTCCTACCCGAAAGAACCCCGACCCGCCCCTCTAGGTTCACCGCCCCTTCTGCCTCCGCTCCACACATCCAACTCCCCCACCCCTGCCAGCCCTTCCCAAGCATGGCGAGTCGCTGTCCTGCAGTCTATATTTAAACGGTAGTGGGGGCCAACGACTCCTCCCGTGGCTCTGGGTGATGTGATCCTATCACTTTTCCCTGCCCGGTGGACTTTTCGGTCAGACATCCAGGGCCAGGAGCAGAGGCCTGCGGCTCCGAGTGAGGGGGTACACCGTCCAGGGGCACAGGATTACACACCGACCGGGAACCAGGGATTCTTTTTACACCAGAGTGTCTCTGACCACGGCCTTGTGGTGTCTTGTTTGTGGAATACTCGGGTGCGAAGGAGACACATTCGCCCAGGGACACAGGACTAGTGAGTCGTCGCCCTCACTCGGCTCCAAGATGGCGTCAAACGGCGAGGCGGCCAAGCCGGTGATCATGAACGAGGAGGAGCTGAAGAGGAAACAGCGGGAGAAGCTGAAGAAGCTGCAGGCCACGGGGGGCAACCCTCGGCCCGCCAGGACCCTCTTCCTCTTCGGCTTGAAGAACCCCTTCCGCAAGGCCTGCACCAAGATCGTGGAGTGGAAGTATCCTTCATCACACTGAACCCTGTGTGCCGTTGAGGGTTCCTTCTAGAATATCTATTAGCAGAGGGGAACATATTTAGACACGGGCATAGGAGAGCAATGTTTTGGCCCATACGAGTAATCCACTCCGTTAAACTGTGTCACTCCCAGTTCAATACTCTGTGTTAACAGTGTAGGAAAGGATACGCGTATCTCAATGTTTTTTAAGATAGATACCTTCTTTTGAACGTGGTTGAAAGGCCCATCGTAGGGGAATTGAGTGTACACAAGGCCGACAGATGGCAGCTGTTGTTTAGCTCTGTGCTATGATAAGCATCACTGCCCCCGAAAATCCCCTCACAATGCGTGAGGGCCTAAACCTGCCTTCAGTGCTAAGACCTTTGTTATTTATCCGGTTGGCCTGTGCCATCCTCAGGTATGGTGCCCACGGCCTCCTCACTGCGCTGGGCTCCTGTTAAGCCAAACGCTTTTAACACTCAAAACAATTGAATGAGAGCCACTGAATGAATTGATACTTGTTGGCTGGTTGACTGGTTGGCAGACGTTGTTTATCATAATGGAAAGAGCTGTCTGGAAGAGTTATGGTTAGGGATGGGGGTTAGGGTTATCCCTGCCATGAGACGTTAGGAGGGGTTGAAGTTGGCTCTCCCCACCTCAACCCAAAGGCTGGCTCTGCATCACTGCATCTTAAATAGATCCTTTGTCACCCTCACAGTCATCAATGGTTCGTTGATGTCTGTATGAAAAAACCCGTCAGTGTGGTCATAGTCACCATGAGTTTAAACATTATGAGATGAAGGATGAGGGATAGTGATTCAATAAAGTAATAATAGTGAAATAAGTCAAAGTTACTGATTCGATCATGTTGGTTTATTTCTTAACTTTTAATTTAAACTATTTTTTTTTACCAGGCAAGTCATTCACATGTTGGTGGTTTCCATAACCCAGCCCTCGGGTTGTAGGGACGTCAGAACAGAGGAATGTTACAGAAATAGAACAAAACAACGAAAGCAAGAGAAAAACGTTTCTCTATACTTCTTAGTTTTCTAAATTATCTTACCACCCAAAATAAGAACAGTTTGAGAATCAATTCTAGTTTGAATGGCAAGTTTATAGTTGGCAATTAGTTGCCTGCGTTTAAATGGTCTGGACGTATTCTTGGGATGTGCAGCTGCCTGGTGCCATCACAGGGAGACATCATGCTGAGTAAGCAGGGGAATTCTGTTAGAGCGCCCTCTATAGTCGAGAATGGGACGGCACAAGGCAGGATTTCACATATTACACAAGTTTAGGATCTGGCATATTGACAAGTATCCTCTTGTTAACATTACTGTACCTGTATTTTACATTCGCAAGGAGGATTCATTCAAGCAAAATGAAATGTTTCTCACATTAAGCCTTTTTTAAATGAAACAAAATCTGAACAGACTAAAATTAAACCGTCCTCTTTAGTGTTCATAATGTTATCAAATCAAAACTAAGCAGTATTGCATCCAAGCATTCATCTCACCAGTTGTCTCAATTTGTGTTTGGATGTACAGTATGTGCTATCTGCATGCATGCAGGTGTGTGTGTGTGTGTATGCGTATATGCTATGTGTGTGTGTGTGTGTGTGTGTGTTGTGTGTGTTGTGTGTGTGTGTGTGTGTGTGTGTGTGTGTATGTCGTGTATGCATGGGTGCTATCTGTATGTGTGCATGTGTGTTTATTAGCGTGGGTATGCTGTCTTTATGTATGCATATGTGTGTATGTATGTGTGTATATGTGAGTGTGTGTGTCTGTGTGTAGTTGTTATTATTATCCTGAACTTCCCTCACCAGGACCTTTGAGTATATCATCCTGGTAACCATCTTCGCTAACTGTATTGCGTTGGCTGTGTTCCTGCCCATGCCTGAGGAGGACAGCAATTTTACCAACGAAAGTCTTGTGAGTAACACACATACACAAACACACACTGATGGTGAAACGTTTGTCTTACTGATACGGTGATTTAATTACCCATTACATTTCATGAAATGGTGATGGTAGAGGCATTCTCTTTGAGTCCAGTACATTTATTTACACTCTTCTATTCTGTAGTGCTACTCATCCTGAAGAGCAGACAGTATCTGAACTATTCATCATTCTGACTTGTATGGTGGTTGTTTTGAAATAGCAATGTCAAGCTGTCCACAGAGCATCACTCATGAAGCGGTCTACAATGGAGTCTGTTGACACCTCATCACCACGTACACGCCTCTACACCTGACTTACCTCCATAGCTTGGGGCCGTGTCTGCTGCTCAGGGAGCCTTGTGGTTTTAATGTGGTTTTTAAAACTAAAAGAAAGAAAATTCTCAGGATCTGTTTTTGGAATAACAAACATTTTAACACACATTTTTAAAGGGGACATATTATACCATCAGGTGTGAGTATGATTAGCCTTACAAGCCGTTTCGGAAATCTGCCCTATATGACATCACTAGTGGGCGTGTCCACCTAGATCTGTGCTATAATATGTCCCCTTTAAATATCGTCTTTTTTTTTAAAATCATAATTTTTGTTAATGTTCAAAACATAAAGCAATTTTAAATCCAAAGCTCTATCTTCGGTCATATAAAAAAAATCTGACAATCATTACTCAGGAAAATATAGTTGATGTATTCAAAAGTAGAGACGTGTATCTGAGCCACTGTGATAGTAGTGTACCTCAGTGTTTTAAATTTAGATCTTGACGGAGTGTGTTTATGCCTCTCTGGGGGCGGTGAGGCTCATCCCAGGCATTATATAACACATAGATCACAGTATGCATCGGTCCAGTGATGCCTGTGGTCGGGCTATGTGTTGGTATCTTAAATATTAATTGAGGTGGAGGCTTTTACAGCCTGTGACCCTGATTTGGAAGTGTGACCTTCAGCAGCCTCTGCTAATATAAAACATCCCTGGTGCAACAACACCTGCCCCACCCCATCTGCTCCTACTCTGTAGTGAGGGTGTGCAACCACTGAGCTCAATACCAGCCAAACCTGCAATGAACCTTTTCATCCCCCAAATCATCCGTAGCTTATATACTTTTAGTTACTTCTAAGACATCATCTATCAGTGGTGTAAAGTAACAAAGTATGAATACTTTTTCGACAGTATCTGAACTTTACTGAGGAATTCATATTTCTATCGACTTTCATTTTAACTTTGATAAAGAGGAAGAGGAAGAAAATGAGCCTACCTGTTTTAGGGGCCGATCAGATTGTGTCTTCAGCCCAGCAGGCAGGTTGGCCCACAGGGAGAGTGAAAGTCTCCCTGACGGCCATTGCATCCCTGCCAACATGTGTACTTTTGTCGCTTCAGTACATTTTAACCTAGATAAGTAGATATGGTCGAGCTACTTTATGATTTTTAAATGATTTTCTTGTAGATTACTTCAACTAAGTATTTAAGTGCTACTTCTAGCTACCTCTTATTAAACTCTGAACTACTACTTCTAAGAACTTCCCCTGTGTGTCATTCCAGAGACTTCAGAGGTGTAAGTAGAGCTGGTTGGTAGTTGATAGTTTGAAGTAAAAGTTTAGCCCCCCCCACTGACAGAAGTAGGTCAGCTAGCCAACACCATGAACCTTTGGTGGGTAGGAGGGGGTTCTAACGTAGCACTGTCAATGTCACTCTGAAGCTGGACTCTACTACTTACCTGCAAATCATTTTCATAGGCCTACCTCATTGATTGTGGCATGGATCAGAATTGGCTCAATTTCTATGATAGAAATTCAACTCAAGGCTCGAGAACATACATCCGACCATAACTGAAAAGAGGAGCTCTAAGAAATGTTGTTGGATGATGTCTCTAAACATTATGAGTGTCTAATTCTGTCTCACAGAAACTGAATTTGTGGTTGTTGTTCTTTGTGCTTCTTTCAGGAGAGCCTGGAAATTATTTTCATGGTGATCTTTACGTTAGAATGTTTCCTAAAGATAGTGGCGTATGGGTTGATACTACACGAAGGAGCCTATTTACGAAATTGTTGGAACATACTGGACTTCGTAATAGTCTTCATGGGGTAAGTGTATAACACATCACACACCAAAGGCTTTGATTAGGTAACTACGTGAGCTTTGTCTTTACATTTAATTAAAAAAACATTTGTTGTACAGTAACACTTACAGAAAAAGTATTTCCTTCATTATTTTTAAGGCAAGCCCAACACCAACCCAATGTAAACTGTACATCGGTTCTTTATTCTGCAGCCTCTTCACCTTTGCCATCGACACCATCAACTTGGTGATGGGCGTGCGCCCGGAGAAGGGCGGCGGCTTTGACATGAAGGCGCTGAGGGCCTTCCGAGTGCTCAGACCCCTGCGTCTGGTCTCCGGAGTCCCCAGTAGGTTTCCATCCGAGAACACATAGCAACATAGATGAAACTAAAGTGGACACAAACAAAGATGAAGTCATGTAGTGCCTTCTTCCAATCAGATTTAAGGGTCCAGACATTGCAGTTGTTGTGTTTGTGGTGCCTCAAACCTCCACTTTACCTTCACCTCATTTTACAGTCCACTATAAAAGCCCAGCAAAGTTTCTGATCTCTTCTCGTATCGAACCACAACGGCTCACGTCCTTATAAAGCTCTGTGAAGAGACGACACAAGAATCGAACCGTTTCTGTTTCAAAGTGTCCATCAAGTCATGGCTCGTGAAACCTGTCTCCTCACTACTGTTGCTCTAAAAGGGAACAACAGCATTGGTCGCTTGTCACAGGCCCATTGATTTCCTCTCCCCGTCCCTTCGCAGGCCTTCAGGTCGTAATGAACTCCATCCTCAAAGCCATGCTGCCCCTGCTGCACATCGCGCTGCTCGTCTTCCTGCTGGTCACCATCTACGCCATCGTGGGGCTGGAGCTCTTCAAGTGCAAGATGCACAAGACCTGCTACTACACGGGCACAAGTAGGTATCATTATAATGTACTGCAGCAGCGCAGCCAGCCCTGTTTAGTATGATTACTATCCTCTGGGCTAACCCATATTCTCTTACTAATACTATTACTACTACTGTTACTATGACTATTACTACTACTGTTACTATGACTATATTACTATGACTATTAATATTTTTATTAATACTACTATTACTATTTGAACAGGTATTGGATTAGCATGTCAGGGTTAGCCTTCTTGGAAGTTGGGGATCAAACCCAGGACCTTTGGTCTGGAATTTGAACCCTAACCATTAGACCATCCTGCCCCTCTTATTTGTGTGACAGAGATTGGTTCTCCCGTGTTAACATCATCTTGGTTCCAGATATCTTCGCTACGGCGGAGGGCGAGCCGCCCGCGCCCTGCGCTCAGGCCGGTAATGGCCGCCGCTGCACCATCAACGGGTCGGAGTGCCGGCCGGACTGGGTGGGGCCCAACAACGGCATCACCCACTTTGACAACATCGGCTTCGCCATGCTCACCGTCTACCAGTCGATCACTATGGAGGGCTGGACCCAAGTCCTCTACTGGGTCAGTGGCACTCGATTGACACACGTCATTAGAAGACACTCTTACCCAAAGTAACATACAAAGTGAGCCGAAAATACATCATAGTGATCCAGTGATTGACCATGCTATCTTTCAATTGTAATCGGTTAAAGTTAGCCATTTCATGCACATCTTAGAACACGTTAGATTGGTGGTCCTCTAACAGGAGTCGCGCGTGTTTCAGGTGAACGACGCCATAGGGAACGAATGGCCCTGGCTGTACTTCATCCCCCTGATCCTGGTGGGCTCCTTCTTTGTGCTCAACCTCGTCCTGGGCGTGCTCAGTGGGTAGGGGAACGCACACTCTTCACCATGCGACAAATAACAGTTCTCCATATAATGCAAGGTTTCTCGGTGGGTTTTATGCCTGCCAAAGATCAAAAGTGAAGTAAGGAAAGAGCAGTACCTTTTGTACTTTACTGCACAGGGAGTTTACTAAGGAGCGAGAGAAGGCCAAGTCTCGTGGAGAGTTCCAGGAGGCAAGAGAGCGCGCGCAGCTGGACGAGGATCTCCATGGTTACATGGAGTGGATCACTCAGGCAGAGGTTTTGGAAATGGACAGAGAGGGCCAAGGTCAACCGTTGTTATACATTCCTCAAGGATACATGTTTGATCTAAGAGCACAGGTCGAGGTGTTCCAGGCTGAGGGTCATGATTTTGAAACCCATTTCCTTTTCTCAGGCCTGCTGCCTTTGACCGGGGACTCTGACGCAGACAGCCTCTACGACATGGAAGGCAAGAGTAAAATCGTTTACTACTAGTGAGTCTGATGCACTATTCAGTCAAATACCAAACCATTGAAGAGGAAGCGTTTCAGTTTAGACATCTTGTGCAAAACCATGTCTGTTTTTCTTTGCAATCAGCCGGCTAGCTCGGAGGTGGAATCGTTTCATGAGGATGAAGTGTCTGATTTACATCAAGACCAGGGAATTCTACTGGGCGGTGATGATCATGGTGTCTGTGAACACCCTGGCCATCGCCACAGAACACCACCACCAGCCTTACTCTCTGACCATCTTACAAGGTCCGTCTACGACGTTCGACTGCTGCGACTGCATGTTCTATGACAAGGGATTGAAACCGGGTTTACTAATAGGTTTTGATGGGCTTTTTGTGCCTTATGGACAGGACAGTGGGCTGAAAGAGAGGGGGAATCAAACCTTGTTCTGTAAGATTTATCGCCTCTGTGGTTTGGGTATTTGTTGGTTGTGGGTTTGAGGCCAGAGCCAAGCATGTGTCATCTATTTACATCTATAATTAATTTGCCGTGAACAAATCGACTGACCTATTTTGTTATCGACACACCGTCCAGACCCTTCCCTACCCCATTATTATTCATGCACAATGTGATTTTCCATTTTTCCAGACGTTATCAGCAGGCTGCTGCTGTTGATGTTTGCGCTGGAGATGATGGTCAAGATGTACGCTCTGGGCCCCAGGATGTACTTCATGTCGGTGTTCAACCGCTTTGACTTCTTCGTGGTGGTGTGTGGCATCGTGGAGATCATCCTGCTGTGGGTGCAGTCCATCACGCCGCTGGGCCTGTCGGTCCTCAGGTGTATCCGGCTGCTGAGGTTCCTCAAGGTCACCAAGTAGGTCCCCTTCACCCTCTCATGTATCCAAGATGTCCTCCTTCCTCCCCTCCCTCATGTATCAAGATGTCCTCCTCCTCCAACCACCGTCTGTCTTTCAGGTACTGGAAGTCTCTCAGAAACCTGGTGACCTCCCTCCTGAACTCTGTGCGCTCCATTGCCTCCTTGCTCCTCCTGCTCTTCCTCTTCATCGTCATCTTCTCCCTGCTGGGCATGCAGGTGTTCGGGGGGAAGTTCAACTTCCCAGACAACACGCCCAGGCGCAGCAACTTTGACAACTTCCCTCAGGCCCTCATCAGTGTGTTCCAGGTAGGACTATAGAGAGCCTGGCTCTTCTTCTTCATAGGATCCTGTGCTCTGAATCACCAGAAGGGCCTCTTAAGTCCTGGCAACTTTGTATCAAGGTCAATCAATCATTCTTCATGCAATTATATTTAGGTGAGGCTTAAAATTGTTGTTTGTTGCATGAATAGTTTTCTCTTGTCATTAGCAGGCTTAACGTTTAATATATTTACCATGAACTGATCTATGAAACGTATGAAGTTGATTAGAGCTGTTGGATGAATATATTATTCATATAAAAAAGTCTGGTACACATTTGACGTGCATCTTCCACAGGTGGAAATACTCAAGTAGAGTGCCTATACCGGGTGGTTTATTGATGGCCCGGTGAGACATCTGTTCAATCTTTTTAAGGTGCTAACAGGAGAAGACTGGGACAGCATCATGAACAACGGCATCATGTCCTATGGAGGCCCTGCTTTCCCAGGCATCCTGGTCAGCATCTACTTCATCATTCTCTACGTCTGTGGAAACTGTATCCTTCAAGTGCCGATCCAATGCCAGCTACCAGCCAATTCTAATTTAGGAATAGGCCTATTCAAATTGTAATAAAATTGGAGCCAACATTTATTTTTAATTAAAGTGAAACTTAGGCATTGTTTTCGCATGCCGGAGCTGTCTTGGCGTTGGTTTCCCTGATTCTGGAGATAACAGACATCCTCCTGAACGTTTTCCTGGCCATCGCCGTGGACAACCTGGCTGAGGCCGAGAGTCTGACCTCGGCTCAGAAGGACAAAGCGGACGAGAAGATCCGGAAGAAGCTCCAAAGGTAGATCTTCATGCGTTGGATCATGCTGCTTATTCACACTATCAGTTGGCAACATAGGTGATAGGTACCTTTATACCTCCCAGGTCCAAGAAGCCGGACAAGGCTGAAGAGGAACGGGAAAGGATGGCTAAGAAGCTGGCAGAGCAAAGGGCCAAGATTGAGGGCATGCCCACCACGGCCAAGGTGACCGTTATGTTGATGTTTTAGGTTAGGTCATGTTTTAAGTTAGGTTATGGTCAAATTTTAGGTCATGCTATGGTAAATGTTACTGTTGTGTTGAGTGGTTTAAATTTTGTTATGTTCGAAGTTGTAGGTTATGTGACGGGCAAATTGTGCTGCTATGTTGATGTTTAAGGTTATGTTATGGTACATGTTTCTTGTTATGTTCATGTTTTAGGTTATGTAATCATGGTACTGTTATGTTCCTGTGTTAGTTCATTTTATGGTACATGTATGGTTCACTATACTATAAAAATATCACTTTTCTTCTTTAAAGCTAAAAATCGACGAGTTTGAGTCCCATGTCAATGAAGTGAAAGATCCGTTTCCACCTGCAGATTTCCCAGGTAATGTTTCAAACTAAGAAACCCAGCATGTGCTTACCTTCTCCTTTCCTTACTTCTAACATGTGTTTTGAACTGAATAATACAAGCGTATGGTGTTAGTCTCTTAATAGTGTCTTTGTACAAGTGACTTTAGTGAGTGGGACTCATTATTATTAGACCTTAAGGATTTGCCAGAGCTTATATAGCCATGGTCTATAGTTAGGATTGATTTCACATGGCCATATAAAGCCCACTCATGAGCGGGTGGCAAGGAAGTAAAACCTTACTGTGCAAAGGCCTTAAGCGCCTACAGCCCCCTCAAGCAGACAAGGCCTACCCACTATTCACAGGAAATTCAAGACAACTTTTCTCCGTCGCCCAAACCTCCTGCATTGACCAGCTCCTTCAACCACCAAGATACTAGACTGCCCTGGTAGCATTAGCAAGTGGCACCACCAACATCTGCTTACCTCCACCCTGTAGGTGATGATGAGGAGGAGGAGCCTGCGATTCCCATCAGCCCCAGGCCTCGACCAATGGCAGACCTGCAACTTAAGGAGGAGGCGGTACCATTACCCCAAGCCAGCTCCTTCTATATCTTCGGACCTCAAAACAAGTGAGAACGGAAGATAAATGATCGTTGTTATTATAATAATAATCATAATGATATTATTATCCTCTTTTTGAATAATTTAAATCAAATAATTAACCTAAAAATATCAATTATTATTAATAGTAAACAAACTAATCTTGCATAAAAACAACATACTTTCCAGCCAAATTAATAACTTAGAACTAACCATTGTCTGTGTACACATTTGCGTGTGTGTGTGTGTGTGTGTGTGTGTGTGTGTGTGTGTGTGTGTGTGTGTGTGTGTGTGTGTGTGTGTGTTTTTGTGTGTGCGTCCCTATACGTGACCAGGATCCGCAAGCTGTGCTACAAGATCATCAATGCGTCTGCGTTCACCAACCTGATCCTCCTCTTCATCCTCCTGTCCTCCATCTCGCTGGCGGCCGAGGACCCCATCGATCCCAAGTCCTACAGGAACAAGGTGACCCCTGGGGAGGCCTGGCTAGTCAGCTGTACATCATGTTGTACATGATCTGTACAGCTCTACAGCATGTGAACCGGGAGAGAGGTTGCTATAGTAACCCTAACACTGCCGTGTGGTCTGTCCTCAGATACTGGCGTATGCAGACATCGTCTTCACCTCTGTGTTCACCATTGAGATTGTACTCAAGGTACGACCACTTTGTGTTCACCGTTATGATTGTACTCAAGGTAAAGTCAGCACAGTGTTTTTTTAGAAATGCAAAAGCTACATAATTACTCGGAATATCCTTAGAGGTTTTATAAGAATAAAAAAACAATCCTTTATTTACTCTACAGCTAGGAAATGGTCAGTGTTACAGCAGTAATATGGAATAACACAATGAAACAATGCATCAGCAAAAACACAAGATATAATGTAAGAGGCAGAGTATCAAAAAGTAAGACACAGGGGGAATATTGATATTGATATAGATGTGCCCTTCAAACTCTATGCTAGCTTCACATACAAATGAGGGGGGCTTGAGCAGTGTCCTGTCATCCTGACCCCCATGTACGGGTGTATTACTCTGATTGGCAGATGACGGTGTACGGTGCGTTCATGCATGAGGGCTCCTTCTGCCGCAACTCCTTCAACATCCTTGATCTGATCGTGGTGACGGTGTCCCTGCTGTCCATGGGGATGGAGTGAGTCAGCACGCTCACCTTTTAAACTTCTCATCAATCGTTGCTTCGGTCTTCACGGCTCCTTTGTTGTTTAGTGGCTGACTCCAAGGTTTTTTTGTTGGTCTCCAACTCCTACTTCATTGTAAGCTCTTTGCTCTGTCATGTCCAGGTCCAGCGCCATCTCGGTGGTGAAGATCCTCAGGGTGTTGAGGGTGCTCAGGCCTCTAAGGGCCATCAACAGGGCAAAGGGCCTGAAGGTATCCCTCATTCATTACAAACTCTATTTCTTCTGTTGGTACCTGGCCACCTCAAGGGCTATGTGAATTAACTGCGTCATGTCCGTGTGTTGATAGCATGTGGTCCAGTGCGTGTTTGTGGCCATCAGTACCATCGGCAACATCGTCTTGGTTACCATGCTGCTGAATTTCATGTTTTCCTGCATTGGAGTCCAACTTTTCAAGGTAGGTTGAATACAATTCATCTCACCCTTTCAACAAAAGTCACCATTCACAATCCGTCATTATATTCAGAATGTTTTGATTTCTTCCAGTTTTTAACATGAGTGATTTCATTCATTCTCAGGGGAAGTTTTACAGTTGCACAGACCCCACCAAAATGACAGAGGAAGAATGCAAGTAAGATATGTCCAAGCACTTTCATCAGGAACAGTTGAAAACAATGGGTGAAAACCAGGACCTATGAACTTCTCTGTCTCTTCCCCAGAGGTCAATTCATAAAGCATATGGAGAACTCCCTGCAAGACACCGTGCTGGCCGACAGAGAGTGGCAGAACAGCGACTTTAACTTTGACAACGTGCTCAACGGCATGCTAGCTCTCTTCACTGTTTCCACCTTTGAGGGCTGGCCACAGTAAGTACAACCACCTCCTGATCTCAAGCAGGGAGATTCAAGCGGTGGGTGGCGCCCAAAAGTGGGTCGCAGCAGAATGGTCACAGCAAAAATGTTAGCTTATAATTATTATTATATTTTTTCAAAAGTATATATTAAGAATTATTATTATTATATTATTATAATGGAGTATTTTAATGTTTAACCCCCCAACCTTCCCAGGCTGTTGTACAGAGCCATCGACGCAGACAAAGAGGACTATGGACCCGTCTTCAATAACCGTGTGGACATCTCCATCTTCTTCATCGTCTACATCATCCTCATCGCCTTCTTCATGATGAACATCTTCGTCGGATTCGTCATCGTCACTTTCCAGGAACAGGGCGAGCAGGAGTACAAGGACTGTGAGCTGGACAAGAACCAGGTACACAAGCAGGGGGCGCCAAAATGCAAGACATTGACACTTAAATGAGGTACACGCATCCCTAAAGCTGACATATTAACATCAGGTGTGTGATTACAAGCCGTTTTGAAATCTGACATCACAAATGGGGGTGTCCACATAGATGTGTCCTGGATAGATCAGTCTACCAGCCTACCCAGTGGACTGTAGCAAGCGCTGCTCATCTGTCCGTCATACATCTAGGTGGACACACCCACTTGCGATGTCAGAAGAGGCGATTTTCAAAACGGCTTGTAATAGCTAATCACATTCACACCTGGTGGTATAATATACATAATATTATGGTACATATGTAATCATTGTACCCTATGGTACATACTTTAATGAAGCATGAACCCCAGTCATTACAATCATTACAAACACAGTTGACTATTTATTAGTGAACTGTGTATACAGGTGAATATACGAAGATACTTCGAGTAGTCTACGACCATTGGGGATCGAACCCATTACCATTCCACTAGGAATCAAACACTCTCTCCACTTCACAGTCCTACACCATGGCCAACCTACTCCCAACATCCAAACGGCATGAGGCTTAATTCAGCTGCTACATCTTGTCCTGTTTTGAACCCGTGTCCTGTGGTTCTCCTGTCCAGCGTCAGTGCGTCCAGTATGCGCTGAAGGCCCGCCCCCTTCGCTGCTACATCCCAAAGAACCCCTACCAGTACAGGGTGTGGTACATTGTCACTTCCTGCTACTTTGAGTACCTGATGTTCTTCCTGATCATGCTCAACACCCTGTGTCTGGGGATGCAGGTATGAGCCCCCAAGGGCCTGTTGCTATAGGAGTCTCTCTGGCATGCTGTTAGGTTTAGGGTAATCCTACTTTTGAACTAGCTTCATAGCTAATCGCCACAGGGTATTGAATTGTGTTACAATAAAATAATAAATTTAAACTATAATTTACATAATTTTTATTCAGGATTTTTTTTCTATAAAAAAACAGAATAATGCTTATTTAATTACTAAACAGCAATTGTGTATTTAATGCAATGTTTCTTTCAATTCTTTCACATGTAACAAAAATAAATAATAAAAAATCGTTCAAAGTTCCCATTGAGAAATGCATCCGTCTGCCTGAAGTAATATCTGATTAAGATTATTGTTGTCTCTTCGTGTCCGTTTAGCACTGCAACCAATCGGATCACATCACCAAGCTGTCCTCCACCCTTAACCTCATCTTCACCGTGCTCTTCACCGTGGAGATGATCCTCAAACTCCTGGCCTTCAAAGCCAAGGTGAGCGCCCCCTTAACACCCTCTGTGTCGATCAAGTCCCGTCCACCCCGAGAGCTCAGACTCTACCTTCACGTCTCCACAGGGATACTTTGGAGACCCCTGGAACGTGTTTGACTTCCTCATCGTCGTAGGCAGCGTTGTGGACGTAATCCTCAGTGAGGTGGATGTAAGTACACCTTTCGTTTTGTTTGCTCATTTCCTTTGACTACCCTGAGGTGAAGACACCTGGGCCGTCCGTCTTAAGTCTATCGAGATCTTTATAACAGTTTTTCTGTTTTCTTCCTCACGAGAAGCATCACCGGTCCCTCTGACTGTGCTTTGACATGACTGAATGTTGCCATGTTTATTCAATGCTCTGACCAGAGGCATGTTATGGATGCCCCACAGCCGCTCGGGGCTGGCAAAGCTGGGTCAAAGACCAGGGTCAGTATCAGTACCGTTTTTTTGGGCTATCGCTCCCACCGCTGTTTCTGTTGCCGTGCGCAACAGCGCGTCCACTGGCTGCCACTGGGTCTCTCCATCGCACCAGATCATCACCAGAGCACTCGGCCTCACATAACTTCCACGTTATCCAAGAGTCTTTAAATGAAACTCTTCTGCTTCCTTCTTTGCTTGTTTTTTGTTTTGCCTGGAGAGTACAGGATAGTAACGGTTTTACAGTTATTTGATTCATGTGTTTGTGTTTTCAGACTTTTTTTATGCGATGCACACCTTTTATTAACAATTTCCATCTCTGTTTATTCCTCTCTCTCTCAATCCCCCCCCCCGCCCCAACTTTGTCACACCAACGCATCGACCTACGAGGCTGCATCTCTCCCCCCCCCCCCCTCTCTTCTTCTTTACCCTCCATCTGCCTCCATTCCTGGATCTAACCTCTCCTCCATCTGTCTGTCCTCCCGCAGGCTGCCCTGGCCTCCAGTGGAGGGCTGTACTGTCTCCACGGCTGTGCTGTAAATATCTCACCCACACCGCGCCACCACTGCTGCATGGGCCTTCACTGAGTGACACACGCCTCCCACTACCCTCCTGACTAACGGGACGACTGGTCTCTACTGACCCCCCACCCCCCTCCTCTGGTGACCGGTAGCGTAGAGATCTCGGTTGCGTCTGGGTTTAACGTGTCCTCTAAACTTAGGTCGGTAAGATGAGCCTGTTGACCGGGGTTCAGGTAGTCCGTGTTTGTGAATTGCCCGTGCTCACAAACTGTATGTCTCTTTCGCTAATATGGATGATCTATGTGGCCTTGATGGACTTACACTTTGGATGTTAACACTGTGACATTTGAATGGGAGTGGATGCTATGTTTTGAGCGTGAGCTACGCAGTAGCTTCTCATCGTTCCTTGCTTAGACCTCCTTTGTAGTAACACTATTTTGACGCGGTTTTGTGAAAACGTCTCAGAGCCTTGCTAAACCCTTTGCATGTTGATTAGCTCTAATATTATGACCTTTCCCCAAATCAATAACTTCCTTTTCCACGCATCACAGGAGACAAATCCAATGCAGGCTATAGCGGTAAGCAACAAAACGTATACGGCATATTAGCCCATTTCATATAGCCTCATTATCTTGACAATATTGTGAACTAATACTACGTTCTGTATTGAAGGACTCTGAGAACGCGAGGGTGTCCATCACGTTCTTCCGACTGTTCCGTGTCATGCGTCTGGTCAAACTGTTGAACCGCTCCGAGGGCATCCGTAACCTGCTGTGGACCTTCATCAAGTCCTTCCAGGTTGGACACTTATCCCCCTCATCATCTTCATCACGATCAGGTCTGAGGACGGCCATCTAATTCTGTGTGTTTGTTTGTGTGTGTGTGTGTGTGTGTACGTATCTGTGAGGGCAGGCGTTTCCACATGTGGCCCTGCTCATCATCATGCTGTTCTTCATCTACGCTGTCATCGGGATGCAGGTCAGGCCCTCAGAGACTAATGGGTTCACATCCCATCGAATTTTGGAAACTTGATAATGCTTTTTCAATGAAGCAGACCAACCAAGCGACATGTTTCCCCTTTCAGATCTTTGGAAAGATAGCTTTAGAGGACGGCACGCAAATCGACCGCAACAACAACTTCCAGGCCTTCCCCCAGGCTGTCCTCATGCTGTTCCGGTCAGTCTAGTTATCCACACATGGGAGGCCAAAGGTTATAGGAGGCCAGACGCTCACTGAGCCAACACTGTGTGTGTGTGTGTGTGTGTGTGTGTGTGTGTGTGTGTGTGTGTGTGTGTGTGTGTGTGTGTGTGTGTGTGTGTGTGTGTGTGTGTGTGTGTGTGTGTGTGTGTGTGTGTGTGTGTGTGTGTGTGTGTACACAACAGGTGTGCTACGGGTGAGGCGTGGCAGGAGATCATGCTGGCCTGCATGTATGGGAAGAGGTGCGACCCCAAGTCGGACTTCCTTCCCGGGGACGAGTTCACCTGCGGGGCCAACTTTGCTGTCATATACTTCCTCACCTTCTACTGTCTGTGTGCCTTCCTGGTGGGTACATATTGTGGTATAGGGTAGTAGAGGGTATATACAAAGTATATACAAAGAGGGTATAGGGAACATATAGAAGGAATACATACAGGGTAAATATATAATGGATATATAGATATAGGGACGATATTATAGAGGGAAAATATAAATTATAAAAATTTGCCAAAATTGGGTACAGGGTATATATACAGGGTATAGGGCAGATGGGTATAGGGTATATATATATATATATATATATATATATATATATAGGGTATAAGGCTGATATATAGAGGGTATAGAGTAGATATATACAAGGTATGGGACAGATATAGAGGGTATAGGCTAGATATATACAGGGTATAGGCTAGATATATACAGGGTATAAGGCTGATATATAGAGGGTATAGGTTAGATATATACAGGGTATAAGGCTGATATACAGAGGGTATAGGTTAGATATATACAGGGTATAAGGCTGATATACAGAGAGTAGTAATATAGGTATAGATATATACAGAGTATAAGGCTGATATAACAGAGGGTATAGGTTAGATAGATATATACAGGGTATAAGGCTGATATACAGAGGGTATAGGTTAGATATATACAGGGTATAAGGCTGATATACAGAGGGTATAGGTTAGATATATACAGGGTATAAGGCTGATATACAGAGGGTATAGGTTAGATATATACAGGGTATAAGGCTGATATACAGAGAGTATAGGTTAGATATATACAGGGTATAAGGCTGATATACAGAGGGTATAGGTTAGATATATACAGGGTATAAGGCTGATATACAGAGAGTATAGGGTTAGATGTATAGACTTGAGATACAGCGGAACTGCTTCCAGTAATGCTAGTCAAACCCCAGATACGTTTTTCCTGGGTCTGGGCTGCTGATTATTTTACTCTTTAGAAATCACATCACTGTACAAACGGCTTTCATCTCCTCTCGCAGATTCTTAACTTGTTTGTCGCCGTCATCATGGACAACTTTGACTACCTAACACGTGATTGGTCGCTCCTGGGTCCGCATCATCTGGACGAGTTTAAGAAGATCTGGGCTGAATATGACCCTGAAGCCACGTGAGGCTCACTCGAATAAGACACCTTAAAGACAACGGGTGTCCATTATCACAATGCTAATTGAATAGAGTAACGTAACCGCACTTAAAGGTGACATATAATAACACCAGGTGTGTGTGATTAGCCGTTACCAGCCGTTTTGTAAATCTGTCTCTTCTGACCCTCTCTCTCTCTTCTCTTCTGATCACAAGTGGCCGTGTCCATCTAGATGTACGACGGATAGATGAGCAACGTTTGCTACCGTCCCTTAGTTAGGCTGGTAGACTGATCTATCTATCACGCATCTAGGTGGACACACCCACTTGTGATGTCAGAAGAGGCAGATTTTCAAAACGGCAGGCTCACACCTGGTGGTATACTATGTCACCTCGAACAACCATCTTATTTGATGGTAGTCCTTTCTGTATTGCTATTCGATAAATCCTCCCACTTTAACCTGTTCAACCGTCATCCCTTTCATGATGAGGGTTCCGTCTCCCAGTTGCAGTAGGATGTGATCGGTGTTGTGCTCTCTGACCTGCAGGGGGCGAATCAAACATCTGGACGTGGTTACGCTGCTGAGACGCATACAACCGCCGCTCGGCTTCGGCAAGTTCTGTCCCCATCGCGCCGCGTGCAAGGTACCGTTCCCAGTACTTCTACCGATGGTTCACAAACATCAACCCTATCTATTCCACAAGCTTTCCCTTTTTGAGCCATTTTTTGAACATACCACTTGTTCATTACTCTACTTTTTGCAGTAATCTCTCATTTCGTTGTTTCTTCTGTGTCTCCTGAAGCGCTTAATCAGCATGAACATGCCCCTGAACAGTGACGGAACGGTCACCTTCAACGCCACCCTGTTCGCTCTGGTCAGAACCGCCCTCAAGATCAAAACAGAAGGTACACAGCTCAGAGCTTGACGATAGAAAACAACCCAAAGTCATCCGAGTGTCAAACCAAAACCAATGGTGTCCGTCGTGTCTTCCCTCGACAAGGCAACTTCGAGCAGGCCAACGAGGAGCTGAGGGCCATCATCAAGTCCATCTGGAAGCGCACCAGCATGAAACTCCTGGACCAGGTCATTCCACCAATAGGAGGTAAGACCCACCGCAGTGGAACAGACTTAACAAGCATCAGTTACCGTAGGACCAGCGTGACACGGCTGGACCAAGTTCTTCTACCAGCAGGCGGTCGGACCTAACACGGTTGGCCAGAGCTAATCGGATCTGTTTCCTTGACAACCGCTTGTGTTTGGTTCCAGACGACGAGGTGACAGTGGGAAAGTTCTACTCCACCTTCTTGATCCAGGAATACTTCCGGAAGTTCATGCAGCGACAGGAGGAATACTACGGCTACCGGCCCAGTAAGAAGTCTGCTTCGGGACCAGAGATCCAGGTACCGACCTTCTAGCTGTGTGTTGTTCACGAGGGGCTCATGGTGGGAAATCCTCAGCCTTTGTGGTTGTTTGTATCACCACGTGATGGCGACCCTAACCCTTGGTGTAAAACACTAACCCTTTCACCATGGTCAACCTTGACCATACTGTATGTAAAGGGTGGGTGCTGGACATAGGGTTAACCTTTTTCCTACGTAAAGCACTAACCCTTTACAAAGAAATAACTTTAAATATTCACAAAAACACATTCACATTTGACTTTTGAAGGAAAATCAACTAAGGAAACAAAGAGAAAGAGAAAATTAAATATGTTCTGTCTGCACTGTAGCTGTCAGCATTGTGCCCTGGTGTTGTGGTCTGCGTCACTGTACCTCCATGTTGTCCCAGGCCGGTCTGAGGTGCATCGACGAGGAGGCAGCCACGGAGCTGCACCGGGCCATCTCAGGTGACCTCCAGAACGAGGAGGAGATGGACGTCGCCATGGCGTTGGCTGGAGAAGAGGGCATCTATAGGGTGAGACAGGCACTGCCTGACGCTGGAGCAGAAGGACAGTTATACTCAGAAAGAGTCTGGGTCAATACATCGCACTTCTTGTGATACATTTTATCTGTGGACTTATTGCGCGCGTGTGTATGTCCGCCTGTGCGGCCATCCTACCAATATTTAGATACATTTTCCGATGTGATTCATATAAAGAGTCAAATAGAATACATGTGTGTATGGGGCCTGATCTCCCCTGGTGTGTGTGGGGCACAAACGGCCTGTTAAAGTGGGCGGTGCTTGTTTGTCTACCCTGTGCAGCGCACCCACGGCCTGTTCGGGACCCAGATGGACTCCTTCTCGTCGGAGCAGGCCGCCCCCCCGGCCGCCCCCCAGCAGACCAGCCAGCGGCCCCTTCAGTTCTCCGAGAGCCAGCCGGAGTCTCCCCCGGACTCCTCGGGCTTCCAGCCTGTCCCCACGTTCTTCCCCAGCGACAACAGCAACAACAATGCTATGGCTGGGTGAGCATCTCCATATGATGACGTTCATAATAACTACATGAACGTATGGACTATAATGATGAACATGTTAACAATTATTGGTTCTCAATATTTAGGAACGAAACTATTGCAGAGGGCTTTGTATTTACTTTGTATCACACAAACACGATCTGATAAGTAGTGTTTATGTTTTTTTTATAGGTTTCCCTCTGGAGGCAGTCAGCAGGACTTGTATGACGATGAAGAGCTTGGTGAGTTCAGAGGATAGGGCTCAGCACAGACAAACAACACGCAACATTTCTTGTAGTCTTATCTAGCAGTCCACTTGATCCTTTCATTCTCTCTCCCCCTGTGTCGGTGATGACATCCGCCTTCATCCACCTGCGCCCTGAAAACAGACTGTGCAGAGAACCTGCCGGCGACAGACCAGTTCATACAGGAGGTGAGAGAGGATACAATTCCCATCCTATTGCATTTTGGTTTCTGAGGTCTAAATGTCATGAAGGAAATAACTGGTGCTTCTGGGTGTGAATAAATACACTTCATGATATTGAATAAGCCATTCAGCAAAAAACAACACTACAAAGCCATAACATTTACATTTAAATTTAGGTCATTTAGCAAAGTGACTTATCCAAAGCAACTTTACAATAAGAACATTTGTCAGAAGAGAAACAACAATAGGTCTCTGTCTGTACAGTAAAGATGTTCATAGAAACAAGTGCCAAGCCCTAACAATTGCAAGGTTAACCCATTCCCCACATTATAGATAGCTAGGATAAGACACTACACAAATGCTAAGTACTATTTTTAAGTGCCAGGACATACAACAAACAAGTGCGTAAGAGGGGTGATTTTAGGAGAGTAAGGGAGGAGGGGGGTAAGGGGGAGCCTGTGGAGGGTCTGGCTGAACAAGTGAGTCGTAAGCATCGTGAGGTACATGACCCTCTCCTTCCAGGCCCTCATGGGGAGTGGTCTGGACTCGCTGGCCGCAGACCCGGACATCGTCTCGGTGACCAGGAGGGAGATGGCGGAGGCCATGCAGGCGACCTCGTGTGACATAGAGGGCGTGGCCCGGCTCCTCCTCAACAAACGCGCCACCCAGAACAGGAAGCGACGCCCCGTCCCCGCCCCCCACCCCGCCCCCCACTTCCTGGTGCAGTCAGTGTCCGCCGAGGCTGAGCACGAAGCCAGCCAACCAGAGGCCCCGGCCAGGAGGAAGAAACGCCCAGTGCAGCCCCGGGATGAGGCGGACTCCCAAGTTTAACATGGATTTGACTTGAATTCACAAGGTTTTGACCGGGACATTTACACTCGCCAAGGCCAGTGCAGGTGGCTCCATCTCACTAAGATTGTGGCCTGTGTGACACCTGACACCCACTTTGCAATCTGAAGAACTAAAATGGCCGGCTGGCTCAAGTTAAGACGTGGCCAGCAGTGTTTGAAGCTAAAACAGAACACCAGGATTAATCCAATGATCTGAATAGACTTTGCATCTCTTTGGATATTCAGATTTATTGCAACTAAATAAACATCAAACTTACCTCAGAACACAAAGGGTCCATGAAGCTCTTTTTGTTTGTATGGTGGTGGGGATCCATTCTGTAGTTCGTGTCATTTGAAGCGCGATTAGCGTCTTGCTAAAGCGCGGCATAGCGAGGGTGTCCTCCGGAGCGTGGGTGACTTGAATAACTCGAGGTCACCACTAGAGGTCAGCCGACTGCTACAGTTCAGAAAGGAACGTCAGTCACATTATCCCAGGCGGACTCTCAAAGGTTGATGGGAGTCTTTCTGAAGTTAAACTTCAGCAACTAAAGAGCAATAGAAATGTGTATTCGGAAATGGTCTGATAATACATGTTAATGAAGTTCACCAATTCAGACTTGGAAACTCTTTTTGAGGTGAATAATTTCTCGCTGAACACTGATTCAGTCAGTGCTAGCGTATTTTACCATATTTTTGTTACTTCATAGTAGGCCTACGTAGCAATTGTAAAAGTTCTCAGTCTAACAGTTTATTTATGGTGCATTGCGTTATGTTGAGCATATTGGAGTTACTTTCCATGTCTGTTCTAATAACCTAGTGACTTGTTAGATTGAATCATTTTTGAACCACACAAAAAGGCCTAAGCCTTCAGCATACCTGGAGTATGCTGAATTTATCATGGACGGCCACTTCAAACTCAATGTGTTTTTATGTAGAACTGCATGATATTATTTGGAAATATTGCACTTTAATGTCCTTTGTCCATTTTTTTGATTGTGCTTTAATGAGTCACTAATCACAGGTCTTAACAAAGATTTTTTTTAATGCTATTTATCCTCTTCTACGCCTGTGCTTTTGACATCTGTGCCATTTTTGGGGCCCTCGAAAATATGTTAGCACAATCCAGAGTTTAAATCTATAGCTTCACTTAAGTCTGTTCCATTTTATGTTGAATACATGTTTTTACCACTGGCGGAATAAATAAAAGATCCAAAACAGACCTAGGAAGTTGGCTTCATTTTTGCCAGTTACTAAAGCTAATATTGTATTTGCACAACTAGTATGATAGAGTTGAGCAAGTCAGTTTCTATTGTGACATTAAACAAATAAGACATAGGTCTACAAAATGTCAGACTTTTCAAACAAACTTAACTGGATTATTATGCTTGTTCTGCGTCAAATTGTTAGTTGTACTCTTTGTTTTTGGTTTATTGGACGTGATGGCAGAAAGAAAAGAAAATTGAGAGAGGAAGATACCTTTCCCCCAGAAGGTCAGTTATATCTTCATATTGCACAATTGTAGGCTATACATAAAAATACTTGTAAATTGTGAACTATACACACCGTCCCACTAGAGGGCGCCCTATAGCCGTCCATTGCTGTTGTAGAGAGAATGAAAAACTTAGCATGAGCACGGCCCGCTCTCCCCGAAGAGAGCGGTTTAGTCAAGCACGTTTGTTTTGTGCTGAGACCCTTAAGTGGAACACAGCGAGCTTTGCCCCTCTGCTGACATGCGAACCATCAGCTAACACAGCCAAAGCTTCGAGTTACCCTGTAACCAAATAGCTGGAACCATGCAAAATGGAGGGACGTGATCAAAGCGCTCAGGGGAGCTTTCACTGAACAACAAATAAAAAAAAACAAATTGAAGGCAATATCAAGATACAAAGACAGCAGCGCTGGACCTGCACAGCAGTGTATCGTTTACTGCCGTCTCCGTAGCGGCCCGCTGCTTCTCACTGCGGCGGCTGTAGCCTGCGTGGTGTTGGTGCGCCTTTCTTTGTTCTGACCAGAGCATATGCTACAAGCTCTGGCTGCCTGGCCTCAACAGCTGCTAAATCAGTTACTACATCTGCCAGCCACCAACTTGGAGCGATTTAACAGGAGAGGGGATAAGGATGAGGAGGGGAGAAGGCCGGACAGGGAAGGGAAAATGAGGGTAAAGGAGGAGAGAAGGGTGGAGAGGAAAAGGAGGAGAGTGGAGAGAAGGGAAGAGGGCTGAATCAAATCATGAACCGTGACCGCACCACTCTGACCCCAAGGGCTGCTCAACAGAGACGTTAAAGGTAGAATTTGAAACATTTCAACATTAACCTATCTAAAAACGATTGGAACTATGTTATATATTTTTGTTGAGTTGTGAACATATATTATCCCTATTGTTCCAAACAATTTTCAAATCCATATAAATTTCGTTTGATTCAATAACAGTCCGTTACATTTGGTCACTTGTCAATGACGTAATAGGCCCTTTATCCACCTGACCTCCAGTAAACACGAAAAAGTAATGTATTGGAGACTTAATAAAAAATATGATTTCAATGTCAATCTATCTTACTAGGATGTGTGGTTGCCATGCCAGCCACCAATCATGTAGCCTACCATTATTAGTGAGGGATTGTTTCGTGTGGAATAGTTTTCACAAACTTACAAATATAGAAAGTCAGTTACTTTAATCTATGATGCATAATGTTAAAACCACACTACAGCTCCACTTGGTACACAATTGTTTACCTGCTTTTACCTATGTATAGCGATACACAATAAAAAGTGATTTTAATCCATCGGGAACACTGGAATTTGAGACGTCGCAGTTCAATGCCTGCACGAAGGGGAAGTCGTTTATTCATGCACGAGAAGCTCTGTGGGTGTGTGTGGTCTGGAATTGCGGCTTTCGTTTCAGACCGCACGCGCGCGCGCGCGCACACACACACACACACACACACACACACACACACACACACACACACACACACACACACACACACACACACACACACACACACACACACACACACACACACACACACACACACACACACACACACACACACACACACACACACACACACACGAGCTCTGCTGGTTAAAGTTTGACAGCACTTACAGCCACCTGAGCAGTATCCTAGACTGAGATGAAACATCTGCACCGCCTGATGCAGAACAGCAGGCCATGATTACAGAAACTATCTCGAGTTTGTGTGTGCGTGTAGTGGCGGTTGGCGGGTTCAGAAGAACTACAAGCGAGGCAATTAGCGATGGACCTGGAGAATGCTGCGTGTGCAGGAGGGGGGAGGGTTCACTAGACTAGTTTTGGAAAAAATGCTGCTGTAAAATAACCCTCTAAATAGGTCTAATGATCTTAGTGGTGCGATGGGCCATAGGCCCTTTATTCATATATTTTAATAGGATGCGTCTAGGACATTCTTTGCCAAATTACACATTTGTGTACTGCAAAGTAAAGAGTCTGCAACTGGAAAGTGTAGTCTTAGCTCTGTTATTCTGAACATGAATGAGGTCCAAGGTCGTTTGAAGTTGAATGTTGTTGTGATACTGCAAACACTTGAACAAATTGACTGTTGTGTAGTTTTAAATGGCTTGAACCATTTTACGGAAGAACTAATTTGCCGTCTGGATTGCTTTTCATTAAATGTTATGGTTTCCTGTTATTCATCCATTACAATTTAAAAGAGGAATATAAATTACAATATGCATAGATTATGTGAATATTATTAAGATTAATGGAATATTATATTTCCTTCTATTCCCATGTTATTAACTGATATGTGAACAAGGCACAAGTTATGTGTGTTTGTAGTCTGCCTCACTGACACCAATAACACACTAAATATAAATATAACCTACACTACTTTAATATAAAGTATAGTACTTGGAACAAGAAATAGAAAACATTTGTCGAGGTTTGCCCAACACGGAGAGTGGCCTGACACCAACTCAGTAGCAGTGTGTCTCTCCCCGGCTGTGACACCGAGAGTCTGGGATGAGCAGAGACCTGCTCAGCACCACCACCGCTACCTTCATACGCACTGCCAGCCTGTATGCCGCTAGCATTGAAGGTCCTAGATTAACGCTCAGCGGCAGGCCCACCGGAGCGGCAACCAGAGGGGGGCAGGGAAGGACAATGGGAGAAGAAAACAAATAAGGTTTTACATCTGAGATTCTGTTGCACCCAGACAATATGAACTTGGCGCTGTAACACAAGACATATTGCCGTTCAGTCTCAGGAAGAGCTGGGAGATGTATTCGGGACAGAGAATGTGTGTGTGTGTGTGTGTGTGTGTGTCTCGTCTAGAGGCTGCCTGAGGGGTACACTGAGTCTTATGAAAAGGATTTGAGCTGACACGAATCACAGTCGCTCCATCTTCGAGGAAGACGGAAGATGAATTATTCAAGCAGCACAGCGCTGCATTGTTTCTGACGTCTTGTGTCTTTCGGGGAAGGCGAGGGGAGCCGGTAACAATAGGCAGCAGCAGCTCTCCCTCTCGTCGCATGACAGCCTCGGGATAGAGCAAACAAGCAACCTCCATTTCTCCTGCTCTCTCCAGAGGACAGGGCATTATTTCAGAAAGCAGAGGAGAAATAATGGCTCCCTCGCACTATGACAGCCATCGCGGCATGGCGCCTCATAACAGATTGCTGGTCTATCACTCGCCCAACCAGGATGAAATGACAGCGCTGGCCAACGGATAGCACTCCACATCTCAGCAGAGTAGCTGTTGCTTCTGGCTTAGCTGTGCTTTGATGTTATTATACCAAACAGCCTGCAGCACTAGGGCTGCCATTTCCCCCAACCCGAGTCCCACAAAGAAAATATAAATACATCTGCAATGGGGAAGTGGGGGAATTGGTGACAAGAATACATTGATAATTTGCCTTTATGGTGATCTCAGAATAGACCTTGTATTGAACTATCATGCAAATCTATAATATTGCTATTATGTGAGTAGGCCTTTAAAATATGCAAAACTTTTTTTGTTGGATTGAGGCACATAAAGTTTACAACTGCAGAGTGAATGAGGGCAGGCAGTAGTATAATAAAGTGACCTTTTTAAACACTTTTCCTTGCGGTTAGCGATGGGGGTAAAATAGAGTGCAGTACAAAGACTGTGAAACCGCTTAAGCATACAGAGATCGCAGTGTTGGCTAATGTGGTTACTGTTCATCACTACAACAAAGCAAGCTGCTCTTTACTTAAATGACATAAATGAACTCATGTGATGTGGTGTAACTTAGTCATTTATTTTAATTCCACACATTTTTCCAAAAAAAAATACAAAATACTCAAATGGAGAGAACACAGGACTCACAATTGTTCTTATTATTTCTACTTTTTGTTTACA
Source organism: Melanogrammus aeglefinus (assembly GCA_900291075.1). Taxonomy (NCBI): domain Eukaryota; kingdom Metazoa; phylum Chordata; class Actinopteri; order Gadiformes; family Gadidae; genus Melanogrammus; species Melanogrammus aeglefinus. The sequence goes on along the minus strand of OLKM01000265.1, from coordinate 363,138 downwards.
TTGTGTCATCCCATGGCAACTACTAGTATGTACAATAAGCTTCAAGATAACCAGTATATATATAAATCTTAGCAGTCAGAATTTACATTCTGCTATTGCCGCTTTGAAACAAGAAGCTAAACCATTGACAACACTTAACATCAAAGCTTCTTGGAGACACGAAAAGAGGGACTTGGAAGGCAGGGGGGTTGAGGCAGGAAGGATAATGAGAGACATCGAAACAGACAGTGAGAGAGAGACATCGAGACAGACAGAGAGAAAGAGACAGAGAGAGAGACGGGTAGATGATGACTGAGATGAAGTGACAAACAGATTCTCTCAGGGCTTGCCAGACTTAATTATTAAGGGACATAAGCTGGCCTACGTCCGCAAGCTTCCAGACACGTTAAGATAGTGTGATATCTTCCAAACATAAGAGCCCTACCTCTGTACGTGTTCACGGATAAACGATAATAATAAAAAAACGAGTGTAGCCACAGTTTACCGGGTATCAATATAAAGTATAAAAGAAAGATAACTAGTTCTTGGTGCATTGCACAAACAACGCAAGGACCACCAAAAACCTTGTTACGTATGCTAAGGCAGGGAGCCCGGAGAGAAATCACACATGGGCGTACACATACTGGGTTGACAGGTGAGCATACATGTAACAGTCAGTGATCTCACACACGCATACACACACGCATACACACACGCAGGCTCAACACATCCTCCACAGAGGAATGGAAGAGGCTGGTGGTCCCTCTCTTGGGGGGTCCTGGGTGCAGGGGACACAGCCCTCCACCCGCCCCCTCCTCCACCCCCCCCCCCCCCCCCTCTGCTCCGTAGTGTCACAGTCAACAGCCAGGGATGGAGGGTGGAGGATGAAGCATGACGGCGGGAACCGTAATACAGAACTTGGTTTGAGCAACACCATGTCTTATGGCACCGGCTGAGGACCAAGCCATCTGAAATGTCTTATAGGGCTCCAGTTGCAGTTGTGGTGAAATGTTAAAATCTGTTTCTATAGAACAGGCGTTAAAAGGACCCGGAGGAGTAACCCTCTCGTAAACCCCTCAGTTCGGTCCGAAATTAAAACGTGTGGCGGCACATTTCTCAGCTCTATGAGTGAAGCGTTCGAATCCAATGGATGGAGGTCAAAGATGTTCTGTCAGTGCAATTTGTCTTTTCTCTCCTCCCCCGTCGGGCCCCCGGGTGTTTGTCACAGGTGCCCCGGTGACCACGGCTGTCACCTTTCAAGTGTTTTCAATTCAGTTCGCCCTGTCTGACACTCTGGTGCCTCTCGCAATGTGGTGTGTGATGGATCAGTTGATGGATGGATGAACGAGATAAGTCCACATTGAATCATGACTCTCGCAGTGGGGGGTGGGAATAGGACAACAATAAAAAGGTTGGCTGCCTGTGTAATGCCTTGGTTCTCCCCTCTGAAACAAGGGATAATGCTTCGAAAAAAACAAATGTACTGGAGGCTGAGACGACTTGGGTTGGAGTCCACACCTAGTAGTAATAATAATAATTATAATAATAATTATATGTTTATATATACTATTTACAGACTCAGAAATGCCATGCTGTAGCTTTTCTTAAAATTATGAAAAAACCCAACAATGTATTAAAATAAATGTTGAATTTAAGAATAGCACTTGTATATTTTCCATAAACTGTCTGACCGGTCTCATTTTTTTAAAATATTTTTCGTGGTTGTCATTGATAAGCACAGTGTCTTGTTCTAGCACCTACAAAAAATGTCAAGGAAGTTTGTCATGCAGGAGTCTTGAGAATGTTGTTACTACTGGCTATATACCAAAAGAAAGTCAATGTCTTGAAAATCAATAATGAAAAAAAAAAGGTCCATGGACAGGAACGTAAGCCGAAACAAACAGTTCTCAGACGATCCGCTCGTCCGCTCTGCGCTTGGTGACTGAATGTGTGTTCAAAGGAGCTCTCGCCTCCCTCCCCAGACCAGTATGTCACAACGTCCTTCCGTGTCTGTCAGTCAGGCTCCTCCCCCCTCAGGGAAACGGGGGGGCGGGCCTTACAGCTGCTTGTCGCTTTCCTTCTTCAGTCGACTGAAACGCAACAACATTACGTACGTTAGACACAGAACTAAAACGGGTGAGCAGGCTGGTCTAGAGGTTAGGGGGTTTGAATCCCAGACCGAAGGTTCAGGGTTTGAACCTCTGTGTTCCCCGTCTACCTGCTGGCATACTTGAGCAAGATGCCTTATGCCTACCTTCTCCTTAATGACATAATGATCAAAATAAAAGAAGGTCACTTTGAATAAAAACATCCACAAATTGACCAATAGAGGGAAGGATAGTTTAGCGGTAAGCAGGTTTGACTTCCTGCCAGAAAATTCGGAGTTCGTGGCGCAATGTCTGCCCACTAACATGGAGGCTCCTTGAGCAAAGTAGCCAACCCCTTGACTGCTCATTTAATGAGCCAGCGGTGCAGGAGTCTATCGATTGACAGTAGTCCAGTAGGGGGGCTCCGGGCTCACCTGTAGTAGTCCTCCTGGCCAGGCAGCGGGCCCCCGTGCATGTGATGGTGCCCGTGGAGCCACTGCTGCTCCATGGCCAGCCTCTGTAGCTCCGCTGACTGGGCGTGCATGGCCTGCAGGTGGTGGGCCGCCGACATGGGTGGCGCCAGGCCGGGCGGGAGGTCCCGGGGGTAGGGGGTCCCTGGAGAGGAGGAGGGGGGGAAGCCAGAGAGGTGAGTGATTGAGCATGTCCGTGTTGGACTCAAGTATAGAGTTTATTTTAAGCAAGGCTTTTGCAGGTGTTGAGGTGGAGAGGGCGTGAGGGGACGGGTGGGGGGTCTCGTACCGAAGACGGGGTGACGCAGCATCTCGTGTTCGTGCTGCGGCTGGCCCATGAGGGAGTTGGGGATGGCCCCGGGTGGGTAGGGGAAGCGGGCCAAGTGGGGTCCTCCTCCCAGGGGGTCCATCGCTAGCGGATGGCCCCCAGAACCTGGAGGACAAACAAGGCATTCGCCACCACCTTCTGGGGGTTAGTATCTTCAGGGTCAGGGCACTCAGCATCATGTATCACACTGCACAACATCGGACACGCTCTACGCATCAATATCACTGTACCTGCAGTGCAAAGAGACTAAAGAAATAAGGAACATACACGTAATTAAATATAAAACGGGTATTAACTTCAAACTCTTCTTTTGACTTTTAGAAATATTTCTACAGCTTTTAATAAAAACTAAGAATTATAGGTTTAAAAAATATATTAGGCGTTAGGGTTAGCCTCTACAGCAGCCTTCGCATGGGGGTGCAGGGGGTGCGTTCACCTTGGTGGAGCGGGTCCTGTTGGTGCAGGTGGAGGTGTGAGTGGATGTGCGAGTGCTGGTGGTGGTGCGGTGTGACGTTGAACATCTGCAGCCGGGCGATGGGGTCGTTGGCCACTGACGCCACCCGCTCCATGTGGAGCCTCTCGGCCGCCAGGCGCTCGGGGTAGCTCATGTCAGGCCGGCCGTGGGGGCCGGCCAGCGCCAGTCTCTCCCGCTCCAGGGGGTTGAGGCCCGGGTGGAAGGAGGCGAAGGGGTGGGGGCCGGCCATGGGGGGCAGGCTGATGGCCCCGTGGCGGGCAAAGTGCTCCATGGGGTTGGTGGAGGGGTGCATGCCGTCCATCTCCGGCGGCTTCATCTCGAAGCCTGGCTTCATGCGCTCCCGCAGCTCCCTCTCGCGCATCTCCCGCTCCCGCATCTCGCGCTCCCGGTGCTCGCGCTCCCGCATGCCGGGGTCGGCGTTGTACATGTGGTAGGCCAGCAGGGGGTCGTTGGGGTTGAGCGACACGAAGAAGGGGTGGTTGCGGTTGGTGGGCGACATGACGTGGGGGCGGGCGTACTCGCTGAGGGTGCGCAGGGCGGGCGTGTCCGGGCCGATGTAAGGCGGCACGGCGGCGATGGTGGTGGGGGGCCCCTCGAAGGAGGGCCGCCCGTGGCCTTGGCCCCCCATCTGGGGGTCGCCCATTCTGCTGTCGTGAGAGCTGGAGGCTTTCTGTGAGGGAGGAGAAGAAGGGACAAGTTAAGTATGAACAAATGGTTTCATTTGTTTAGATTATGCTTCAAAATAAACAACACACGAGGACATTGTATGAAAAGCGTTACCGCTGCTCTCTCCGCCTCCTTTTCTCGTTCCCGTTCTCTGTCCCGCTCCTTCTCTCGCTCTCTCTCCTTCTCCTTCTCCTCCCGGATCTTCTGCTCCGCGTCCCTCTTGGCTTTCTCCAGAGCCTCCTCTCGCTTCTTGGCAAGCTTGGAGGAGGCCATCGGAGTGAAGTACAAGTCTGTCCTAGAACACGAGTTGTAGCCTCGGTCCAGGTGCTTGTAAAACCTGTGGTCCAGAAATAAACAAATACATTATGATCCATTACTGTTGTTGGTCTTACCCCATGCTATCCTGTGGTGTCCAACAGGAACCCCATTACCCTGTCCGTCAGTTTAAACCTCCATTATAAGATTCAAAGAAAGCCTCAATGCTGCTCCTCTCCACTTAAGCACAAGGCCACTTAAGAAGCCTCCGGACCCATCCCACTGTGATTAATCGCCCTGCTCTGATCAGCCAGTCAGAGCTAGAAGCTAATCTGGGCTTTGAACGAAGGGCTAGGCTGAAGATATTCAGTTGAAAGCCTACGGGCTGGGAGGAAGTCCTGAGCGACACGTCATCTTAACCCGGAGTCGAGCTGCACCCTCACTCCGACGGGGCTGGTGGTGGGGGGGCTCGGGTAACATACCTCGCCGATTGGCTGGCGTGGCTGGGAGTGTTGACGACAGTGGGCTCGGGGGAGGGGCTTCTCTGCGGCGGAGGCGGGCTCTCGGGCTCCTCCATCTCGTCCAGTGGCTCCTCCTTGATGTGCATGGCCTGCAGCGGGGGCCCGCCACTGGCGCAGGAGGCGGACGCGGGGAGGGGCATGGAGATGGACGAAGACGAGGGGGCGGAAGACGACGATGACGAGGAGGAAGAGGCGGCGGAGGGAGGCTGACAGCGCTCCATGGGATTCGTCGAGGCCGGGGGAGGGCCGGCGAGGGCCAGAGTAGGGCCGAAGGGCAGGGAGGGATGAGAGTGAGGGGGGTGAGGGGGGTGGGACGGGAAGGGCGACTGCAGGGGGCCACAGCCGGGGGGTGCAGCAGCAGCGGCCGACGGCGGCGGCGGCAGGGGGGGCGGCTGGGAGGGGGCCTGGTGGCAGGACGACGAGAGGAGGCTCTGGGACTGGGTGAGGATGGGGGGCTGGGCCGGAGGTGGGTGCAGCTGCTGGCCCTGAGGCATGAGCTGCAGGGGGGGCGGGTGCGCCGAGGGCGGGTGGTGGGTGGACAGCGAGCTGAGGGGCTTGAGGGCGGGCGGAGGGGGCAGGTTGGAGGGCATCTGGGGGAAGGGAGGCGCCGAGAGGTGGGGCGGGTGTTTGTGGGACTGGGGGTTCGCCATCTGTGGGATGGGGGTGGTGGGCGGGGGCTTGATGTGGGGCATGGACATGGGGCGGGGAGCAGCGGCTGCTCCCGGGGGGGCTGGCCCATGCCCTGGGAGGAGGACGGGGGCGTGTGGGACCGCGGTTGCGATTGGCTGGCGATGGAGGAAGGCGGCAGCTGAGGCTGGCCCATGGGGGAGAAGCCCTGAGGAGGGTGGGGCATGTGTCCAGAGGGGCCCGCCTGTAGAGGGTGAGACATGGGGGGCATGGGCCCGTGGTGCGAGCCGGGTAACGACTGGGGGGGGCCCGGAGGCTGAGTCAGAGGGGAGTGAGGAGACGGCAGCCTCTGAGGATGGAGGGCGCCCCCCGGTTGGATGAGAGACAGAGGGCCAGCCTGCGGGTGAAGCTGGGGAGGTAGAGAGGAGGCCGAGGCCGCTGTAGGGGGGAGCGGCAGGGGGATGAGGGGGGCCGAGGACGTGGGGGGCGCGGGGGCTGAGGAGGTGCCCGGCTGACAGTGGATGACTGGAGGGTGCTGCTGGGCCTGCAGGAGCTGCTGCTGCTGCTGCTGCTGCTGCTGTTGTTGTTGTTGTTGTTGTAGGAGCTGGAGCTGGAGCTGCTGCTGTTGGGCGGACGAGTCCGAGTCACTCTCGTTGTCGCGGGGGCTGGGGATGCTGGGCGAGGAGCTGCGGTTGTCCTGGTCAATGTCTTTGGGGTCGCTGCTCAGCTCCTCGTTGACGCTGCGGCTGTCCGAGCTCTCGCCCTCGCCCTCCCCCTCGCACTCTGACGGCGAGTCCGGTCGGCTCAGCTCCTTCAGGGACGGGAGAGGTGTCAGCTTGTGGAAGGGGGGACCTGCATTATGCTACTATGTATATACTAGACTACATTGTTTGTATCACAAAGGTTAGGGAATGACTGTTTCTGGTTGGTCAAATGTAGGAGCCAATTAGACAAGCAGTTGCAATAAGCGATGCTCCGCCATAACAAACACAACCGCTCACCTGTGTCTTTGACTTTTTGGGGCCGGCCCGGTCGGGTTCTTCCGTGTCGGACGCACCCTTCTCTCTCTGTCGCTTGACACTCTTCATGGGTGAAGGTGCCTCGTCCTTGATCTTCTGTGGGTGCAAAACACAGCATTAGGAGAGACTCTATCAGGACGCGCCCTCCCTCAAGTCTAAACCCTGCTCATCGCGGTTACACGCGGCCAGCTGGGATTCATTTGGCAACCCACTGTACATTCATTTTGGGCAAATTTGCTATGCTTAGTCACAGTCCAACATTTCGTTACTCTCATGATCAATTATTTGGTGGGCCATTTATTAGGATGGCACTAGTGAAGGTTCTGAGATGGTCCATACCATTATAATGTTGTTGCTTAATGTGGTTCAGCTAATATATGAGGACTTGTGTTTCCCACATGGGGACTAATGACTCGTGGCTGGTGCAGTACCTTGCTGGACTTCTTCATGGGGTCCGTCTTGCTGTCCGTGCTGTCCGTGCTGGCAGCGCTGGGAGAGGTGCGGCCGCTGGAGCGGAGGTCCTCGTTGGTGGGCGAGGCGCGGCCATCGGGGCTGCCCGTCTGCTTCTTACGACCACTGCGTAGCGTCGACATCTGCCCAGACACCACCACAAGCCCCCGGTTAGTACAGCAGCACGCACACGGTAAGGCGGCCGAGATTACGTTTTTATCATTTCCATTTGTTATTCGGTGTCCTTTAGACGTGTTGACATGCCATCGGGGACCGAGTGAGAGAGTTTAAAGCGTTCGCAACGACTAAACATAAACTATACGTCTCAACGTGCTACTGCTTGCTCTAAGTGTACAGAGTGATGGATAACTGCTCTCAAGCCAAGGCTCTGGGGAGAGAGAGTGAGGAGGAGGAGGTTAGGGGAGGAGAGAGAGTGATGAGGAGAGGAGGAGGAGGAGGAGGAGGAGGAGGGTAGGGGAGGGGAGAGAGTGATGAAGAGGAGGAGAAGAAGGGTAGAGGAGAGTGTGTGGGTAGAGAAGGGTTCCCACCGAGCCGCGGTTCCGTCGGGTCCTCATGCTATGCTTCCCGCTGAGTCCATCCTCTTCCTCTTTGACAGGTTTGAACATGAAGGGCGGAGGGTCCACGGGCTTCTCGATGGGCGGCAGCTCGCCGTACTTCTTGAAGTGGATGCGGCAGTCAGTGCACAGCAGGATGTTCTCCCGGCCCCCGTGGTGCCAGTCTTTGGAGTCTAAAGGGAGGGAGGGAAAGGCAGTTCACGGAGAGGTACCGCAACCAAACGTGAGAGAAACCTCGCCCATAACCAGTCGTCACCGCAAGGGGAACACAGGTCTTAAAACAACGTTCTAATGTGACATCTGAGGGCTATGCTCACGTTGACACTTGAAAACATATGACCGCCTCTGTTTGTTAACAACTAAAATTATAACAAAAGCTTGGGGTAGTAGTAAGAGGGTTAGCTGCAAGCCCTTTCCTAAGCCTCTGTTATTTGTATCGTAGAACAGACGAGGTTAAAAGGAGTTAACACCATAAAGGCCTAGCTATGAGCCAGTCCTGTTGTGGCAGCAGCCATGTTAAGCTCTGTCAGATGAGGAGCTGACACGGGGAGCCAGCTGTGTGCAGAGTGGGCCGGGATAATGAGCTGCAGCAAGTCAACCGGCTTGTGGGCTTGTGTCTGATTTGATCAAATTAGTCCTGACATCCGCTGATGCCCATCTGTCACCCGGCACTGTGTGGTGCAGGCGGGGGTGGGGGCACAGATCAGAATCATGATGGGAGTAGTCATGTGGGGCTGCGGTGTAGCGGTTATCCGGACGTGTGCACAGAAAAAAATGACAATTTGCCAAGTGAGAAATAGAAGTATCTTACTGGTGCTAAAACAGTGGCGGCAGGCGTAGCCCTTCAGCTCCTGCTCGCTGTCTTCGCTGTCAAAATCATCTTCACTGGCTGAGCTGAGGTCCACTGCAAGAGGGGAGACAACACAATTTAATACATCCTAATCCTGCCACGGAAACACCACAGACAGGTCCACCACAGGAAGCTTGATATGTATTCCCCAGCCTTTCGACTGGAGGCAGCGCGAGCGTTTGCTTACAGAATTCGCTGGAGGGGGGTCTTGACGGCGTGTTGACGGGGGTGGAGGCAGTGCGTGTCTTGATGCGTCGGAAGACGGGCTGGCGACGGTGTCGGCGGTGGGCTCGGGAGCTGGCCGCCTCTGGGGTCTTCTTCCAATAGTAGTAGAAGGTGATTAGTTCCCCCTGGGAAGGAAAAAAACAATAGTGATGTTGAGGACCCCATGCTGTGGTGGAGAACGGTATCATATCCTCAATTGCTTAAAAGATAATTAAGCAATTTATTTTATAGACCGCTAAAAGAGGGAACATTCACAATCCACATTGTCACAATGTGTTCCACAATCAACGTCACCCAAATGTTGACACATTCAAAGAAACGCGGATTAATCCGGCCAACTGTTTGCAAGCATTATAATGGAGCACGGTCACAGAGTCCATGCCGGGTTTTGCGGCTGTCCGGGTGTGTTTGTGCTACGACCGTGTCTGCCCCAGGATTAGGTTAGGAGGCTGGCTGAATGCAGGGTTATAAGGATCAGTGCAGTGCTGGCTGCCTGGGTGGCAGGGGCTTGAATGGGAACAAAAGAACATGTCGGGGAGAGCTTTGGCGCTACAAATAGGGAGTGAAATGGCTCCTTGCCCCTCCACTGGAAGAGTCAATTGAACTTTAATCAAACATTCGGAGGGGCGCCCTTGCCAGTGAGCGAGGCGGATAAATCCAGTTCACAAAAGGGCTGCTAGGAAATCAATAGCCAACTGAAACATTAACACATGCAATCATGGATCAGAAAGCACTTTGCCGGGGCAGTCTGTGCAAATTAACTGCCGCTTTCCAGCCACACTGAAAATAATAATAAATAAGTCCTGAAAATTGGCCACCGGAGTCAGTGGCAATTATGCAGCTTCCTGTGGGGGTTTGCCTGACTGCCATGCCGTGAACTCTAACTTGTTAGTGGTCCTCAACCAGTGCCATAATAAATCCATGTAGGTGGGAGTGGAAGGGATTGCTGGGTGAGCTGTAAGTCACCTGTAATCTTTAGGGCACAGAGGGCAGTTGTCTAAGATATGGGCCCTGCGGTCTGTTAAAGTGCTGCTCAACAAAGCTCTCAGTTTTAATGGCCAGCCATTGTTTTTTCTTCCCAGGTCTGGCTAAGAAACGACATAAATTAAAGAGGTGCGTTGCTCTAAAACATGTTAATAGCTTGGCTGCAAAGACCAGCTTGTGCCAAGTTGCTTTAATGCATTTACTTTGTAACGTTTCAAAGCTCCATGACCGACATTAACTCCAAGTGACAGGAAGCCGTAAGACACATCAAATAAAAAAAGTTTAAATGCATGCAATGATCAAAAAATATAATGGTTAGGAACGAACACATTCTCACAGTATAACTGCTCCTCAACATAATATTTTATCCGGATAAGTGCAGAGCAGTCTCTGGCGAGCGGCTCCTCCCCGTGTTTGCCAGCCTAAACACTATGTCTGGATCACGGGCTTGTCCCTCTATCGCTCCAACGAGCCGGGTAAATATCTGACATTAAAGGTACAAGATAATTCTTTCTCAGACTTTGCCTGGCAAAAAGAGATCCACTTGGGCAGCTTATGCCCCTTTAACAAGATCTGCCTTTATGTAGCGCTGTGGGGATATGCGATGCATATCCACCCATGCCTGTAGGACTACCATCTTATCAGGCGGAGCAGTGCTGGCAACACTAAGGGAGGATATTGAGCGGCTCAATGAAACCTCTCGCATGCTTGGGGGAATTTAACCGTGGGGAGGCGGCAGAAGCTATTTATTCCAGCATGAAAGTCGCCTAAATCTTACGAGCTCGGAAGCACAGTTCCACAACCAGCTTGGAGGACGACTGCAGTGGAGCACACATCTGGAATAGTGGGATGCATTCCACATATCTTTCCAAATGGGAGTTCACGTGATACAAATCACCTTGGGAGGATTGGTAACGCAGAGACCAATCACTGGGGAGACTCATAACCCAAAGACAAATCTGAACAAAATGAGGAATGGTACACTCCCCCGTAGCATTTAGAGCGGCAATACTATTATCCGGGAAAATAAAGCCTTTTGGAAGAACTATTAAGGACAATGTGCGGATGGTAACAACAACAAACAAAAAGCTATTTCCCTCCCGTCATTCGGCCCTAGCGCTCCTCAGGCTCTATTGAGTTAGCATGTGTTTCTCCCTGTTATTGAGTGGATGCAGGGCTGCCTTGTTGTGTGCCTGCCTCTCTTTAGAAGGGGCAGGTTGAACAGGCAGCCAGCGCAGGTGCATACTGAGGAGAGGCGGGCGCCCCGATGTGAAATCTAATTGAAATGTGCAGATCAAAAGTGTTGAGTGGTGCCGAGCGCTGGCTTTGCCTGGTGCTTAATGACTGTTCTCAGCAGTGGCGCTCTGCCTGGCCGCTGCAGGCTGACAACCACATGGTCTCCACAGACGCGGGGGAAAGGTCACCCTGCCCCTCCATCACTTGCACTGTGTCAAGTGCCATTATATTGGGCAGGGACAAATGAAAACATTAGCCCGGTCTTTTGAATGGGACCTAACAGGTGCAACCGAGGGGTAGCTGGTAACTGGGGTAAAAAAGTGTAAAAATAAATAAAAACAAAAAATAACTGTGCTTATAGTCTCTTCAGCTAGAGAACAGATACTTCATGACCCAGTGAAAGGCCTGGCGCAGTGTGAACCTCATGGAGATAAAAAAAAGAAGGAAAAAAGACAATGCACAACTGCTTGGCATACGGTGGATTTGTTTTTCCTTTCACAAATAACAAGAATACAATGATCAAGAAAAATAGGCATTTAACTCCCTTAACTGCCTATTACCCCAATGGGTTTCTTAGTTGCCTATGAAAATGTCATTCCTGTGCTATTTATGTTAACAGACAGCTTGGCAGTTGATATAGCTCCTCTGATCTGCCTGTCAGTCAAGTGGGATCTCTCTGAAGCCTAAAATCCAATCACTGACTCACCCCATCCAAAAATGTCACTAAATCTTTGTAATGGAGGCATACGCCCAAGGCAACATTTCTAGTTTAAAGCGTTAAATAGCAGGGCCTTGGCTGGGCTAAACAAATATGGCCTTGCATTCATTTAAAATTCAAAGATAGTGCAGCCATTTCATGTTTTTGGCATTTCTCCCCAACCATTTTTATAAACCGCACTGGTATGAAGTACATAATAAATAAAATAAATACCAGGCTGTAAAATGAAATGGAAGACTTGCCCTGGCCTCTGCAACATCATTTCTACCAAGCCACTAAATCATTGTAGAGTGCGCGTCTGCTCCCACTAACACGAAATAGTGACAACATAAGCTTGGTATTATAAGGCCTTTTTCAAATGCTTCCATCTGCAGGAGCGCTCTGGGTGGTGGATTATCCGACAAGGAATGGGCTTACCTCATATCACGACACTCAGGGCTTCCATTCCAGTTATTGCCTCTTGAAATGGTAGCGTGTGTAATGTACATGTTTGAACTCTACCAACTATTTTCATTTTGCGTGCAGCTGTGTATGTTTCTCCATGTTACCACTAGTTTGACCATCGTTGGAAAATTCGCCCAATTAATTGTATTCTATACTGCTATATACTCTCATTTACTTTCACTAGCAAAAAAACACCTTACTAGCACCTTTAGTGGCAACATTAGCAAACTTAGCTCACAATGCTTGGAGTTAAAGGGGACATATTATACCACAAGGTGTGAGTTTGATTAGCCTTACAAGCCGTTTCGAAAATCTGCCACATATGACATCACTAGTGGGCGTGTCCACCTAGATCTGTGCTGGATCGATCAGTCTACCAGCCTACCCAGTCAACCGAAGAAAACGTTGCTCATCTATCCAGCAAAGATCTAGGTGGACACACCCACTAATGATGTCATATGTGGCAGATTTTGGAAACGACTTGTAAGGCCAATCACACTCACACCTGGTGGTATAATATGTCCCCTTTAAGGTCAGTGGAGAAATCTGTTGCTGTTGCTGTTTAGACAGATATGATGTATCATTCCTCAAAAACAGCTAACAGCTGACAGCTTAAAATAATATAAACTTTGAAGCAGGATTCAGTGTCTTGCCAAACGGGATTTCGCAGCTGAAAAAGAGATATTCTACATTTCTCGAAGTAGACAATTAGACCTAAAAGTGAACCATTAGAAAGTACCAGCAAGATGTCTTCAAAATACTTCTTATTCAAACACAAGCACACATAATGGTGTGCATTTACTCTCCTGAGCATCTGCAGGGTAATTACAGCCTACCCCTACTCCTTTCCGGTATGTTTGAGCCATCATCCTGAAAGCCTACAGAGGACAGCGTGTGGCCTGCAGGAGGGGATGAGGGCGAGGGCTAAACTCATGTATTTACACTCTCATCCCCTCTCGGGCGCAGGCCACAGCAGATGGTTTCTGTTTTTCCTGGCAGATTTGTGACACGGCCACAAAAGGCCCCTACTTTGACACAGAGCCAAACGGTTAAGGCCGTTACTGGCAGGAGCCGGAAAGGAAGGAGAGAACAGGGGAATTAGGGAGGGGAGGGCTGGGGAGAGAACCAGCGAAGGATAACAATGGACAATCAACATAAAAAAAAAATCGGCCAATAAAAAAAAAAAAAATCACCCCTACATTTTAGACCAATGAGTCAGTTAGGGAGTTGAGAAAACAGCAGGAGATATGTTCCCTCGCTGTGTGCTTGAGTGTGTGTCTGTTCCTGGTGGCTGATACTGAGTTGTGTGAACTTCCATTAGGGCTGCCGGTTTGTTCCCCTCTTGCTCCCTCCACAGTGTGTAGCCGAAGGAAGGAGGAAGAGGAGGAGTGGGAGGAGGAAAGGAGCTGCGAGGCTCACTTCAGAGCAAGGCAGAGGAGAATGTTTATCTTTGGGGTTGAATTAAACCGAGGCTTAATGGTGACACATCACCTCTACGCCTGTGCTTTCCACTGCTCACTAAGTCGAATTTAATACAGTGTATTTCTCCAGTAAGTCATACTTTTGCATCATTCCAATGCATTTTGGAAAGGACGAGGTTTGGCTTAATGTTATTAGGAGGGGAATATTATTCCTTCATGCCACATCTGGAAAAACGAAATCTGTCCCTCAATCCAGATTTAAGTTCTGCAAAAAAGATCTGAGTCACTACTGAATATTATACAACTAGTTTGCCTGGTGCTAAACTGCATTATAGCATTTCATAAAAATAAATGCTGTTTAAGAAAGAAACGCTCTCAATGCTACCGTACAGTTGTGGGAGCATTATCATTTGTTTTGAATATACTATGAATTCCAATACATTACTTAAAAAAAGTAGTGCAGCAAAAAAAGATTATGCTTTTATTGTGAAGTACAATATACATATCTAAAAGAGTTCCACGGCTCAATTAGAACCAGCCTTTCTTTTTACCAGTGACAGCACAAGACCATGTTAACCTTATAAGTAAAGGCCTTACGCAGCTCAATAAAAAGTAGACCTTCTGCTCAGTAATGCCTCCAAGCAGACAGGCGGGTGAAAACGAACACTGAAAGGGTCTTGGCTTGGCCACTGGTGTGCGTGTGCATGTGTGTGAAAGGCAGTTAAATAGACAGCCTTTCCCTGCTGCGCGGAGCCTTTCTGCCGGAGAATGACTGAATAAGCTCTGCTTTCACAGGTCAGGGATGCACACGCTGAAGAATCAGCACTCATGTTTTTCCTGCTGTAAGCGCTTTTGCCAATGAAAGCCGATTGGATAACAGAGCTTTTTGCAGAAAGGGGGAGGGGGGGGTCGTTCTGCTGATAAGCTGGTCCCACCCTAAAAATCACAACAAGGAGCTGACCAAAGAACTCAATTACAGCGGAAGCGCCCTTCCTCCAGCCACTCCATCTATTAGGCTCAACAAGGTTTGACTACACTCACAGGGAGGCTAAATCATCAGTAGCCTGCCAGAGGATCATTTATCCCTGACGAGCATCCATTTGAACACGCTACATCGTTTACTAAGCACACGGACGCTATTCCGTCAATCTGGCTGCAGCTGTTGCAGAGCAGGCCTGGCAGTACGTGGGTCTGGTTTAATCAGCGTCGGGCCCAAAGTACTCATAATCAGGCTCAACCCCGGGCCCCCGTGCCGCTGGTCGAAGGACGTGGCAATGAATCGGGCTCGACATGTGTACAGATTGTGCAGAGGCAAACATCTGCTGTGAGGCTGTGTTGTAAACAGCGCTCGCATGGTGCCCACCACATTGCATGTGAAGGACAGTGCCTACAGGCAGGGAGGGAGGGAGGGTCACACGTCCCCTTCGTCTGGATGCTCCTCTGACAGCATCTCAGGAGATCTCCTCCTGGTTTATGTGTTTTTTAATTGACAGTGGCACCGCGGTACATGTTCACACACTGTGGCGTCGTGTTTGTGATTCTACACAAAGAACGGCTATTGGGTGATAAAAAGACTGCAATGACATTTGGCGTGCATTTTATTTTTCTAACAGTTCGAAACAATGCTGAATAAAAAATAATAATTAAATCAAATTAAATGTTTTATTTTTCTTGAGAATATACATTTAGTTTTAATAGTTATTTGACAATACAATTAAACTCAACAAATAATATTTATTCGCCTCCTTAATATCCTTTGTGCTGCATATTTTTCTTGTGTTTTTTTAACTGCTGCAATGATAAAAGGGTACACATATCTATCAAAGGATTCAATAAAATAAAATAATAAAACTATCATTAGCAAGATTAAACTTTATTGCTATGTATCTGAGGGAAATTAAAAATCGAACTGTTCCTCTCATAAAATGAAAGTGGAAACTGAACCATAACTCATCCACTTTAACTTGTGGCCACTTAAACTCTGCACCATTGCAACCAGGGCATATGTAGCGCTGCTCCTTTGAGCCTCTATTAAGCCAAACCAAACTATTTGTCCAGTGGAAAATATCGGGACCAAGACTAAGACCTGATCCTTGATCAGCCGTTTCAGCGCAGTGAACCATCGGGAAGGATAGTAGTGGCCGGCTCAACTTCTGTGACATTCTCTCCTGAGTGGAAGGAAAATGGTGGCTGTGCGGGATCGTTGCAGACATCCAGGCGACACACCCACTTCCCCCTCCAGGCTTTTATGTGACTTTATATAAAGCATTCCTGAGCGCTAGTCAGGCCTGGTGTGTTTACACAGCGTACTGGATGGCCCTGGCACTGGCTGTTGCAGTGCCCCTGACGCTTCAGGGCCAGCACAGCTATTAGTTGCTGTATTGCGGGGGAGGGCGGGGGGGGGGGGGGAGGGAGCAGTAGAGGACTGACCATTCTGAAGCCTAACCCTCCAGCTAATCATGACCAGAGCGCTTCCCGGCCTGGGCTCTGGCTGAGGACGCTGGGTGATCGAGTGCACGGCCCTGGGCAGGACATGCTACAGGAACACCCGCCCTCATACAGAGCACATCTCCTCGCATGGCTTGGCATTGCACGATGGAGAAATCCCCCGCCCCTCAATTTGCCCTCTCTCCATTTCCCGGACATCCAACAATCTTGTGAGATTGTGGTTCTTCCATGTTCAGCAGCTTTCCTGAGGGGGCTGAATTGACAGGCAAATTCACAGATCAGCCTTTCTAATCACAAGCGCAGGTTCCATAGCAGGCTTCTGTAAGCCGTTTATTTTTGGCCTCGGTAACAACCCTGCAACACTGCTTTCCAGCGGCTACATTTAGCTGGCTCAAACTACGCTACCTTACTCTCTCCCAGTCATCCACTCGTCTTCTCCTACGTTTAATGGGCAGTTTATTTTTCCATTTGAAAGCCAAAGAGGGAGGCGCGAGGATTAATCTGTCCCTGCTCCACGCTGGGGGTGTCTGTGCCGAGTCCTGGGGTTGTATTACATCTTCTACCGCGCGCGCACATGAACATACACACAAGCTATATTACGTCCTCAAAAGCCAATCACATACACACTCCATATTTTTTTAACCCGGCACAAATAAGTGCAGATGATTTTTTTTTAATCAGGAAATGAATATTCAGAGACAGTAATCCCACATTAAAGAGGTACAAATTGATTTTGGGGAAAAAAAGACTTTTCTAATGCACTGATACACATACAAACACAACTAATGATGCAAAGACTGAAGTGGTAGGGAGAAATCAAGACATATACCTGCATGTACAGATAGAGGTTTGAGAGGGACATCTTTGACATTTCCTCGGCTCCCAACCAACTAGGGGATGAAATAACGACGGGTGTGACAATCCCCTTTGATTTCCCTTTCAAGACTGTGGCAATCATCTGCCACTTCTAGAAATAGCCAGCATACTACAAAAAGCATGATGTGTATCACTGTATTGTGTTCCGCTATATATGATTACATTTTTCCCTGCCGTGGGAAATGTCTTAGCTGCTTTGCAGGTCACTTAACTAAAATGTGCTTTACCCCTAACCCTAAATGTCAACTTTAATAGAATTACTGAACAGAAAAATACATGGAGCCTGGTCCCCACAAAAAACGAGGAAAGAAAATAACCCAAGCCATGTATGGCAGCCATTCTTTGTGTTCAGCTTCAAGGTTGCCGGATGGTTGCAGGGTAAACTGCTAGGTTCTGGGTTAATCATTGTCCGGAATGATTCCCTTTCTGCTACGTTAACAGGGCACAGGTTGGATTAACGATTAATATAATGTTAAAATGCACACACACACACACACACACACACACACACACACACACACACACACACACACACACACACACACACACACACACACACACACACACACACACACGTATGTATAGGGGGTGGAGCTCTGACAGAGGTACATCTCTCTGCCAAGGAATATAAACAAAACAATCTCAGCCGCTGGGTGCGACAGATATTAATTCAGCCTGTCTACCTACATTTCATGCCTATCAGCAAATGGCAAGGCTTAAAACTACCGACATGTCACTTCAAAGTGAAATGCAGTGAGCGACTCATTTGATTTGTTAGGATTCACATTCATCCATGCTGATCAGGATGGAGAAGTGTTTCATGCACTCAACCGGATGTCAAATGAGACATCAGTCCTGTTAGTGGTCGGGTATTCTGTGACGGAAATTAAAGAACTGTTGACCTCATTATATAAACAGTGTAACAAGCTTATTAAGGCAGGTAGATAAAATAATTGATAAATCTCACTGAACTTGGAATAACAACTTTCATACTATTCTGCGTAGTTCAAAAGTATACTTCCAATGCAATGATAGGGAAAGAACAGTATATGATAAACACAATGAACTGTGCTGTGGATAATGATTCACGTCACGTCTACACCTCTCATCACCTGCCTGCCAACTATAGGTGCTTATAAACCCTCAATGTGTTCAGATGTATACTTTAAATGGCTGCAAACATGGCCACGGCCTGGTACTCAAGCTTGGGTACAACTAAATGTTTCATAGCAGTGTGCTGAGAGAGCAAGAGAGACACACGCACACAGACACAGAGAGAGAGACCGAGCGAGAGCGAGAGAGAGAGAGAGAGAGAGAGAGAGAGAGAGAGAACTAGGACGGTAGTGCAAAGCAGGGGGCTCAGGATGGCAGGCTGATCTAAGTGCTTATCAATAAGGCCTCAGGTTAGGAAACAGCTGCACACTAAACGCCACATTAAAAATAAATGTTTACTGTTGGAGCAGTTCTGCGTATCCCGAGACACATGTGCCATGTCTGAATATAAAAACTAAATTTATAAAAAAGGCACACACGTCTCTCTTTCACTCTCAAACACCCGTTCTAACCAAGAGGGAATGAACATGAACTTACCGTTTCTTTGTTGGGAAGAAGCTCTTTCCTGATCCTGAAGAAGTTCTTGCCAAACTGTCTCAAGCCTTTAATGAAGCGTTTCTGGAGATGAACATAGAAAAGAGACACAAAGAGAACAACAACAACAACATCAGTTAGGGTTTGTTAGGTCAGACCAACCACTTAATGTGACATGTGAACGACAATAGCCTCAGTTTAAAGTCCGGAGTAAACACAGATTTGTCTGGGTACAAAACCAACAAGGGAAAGGACAAGTCATAGTACGAGAGAAGCTAAGACAATGTTGCTGTGTTAATGTGCACAAGGAAGATTCATAAATTATTATAATATTTCCCACAGAACAGTGGATGCACTGCTGATCATAGAACTCCAAAGTTCAAAGACACAATGTAAACTTGAGTCTACAAAAAGCAATGTCAATGCCCTTAACACAGGCTTGTTTGTCATATAAAATATAACTGCTTATTTATTAACAAATAAATATATCCAAAATCTGACCTTATCTAACTGGCACAAACACATGATAATAAACAAAAATGTCCAAATCCCTTCAAAAAGGGAGAATATGTAAAGGACACAGGGAGCAGCGCAGTTACAGGAATCGCTGCCACATTACATGTCCTGCCTAATTCTGACATGTAAAACTTAACTGTGACCATACGGTCAAGTCCAAAACAAACACAGCAAACCACAGCAGCAAACAGCAATAAAGCGTTAGAGAAAAGAGAAGGTAATCCCCACCTAAACGCATTTCTTCTCCTTTAAGAGAGCCACAGAGAGCGCGAGCCATAAAAAGCCGAGGCTGAAAACATTCATAACCAGCGAAGCAGACAACCAACAGATTTACTTTCTTGTTCCAGAGGCGAGCCCCGATCCTCCGTGCTCTCAGCCAACCGTTTCCAAGTAACAAGCAAGTAACTCCAGCATAAAGCGGGGAAAAGTCCTGAGGGAGACGGGGTACAAATCTCCTCGTCCAGCCACAGGTAAAGGAAAAATTAGGGAGCAAATCCACAATGCTTCTGTCGGTACATCGCTTCTTTTTTTTTTACAAGCAAGAAATAGCTTGTCACTCTCTGCTCCTCCACTACAAAGGGGAAGGCTTTACATGTGATCTTTCTGCTAGAGAGCCTCTGGTTCACAGTGGCCTGCAAAACCCGGGGTGGAATTCTGCACTCCATCCTGGATTCACACACACAGCTCTCCGTTTCAGGACGCTGTGCAGGCTGTCACACGAGGGCAGGCTTAGCGTGTCCACTCCCCACACACACGCCTGCAGAGACAAGCTGGAGCCCTTTCTTTCTCTCTCACTATTAAAGCAAAGATGACCCTTTCCCTTTTAGAAGACCAGCAGTACTTGGAACGCACTCGGAGGCACAAGCCTTACTAGCAGGAGTGGGAGAGGGCAGGCGGGCAGATGCAGTGTGTGTGTGTGTGTGTGTGTGTGTGTGTGTGTGTGTGTGTGTGTGTGTGTGTGTGTGTGTGTGCAGAAAAAAGGGCTTTGGACATGTCGGGAAAAGACAAGCTGGTGGGAAAACCAGACATGGAGCTTGCAAAGTAATCTTTCCAGCCCATTTACAGTGTATTATGTAACCCCAGATTGTTTACATGAGCTTTGGTAGGGGACTGAAAGGGCAATATTACCGAGTTAACACATAACTCGTCTGCTACAGCAACACAGACACAGCTAGACGTCTAAATCAACAACAGAAACTACTGCTGAAAATTATGCATTATCTTAATGTAAATACAAAACAACCCAACTCCCACAAAAATACACACAAACAGGGATGCACAAGCTCAGAAAAAAAGGACAAGCTCAACAGGAAAACATTTGTGCCCCAACCATAAACAAGCGGAAGCACAAGTCTCCGCCAGGTGTGCCTAGCTGTGCTCGGGGCACCGTAATGGAGAGGGGCATGTTTATCAGCGGCGGCCGTGAGGGGGGGGTTCATTTGCATTAACAGAGCCAAGGTGTAGCGGTTGATTAGCCAGTAGATGGAGCCATCTCCAGTACCAGCGCTGCCGTTTGGGTTCCTTAACCACACTCGAGGGCTTAAAGGGCAGACAACCACATGATTGTCAGTCAGCGGAGATGAAACAGACGCGAGAGATGGAGAGATTAGGATACAACAACAGGGTGGGTTACGGAGTCGGTGACCACAAACCCACATCAACCTACCATAAATGGTTCCTCTAATATTCATCTTCATAGTTTGCGTCAAGGTATGGGAGGGATCTTTAATATGCTCTGGGGTGTCATATTGTATCACGGACCGGGGGTTGGCGTTTCAGTTACCTGGTGTCTGGATAGAGACCCGCCGTGACACGGAACTCTATTACAGCCAACCGACGTCATTCCTCTAATTATCTCTATTTAATAACACTTCCCTACAGTGCCGTTTACACTGCTTATCTGTCTGTGGTTGCCGTGGGGTGCGAGGGCTGTGCCCCCCCCCCCCCTCCCCACCCTCCTCTCCCTAGACGGTGGGCTCCCCCCCGGTCCTCACCCTTCCCTCTCTGCACGTCGGCTCCATTTTGAGGCTCCATTTCAGCTGCCTGGGCTCACTACTCCCCAGCCCTGCTAATAAATCATCCGCCAATCTGCTCCATGAATCGCTCTGCCCCGGCTCCGGTTACTCCAGCCCTCCGTTGCTAGGCAACACACAGAGGAAGGAGGAGGAGGGGAGAGGGGGGGGGGCTAAGCGCGCCAGAGAGAAGGCGAGTGAGCCAGATAGAGTGAGATAGAGTGAGCCAGCGAGAGCGCACGCAAGCGCAAGAGAAAAAGGCAGCAAGGAAGCACTACCAAATGGCTAGCCAGTGAACAAGAAAAACAACAGGCTTCTCTCAGTGAGAGATCGTTCCAGAGAGCTGGCTACCCTTCTCTCCCTCCCTTCTCTCCCTTTGTGTTTAACAGAGCACTATTGTGGCGCCAGGGAGGAAAAACATAAAGGACGGAGTAGAAAGAGAGCATATGGCTCAAAAGGTCATTGTGGTGCGTGCGCAGTTCCTGCCTCGGAGCGGATTATTAAAAGTTGTAGAACTGGTTAGGATCACACGGGATATGCACAGAGATGGCATCGTAATGATAAGAGGCAAAGGCACAGGGAGGGGAGGGGAACGCAATTCAGATTAAATGTCATCCGGTGGAAAACACTGACGCAAGTGAAATGTTCAGACTCTCTATGTACGGCGTGTCCAAAAGGCACACAAAGCCACTCTGAGTCAATACAGAGTCATTGTACTTGACTCGTTGTTTAAAGCTGACCTTTCCGGGCATGCTGTGTATAAACCCAGAGGAACTGTGGACAATCAGCCAGCTATCCAAAACCAATGGGAAAAAAGCCCTGTTTGTATGCTATGAAATATCAGTTCGTAATGAGATTGGCTACGGTGCACTGGAGGAAAATCACAAGTGCCAGATATGAAACGTCCTCGTGTTCACATGGCATGACCGTCCTAGTTTAGATATTCCAAACTACTTTGTATCCCCTCACAGCCTCCATCTATATCTCTTTCCAGTGGATGACGTGCTGGAGATTGTTATTTTGTTTTTGTTAAAAAAAGTAGTGTATTCATGGCTAGATGCTGCCAAGTATTGGCAGCCGAGAAACATCCTATATTTCCTGTGTACACAAAAGGTGACAGGAAATTCCAGCCAACACCCATCCTGCCTCGCTATTTGGTTTCTAAACGACTGTAAAGAGCATTGCTGGCGGGGCAGCATAACGGTAATAAAATACGCTGTCAGCACCGTGCTCCGGTTTGAACCCGACAGCGGGGCCGTGTCTTCCCAGTCCGGGGGGGAGGGGGGGGGGGACGCTGGAGGTAATCATCGAGGCAGACATTAAGAAGACTACACAGGATGAAGACAGGAGGACATGGAGCATGAGGCACGGGTTGAGCTATCCGTCTCAGGGCGCATTCGGTCAGGCGCTCATCTCCGGTATGTAGGCTTGTTTTTCACCACTTGAGGTCCTGCAGCTCACATCCCCCCCCCCGCTCGCCGGGCACAGCCGCGGGGCTGTCAGGCCCCCGCACGAGCCATCCGTCAGCTGAGGACCCTGCCGGAGATAAGCCAAGGCACAGCTCGCTCGGTTGAGGAATAGAACCCCCACCCGCCTGACCCCGTGTCCCCCGTCAGTGATAGATCTACCACCCCCCTCTCCACACCGCTCTCTCTCTCTCTCTCACAGGGACATAGAGCTGCTGTGAAGGCCAACTGCCTATACAGCACCTCCTGTTGGCCAGTGCCTTACATACACCACTATATTAATGAACTACTTCAAGTTTGAGGGGGACTTTTCAAATTATGAACAGCTTATATGCCTCACTGAAGAACCTGAAAGCAAATGTATTTGCTGATGAATGTCATGCTACTTATTTAAATGGATGGACGTGCATTTTCTTTTATTATTATAATTATATTTCTAAACAGGGCTTATTCTATATTAAGTACACCTATATAGTGAGTACACATTGAATAGATATGCAAGACATAGTCAGGGGTCTTAGGACTATGAAAAAAGCAAAAAAATATAAGCCTGCGGGTGCATCAGTGTAAACAAATGCCTTACTGAAAAGATTAAGCCTTAATTAAGGCATTTAACTGTGGGTGAAAACTATCTACTTACTGCACCATTAGATTAAATATATTGCAAAATAAAGCTAATAATTAAAGACTGCCAAGTCATTAAAAAGCATCAACACTATCCATGTCAACATCAGCCATAATCTTTTCTTTGTTCACGTCAAGTTCATTCAGTCGTTCATGTTGTGGCTATAATTCTACCATTATTCGGCTGTAGTTTTTATTAAGTAAGTAGCTGGGTAAGAAGTGGGATGTTTGAAGGGTTTAATAAAAACAAGGGAATATGATACATTGCTAGAAATGTACTGGCCTGTATGGTAGCTGTAAGTATTACAGCATTAATCGCTGAGCCGTCACCATGTAAGCATTACTGAAATCATCTTTATGTTTACATTAGCATGGCGATAGTTAAGAGTTGGTAGCGGCGTCACTTTCAACTGTTTTAATAATGATGATTTAAGAGTCATTGTTGGTGCTGGTGTTCATTACAAAAATACCATTGTGGAAAAGGAGACAGAGAGAGACAGGGAGAGAGCCAGAGAGAGACTATACTTTACAGACTGTCAAGAGTCCAGACAAGGGGCCGTCGTATGTGGTACATGACCGCAGCTGCAGACACGAAGAGCCGAGGGTGGGGGGACAGGCGCATGCATGGGGTGTCAAAGGGGCTGGAGGGTGGATGGGTAGAAGAGACCTTGCAGACAGGCTGAATCTGTCATTTTAGTGGCTGCCACTGTCACCTTTATTCACATCTCCGGATGTATAGAGAAAGGGCAGAGGAAGGAATAATGACCCTGTTCCTGGAGGGGACTAGTCGCGGGCATGAGGAGGAAGAGGAGAGGCCACGCAGAGATGATGAATAAATGAGGAGCAGGTGGTCGCAGTGTCAAGGCCAGCCAGCGTTTACACCTGTCCCTCAAGGCTGCGCGGCTGGAAAGGCACAAACGGTAATCAGACGAGGGAGGGACGCCTGGCCCAATGAAGGACGGCGCTACAGACCCAGCTCACTTGCCTGTCTGGATTGCATAGCTGTTTAAATTCAGCTGCAAAATTCATTCTGTTATGGATTGCAATTCAGCAGATTACAGCTACGCAATTATAATACAGTGAAACAGATTCCTTAAGATCCTTCAGTAAACGACACTGATATGGTTAAAAGCATTTCATTTCTTATTTTATGTACTTTTGCCCCACCATGCCTAAGGAAATATGCAAATAAGAAATTTTACCTTTTGAACAAGTAGTGCAAGACATGCATAACTCATTCTAAAAACACTTCACAAAAGAAAAAACATTATTTTCCAGCCCACATTAGCCAGCCCCAAGCATGCATGAATAAAAATACCTCAATGCTGTTAACTGAAGGAAGGACTACTTAAATAATTGCATTTTTGGACCGCAGAGTCGCTCACTATCTTCCGAAAAAGCCTCAAGGCTCACCTGTTCAGAGTCTTCCTCGACTCTGCATAGCCACCCTCCCCCCTCTGGCCACCATTGTACACTGTATTGTATTGTGTTGTATTGTATTATAGTACTTAATTGTGTAGCAACTGCAGTAGCTGCTTTCATTGCTGTAACACGGGGAATTGGTAAGCCTAGTGATTGTTGTACTTGCACTTGGTTCTATGAACATCCTTACTGTACCGATAGCGATATATTGATGCACTTCTTATGACAAATGTACTTATTGTAAGTCACTTTGGATAAAAGCGTCTGCTAAATGCCCTAAATGTAAATGTAAATGTAAATTTTTCTATGGCCCTGCTATGGTTGCTGTCCATATTCAAATGTGTCCATGTGTTCAATTACAGGATAAATACCCCCATTGGTTGTAATTTGATCTGAGTGGATGGAAAGCCTACCTGTTAGACTCCATAGTAACAGACCAGTTAAGTATCTGGATTACCATGAACTGGGAACAGTGTCCACATTACAGGTGTCATGGACGGAGAAAAGCCTCGAGATTTCCCATTATCAAAATTCGACCCAAAACACAAATATAGGTTTGCTTGGGTGTGAGACGTCTAAGCTTTCCAGTAGCGTGGCTACTATTCAAACAGTGCATAGTACATGTCATGTAGCAGCAAGGACAAAGCCTTTCATCTTTACTGTTTTGACATGGTTATCTTCAGTGCTCCCTCAACCCCCCCCCGGCTACTGATCTCTGTGTGTTGTTAGATGAGAAAGGGCAGCAGCCATTTTCTGACTGCCAGCCTTTCCACACCGCTGCTGCGAGCAAAATTCAAATCTAAATTCAAATTGAGCACAACGTGAGCGGCTCTCAATCTTCCCCTAACCCTCCCCCCACCCACGACCACCAACCCTATCCCACGTTGCTGTCGTTTCACGGTGAGGATTTATTCAGAGGGCGATAAACAGGATGCAGCTGCTGCTCAGCCTCGGAGCGGCGTCTGGGCAGCGAGTGACGTCCTGTGATCCCCGTCCAACAGCAGTGATGCCTCTAACTGGCTAACAACAGCACCCTCTAAAGACACAAGCCTGCCTGCTCACAGGAGTCATAACAGATGCACAGCGCACAACCCAAGTAGAGCCGTAGATACATGCCTGATGCCAGAGCCATATGGAGAGACCTCTAATGATGGAACGTGTGAATGATGTTCATTAAAAACAAAGAGACATGAACTATATTTCACAAAAACCTTTACATTTTTTAACAGTGCCTTACCACTTCGTCCTCGGACCAGCACTTCTCTATGAGTTTGGGTACGGGCTTCTTGACCAATCGCTGAAGAGCCTTGCCGGCGTCGTAGCTGCTCTCGTGGAGCTGAGGAGAAGGAGAGCGAACGTCAGTTAGAAAAGGTTCTGTCGTGTAAACTGAGCTGAATTAAAGGTTAATTGTTTAAGATGTAGTCAGAGTAGAAAGATAATGATGAGGTTCAATAGCATGATACGTAAGGGATAATGTATAGTTCGGAGGTTGTTATGGAGAAATAAACCCCGGCAGGTTGTATGGAACCCCGACGCGAGAACCGACTAACATACATTATCCCGCTTATTACACGGCTTTACGAGAGAAATAAATAATAAACAATAGATAATAACCCACAATGATTCAGCAGCGACAAGGATTCGTCGGTAAAGTAAAGTAAAGTAGCGCGGTAAAGAGCGCTGTCCCTAGCAACGGTCTGTTATACATGACGACGGTCCGTTATACAGAAATAACAGACCGCAGAACGCAGCGCTGGACCAATCAGAGAGCAGCATTCAATAGAGCCGTGTAATAAATAGTCGTATTGGTTTGATAGGTAGAAGTTTCAGTATGATAATTACAGAAGGTAAGATCTTATTTGTGCTAGTAACTAAGTAAAGTAAAGAAAAGAAAAGTATTATTGATGATATTTGTACCTAGTTCGTCTGGTTTAGGACACAGAAGGATTTGGCTCATTCTTGGCATATACATACTAGAAACATAGCCTACTTAAATGAGTGGTCTAAAAGAGAAGCAAATAAAGGGGAGAGTGGCCATTTGAAAAGCGGGGTTGACAATCAGGTAAGTCAATGAGATGAAGCGAAAAGATATACTGCTCATTGACTTTCATTGTATTTTTTTTAAATTTAAATTTAAATTTTTTCAAAAGTGTACAATATAAAAAATTATGAACGATAGCGCACGATTCCAAGCCAAGGGGAACATTTAAAAAATTGGGATGAGTCTCTGCGTGAAGAAACATTGGAGGACAAAGGGGCCACAATTGGTAGAGAATAATAAAGAAAAATAATAATAAACCCAGAGAACAACAAGTGTTGAGTGCTGGCTGAGCAGCACTCACCTAATAAAGTCTAGGAATAACAATGGCCGAGCGCTGCCTAGCAGCACTCACCTAATAAGGGCCCCATCATCAGTGCCTCGTATTTCAAACAGTCCATGTAATGCAATAGATAGTAGCTCATAACATCAAATAACGACTGGAATATCCATCTCACCATGTCAGCATTCTCAAAACCACAGTGGCCGCAATATCAACATGAATTTAATAAAGCGTCTGGTCATTTTTTTTTATCTATTCTCTTTTCTCTAAAAGGAAGGAAATCCTTTTTGAACTACTGCTACTAACAGCTTGAGGATCCCCCTGTGAATGTGAGCGCAATTTCTTCTCAATCGAAGGATTAAAGAAAAGCGGTCTTTCACTGAAAGTCTCCGTCAGGAGCGGAGACCGCACGTAAAGATCTGAGCGGCAAAGCAGTCATAAACAACAGGGAGAGACAAAGGCATCCTGCGTGCGTCTATAAGGAACGTGTGTCCCATCCCACCGAGGAAAACATGCGGAGCAGCAGCCACCGGCACGTCAACGAGCAGCGTTCAATCGGAATTGCAAATGAGGATAGGGAAGGTCGCAAACCACGACCTGCTCCGTTATGTTAATTCTCCATTTCATCGGGTCGGAATATAAATGCCCTGTTTATGATGATTCCAATCTCGTTCGCACACTTGATTCCTTTGCATCCATTTCCAATGTTGCTTGCACACATAATGCATTCAGGCACGGTCAGGTGGACTGGACTGTAGGATAGGTTTGTTACACAACAGTGCAGTGAGGAGCGACTCTTGGAGGGAACCGCCAGTTCATCTGACTATTATTATAGGAGAAATTTGGTTTTACAATAGTACACCACTGACTATAGAGGGAGCATGTGACAACTGAAATCAGCTGATCAAGCAGTTAGTTGGACTAAAAAGACCTTGGATACCCTTATCACCCATAGAATCCTTCAAAACAGTCAGATAATAAACCCCAAATAATGCTGAAGAAAGGACATGGTTGGTGTTGACGTTTTCCGTGTTGAAACTCACAGTGTTAAGTGCATTAAGTGTAGTGTCATCTCGAGACGCTGCCAGACACCCGTCTTCTGTTGAGCCTCCGTCGCACATTCCTGCGAAGGCAGCCATGCTCCTGTAGACACAGAGGAACCCTCCATATCAACATCTAGAAGCACTACAATATGCACATTAACCAAGATGATATTTAACCAGTAATCATTTCAATGAAACCACTTCAAGTTTTACAATTAATGTATCCTGTGAATATGGTCTTTACCACGTTTTTCATTGTCATTTTATCATATCGATATTTGGATTTGCATTATAAGACAAACAATAAATCTTTGCTTTAAATATTGCTTTAAATGGATAGAGAAAAACATTTCTTCAGCTGGAGTTTACTTTTAATAATCCACTGAACTTCCTCCTGCTTTACCTTGCGGCTCTGAGGTACATGAGAAGGTCACAGTCGTTGACCCCCGGCATCCAGACCAGCTCCTCATTCTCGGTCACAGCCTGGCCGCCGGGAGAGGGGAATGGCTGCAGCTCCGGGAGCTTGGCCTAATTAGACCCAAGGAAGGAGAGGGACAGATGGTGTCACACCGCAAATAGCACGCAGGCCTCAAGAAAATAACAGCTTTCAGTCACTTGTCGTCTGCCTTGCAGTGAGCTCCGTCAAACACAATACTACACTTTCTCAAATTCTTCATTGCAAGGGCACAAATGCTAGTCTACGAATCACCATTTCAGACTCAGGAAACCTTTTTGCGACAGTTGCTGAAGTCAATATGGTGCTAAACACCTTTACAAACCTGTGTCATTAATGTTAATTCATGGACAAAATTTCCTGTATGTGTATTTATGCTCGGAGGAGAAATTATTGGTTATGGGGCTTGGCCAACTTGGGAGCCAGGATGAGGGCAGAAATGGGCCCCCCCCATACCACCGGATGTCCCAGTGGGCTTCCAGTGGTTGAAAGGGCAGGGTCATTTACCCATCATACTGTCTGAGCAGATTTTCAAATCCAAACAAGGTTCAACAATCACTGTGGAGAACAATTTCGGCAGCCGTTTTTGTGCTATCCCACAGTGCGTGCATGTTCCCATGTGTTGCAGCCTTCTTGTATAACTCACGATTCTCATAAAATAAACCAAATATAATACATCACTTTATGCTGTAGCCATCTCTTTAGAGCATGAATTTGGTCTTTACAATGCATTTTCATAATTTATTTGAACCACACCGAGACAAAACAAACTCCATACAATTCACACTAGTTCCCAAAACCGTAGCTAAGCATTATCAAGTCATTAACCAATTCAATGTTAGCATTTTCTTCCTGAAACTAGCAGTAGCTAGTTGGCATTGACATAATAGAAAATGACATCAAAACAACATTAGTATGATAAGGTCTACCTTACTTACCGGATAAATAACTTTGCTTGATGGGTAACTGTCTTGACAACAATGCACTGGCAGCGGATGACACTGAATGTACGGCGCCATAAAAAGGTTCCCAAACAAGCCTCTTTGATCGGCCAAAAGGCTTCTGTGGACTCTCTCAGTGCCAGCCCTCCAGCATCAACATGCAGTATTTCAAAACAGGGCTGTCACAGCGCAGATATATGTTGACTTTCTTCGTAATTCCCATTTAATTTTCAAATCGATCAATTTGGTTAGTTTAATTTGATACTACAGTATCACAAGTAACTGCCATGTGTGGGAAGTAAGTGGCTTTCAGATCAATTCTTGTACATAGTGTGACAGAGGTTCTAGGTTTTAAAGAGGGTCACACACTAGACGAGCCACGGAGTGCCCAAACGTGTAGTAGTAGACGTGTGTAGTAGGACAACGCACGTCGAAGATTCAATTTTAGGTCTTTAGGTGATGGGTGCCGACGAAGGTTTTGAGCATTGCTGGAAGTTATGGAACGGCTGTATGCAGCACTTTTGAACTTTTAAACAAAACTAAACCCAAACCTACTATACATCTGCAGGGACTTAGGAATAGGAAACAATTACAATGAATCTCATTTTGCTAGATTCATGATTGGTTTATGGTCCCTTAAAAATGAATGTAATAAACTAAACTAAAAACGTAAGTTCCAGTAAGGAAACATAGCTAAAGAGGTGCTTTGTATACTATGCATAACATTTATTTTTATTGGTGGAGGAGCACGAAGAGTGAGAGAAAGATATTTTGAGGCTCTGCCTATAAAAAAAAGAAAAAGACGACCTATGCAATTAAAAAAAGACGACAAAAAAGATATTCCAATACTTCGACACAGCAGCTAAAAAAGGTGTGTGACTACTAAGTTAGTGGCACAAATGGTAGTCTAGATCCCTGATTGCTGCCTAATCGTTTTCCATGATCTCACTTTAAAATGGCAAAGGAGCTAGTTCATCAAAAAAACAAATACAAATCCTATAAAAAAAAGAGCAACACGTGCAGTTGCGAGATGACAAATGTGGCAAGTGCAATTGCAAGACGAAGACTGCAGAGACTAATGTAAAAATGGGACTTACTTGATGACTGGGGCCCACTCTTATTTCCCCTTGAGTGCTGTTCAGTCGCCTGAAAAAGAACATGTAAATAAATATAAGAACGATACTTAACACCAAGTGACTGTATCGCGTGTGTCTGTTAACCCAGCAAAACCATAATATAACAAAGCATTATAATTGAGTTGGACGTCAGAGACCATGATGAATAGAAAAGGATGCATCTTATCAAGGTTTCTTTGTCTAAAAGGAAGCAACGTTTATGAGAAAAACACACACTCCCTTCCATTTTATAATTTAATACCAAGAAACAAAAGGGAGAACGTGCATGTGGGATAAAATGGTCAGGGTACATTTCAATGGCTCGGGCTAGGAGCAATAAAACAAGAATTCCCCTAACTGGCGGTGAGGGGGCTGGCTGGGGCTATGCAGGGAGGAAGGGAGAAAGCCTCTGAAATACGACTGCCGGTGCAAATGTTAGTAGCCATGGCAACTGCAATTTAATAATAGTGTTCTGACTCTCCAGCTGCAATGGATTAAAGAAAATGACAAGATGTTCCTTTTGAAAAGCCTTTCCCCTCCTGTTGCCTAGGTAACAGCCCGACTTTCATACAGCTGAGCACAGGGCGGCCCAGAATCTGTCAGCATGATTTGCACCCCTAGTAGCTCTCCCTCCATCATGGCAGTTGGCCGAGGGGGGGGACTTGGCCGAAATCTCAGAGCCCCTGTCCCTCCGGTAACTTTATGGTCTTTAAAAACACAGGCTTTGCTGGACACATTTGACATGCCTCCCCAAAACATTATCCTTCTACACTGCCTGCACTTGGACATACTAGGGAGAAGACAGTCCTTTACTTACTCTCGGTAGACACTCAATAGCAGATGCAGGGAGACAAGACACGGATAGCATCTAAAAAATGATCCCAGTCTGCCAGGGAATATTTATATTTACTGCAGTAGTTCTGCTGCTGAGACACCTCCAGAATGGTTTACAATGAATCACATCAAGTGTGGACTGAATAGCTTGTTTTGGTGCAGGAGTCTAGGACCTTCTGTGCATGTACAAGTCTGTTAATGCTGGGCTATATTCTTTTCTCGGATGCAGTTTGTTCATACAAAGTGGGCTGTGATGGTCATTACACTGGCAAAATCATGTGATCATGTCACTGCATACACACACACACACACTAATTGGATTTAGTGTAAATGCTACTCATGGAAGGGGTTCTAGGAAAGCTGCCACACGTAATAATAACGTTATCCTGTTGGTCATATGGCTGTATAAATAGGGTAGTCCAACATCCAAAGGCTTGAATGGACAATAACCAAAACATGAAATTATTTTTGAGAAAGAATTGTAAATTCATAATCCTAGCATTTTCACAAAATGATATACTGTTGCATCCAACGATAACAGAGTCCTACAAGATACGGCAAGCTTGGTGAACATGAGCAGATGCATGCATCATCATTCACCATACAGTCCCCCCAGTCACCTGGTACATGTGGGCCAAGTTTGAAGCTTTTATAAACAAGAGCTTTGGATGTGTGGGTGTTATGGTCAATTGGTGGTCTGACCACATGGGTTGGAGTGAGATAGTTGTTCATCCTGGATGGAAAATGTTTACAAAGTTTCATGCATATTTCTTTGTGGTAATGGAAGCCCTTTAAAATGTTGAAAATCAAGCGCTGATTATAGTGCCACCTATGGGGTAATATGGTCCATCTTTTGCGCCTCTTACTCATATTTATAAGTTCTCCAACCATGCAAATGTGTACAACCTTTGCCATGTGGTATTTGTGATATGGCTGACTGTCAAAAAAAAAGGCTGACTAACAAATACACGAGGGCTAAACAGTAGAAAATACCATACCATTATGCATACCCTCAGCTTCACTAACAAGAAACAGCAAAAAAACAAGACAATTTGTATTTCTTATGTGTATTCAACTAAAGCCTGAATAAACTGCTCGACTCTATTCCTGCATGGTAGAAAGTATTCTGAAATGTGTTGGTTGTGGTATGGTGTGGGCCAAGTCACTGGTGTGTTTGGCAGGAGTTCGAAGGGATGACAAATGAGGACACGCAGAACACCATCTGAGAGAAAACTGTACCGAACGCTACAGCAGGTTCACAAGAGAAGCAGCGATATACAGACTTCTGGGAAGAATACACCAGTTTACAAAAACAAGCCTCGTTGATGAAAGTAGTCAAGTTAAAATGGGCTGAAATGCCTTGAGAAAAAAACTAATTAAAACCAAAAACTCAATACCGTGGATGACTAGAAATGGTCTGTACAGCAAATATTGTTTATAGTATTTATCCTAGGGAGTTTCTGGTAAAATGTAGTAGAACCCATTCAAGATATAGGCCTATACTCTTCATGTGTAGCAGAGTTTACAACTTTCGGACACAAACAATTAATATTTGACCCATATCAGGACGAGTTAAATATTAGGTAGGTGTTTATTTACTCTTAAGAAATAACACGTGCCGGTATGCTAAATGATTTAACCCAAACAAAAGCACAAGTATCTGCTAAACTTTCTTCTGCGCAATCAAGGCTAGAACCGCCCCTTCCATCAAATTCATCCAATCATTGTAGAGTCTGTGGCACACTAACATAATTGTAGCGCATACACACACAGACTCGACTCTTAGCTAGGAGGTAATCACACGTGACTGTTATACGAATCGTCTTTAAAATAGACGTGGTAATAAAGATATGAATAATTGATTTGCTCTTGTCTGAGGATGCACAAAGACGCTCTTTCTTCATACGCCATGACATCTCAATTGTAAACATGAGCACCGAGGCTATTGCAAAATGGAGAGAGATCGTTTGTTAGCTTCTCCTCAAAAGAATATCCGTTTAAAACGTCGATAAGTTATATGGAGACCCATTTCAAACTCGAATGCAGCTGCCCTTTTGTGGATAAATAACGCACGGCTGGCTTTGCAGTAACATTAGCGGTACACACTGGGGTGACAGACTTCTCAGCGCTCCATGCCTATGAAATAACGAGGATATCGCCCCTTTCTTTCTTTCTGACAAATACTTCTAGAGCAACAGTGTGGTTTATCGATACACGTATCCAAACTATGTTCATTTATTTATTCAGATATGCGAAGCGCAAATGAGTCGAGCGAACACTCGCGTACCAATATGTCTGAGCAGGAGAATAGGATCGCGAACCTACCTCCTTGGACTGAACAAATCGTCCATGACTGACATCAAGCTCTAAGGTTGGACGTTGACACTTTATGCAAAACGCGCGCTCTTATAAACTCCCTCTCCCACCTATTTCTAGGTGCTCAAAATGGAGAACCAAGCAATCGCTCCGGAGAGGCATCCACTGAGCTTGTGCTGTGACCTCAGCATACACGCACAGCGTAGCCACCTAGCTTCTTTTCTTTTTTAAACACAACTGAGCATGTGCTACGACCTTACACGCACAGACAGCCAGACACGCATACAATCGGGATACGGAATTCATCTCTCCTCATATGTCTGCGCCATAATAAACAAGGCTGAAATTGCAGGGCGGCAGACACACCGCTCAGCATACCAAACGAGAGGAGTGGGAGGGGCGAGCCGCTCTGCGATTCATGTAAACAAGGACCATCGCCGCTTGCACAGCAGTGGTGCACTTGCAATGTTGATATATGCAACTAAATATCTCTCTTGCTCTCTCGATTAAATATGTACAAATAATACAATGCGTTATAATTCCACACATTTACTTTGCTCAAGCTAATGAAAATGCACACACATTGCAAAATAGAATGTGCCGTCCCTTATTGAAATATAAATGACATTAATAATATTTTAATATCACATAAAAAAGGGACTGCACATCAAACCTTACAAATATTAATTTGATTAAAGCTTGCGTGAATAAAATACCAAAACAAATGAAATCATGGAGTAAAACATACATTGCAAAAGAGTAAATGGCATGTTACAACCGATAACGATACGATAAAATGATAACTGACTTCACAGTCGATTGAAAGGGGAGCCAAATGCTCTACTGCAGTGATCCGACTGGTGAAAGGGGAGCCAAATGCTCTACTGTCATAGTTCCTCTAGACTGTTCCAAATTCCAGAAGCCCTGACTTCCAACATTTCCTTTAGACCTCCATGAACGGACCCTCACTGAACTGCAGCCAGCAAACTTGCATGAAGCAGAAAAGAAAAGGGATGAAATGTCCACGATGACCATGGCAAATGGCTAGTTTTTTTCAATATCTATAATGATTATCCAATTAAACAGAAAATACCAACAAAAAAAAAACCTCTGTCTAGGGGACGGAGGATAGAGCAGGAGTTAGTTGTACTTATTGTTTGTGAGAGGAAGAACCAAAAGGAGACGATGACTAGTCTCTGTACACACAGATTTTTCCCAACATTTGGAATAGAAGGGGCAGCAGTTCACCTGGTCTCTGGGTTATATCCGAGGATGTAGAAGAAGGAGTCCATGCGGGCTTTGAACTCCCGTGCAGCAAAGATATCAGAGAAATGGGCAATGTTGCATTTTCCCCTAGAAGACAAACCAACACAGACCAGAATTATGATTATGCTAATAATAACCAACCCATTGTACTGCAAAACCAAAACAAGTAATACACATTCATATATATATATATATACACAACAGTTAAAGCAGCAGCAGCCTGAGTAATCTGTCTGTTGGCTGCCTGTGCATTGGAGGTGACAAATCATGCAGCAGGTATTCTGGTATCCGCCTGTGGGATAGGCTACTGCGGGAGGTAGCACCAGCTGAACCTGTCAGCCTCACTTGGCCTGATGGAGCTGGGAGGACCCAGGAAACAAAGTGGGTTGTGGTCTTCTCTATCAGGAAATCTTTACGAACCCCTGCTCTAGACATTGATGCAAGCTTAAAAATGCAATTGTGTAAAAATAAAATAAACTAAAACGACTACGGTACTAGGACTCGAGACAGAACCTCAGCATATCTCTTGTTTGCTTCATGTTGTGTCTGGGCATATCAAAAATAAGGGGCATCACACGGTGGTCTGTGGCTCCACAGCCAGGCTTCAGCTCTCTCTGCACCCCCCAGGATGAAAGGGTGGCTGGGGAGGACCAGGAGGTGTAGAGCAAGGGGGGGGGAGGGAGAGCTAAGCTGCTCCATGACAGCATCCCGCTGGAATTACCTCCCGTTTCATCGGGCGGGTGGGGGGAAGGGGGCTTGAGAATGAGTCAAATCAAAGGGTGCTCTGTGCTGGAGAAGTTGCCGCTAATTTGCCCTGAAACCAGTGTGTGTGGGGCGGGGTGGGGTAGGGGATCTGTGAAGCAGCACGCGGCCTGTGGAGCAGCACACATGGTTTTGGTTAAAAGACAGAAATGGGAAGGGGGAGGTGGGTTATGAAAGAAGATGAGTTGTGAGAGTGTGTGTGCGTGTGGGAGGGGTCTGGGTTGATGCGAGCCAGGGAACGGATGAAATGAAGAAAGGAAAAGAGGGAAAAGCAGAACATATGTTTGCAGGCTGAGACAATCATGGCTGCTTCTTTTTCCCTGGTACTGGAAACGAGAGGGTTACAGTGTGATTGCTATCATATTTTCTGGGAGGAGGAGGAGGAGGACGACAGGGGAGCCTAAAGCCCATCATTTGCTGCTTCAGTACTTTATTGTTTGGCTCAAGGCTATGGACATGAAGCTTGCAGCCTTAGCCGTCTGGTGTGTTTGTGTTTATTGTGCGTCGTTGTTTACCTGAGTGCAGCAGCGTGGTACGTGTCCACATAGTCCGAGATGAAGAGTTCTCGACTCTTGACAACTGGATCGGTGATGACCAGCTCCCGACCAGAGTCTAGAGAGACAGAATAAAACAGACCCCAGTGTTAAACCTTAACAGGAGAGGTCATCTACTCCCAAACACATACACACAGAGACACACACACACACAAACACACAATGTGAGTGTGTGATCAAAGCAGCAAAGTGCCTCCGTGGAGGTCGATATTAAACCACATAATTCAATAAAAGCAATAAGGTCTGGTCCTATGAAGAAAGGATATAATGGCCCCATTCTGCAGTGAAATGAACCTCACATGGGTCAGAGCCCATCACCAGCCCCTGGTCTGACCCAGGGAATTCACTTGACAAACGAGCCGACCGGTGGCGTGTCTGTAGCACTGCGCTTTAGCCTCGTGACATCAATACTAATAGATCCAAGTTAACGCTCAATGGACAGGCCGGCTGCCGAACAAGCTCGGCTAGCCTGCACCGCATGAATTATTTATCCAAGCGGAGTGTGTGGGATAGTATGTTTACTCTCAGTATCACTGTTTGTTGAAAGCCAAGTGAAGGTGAATATGATAAGGAAGCTAGGATGTTGGTTTAAATTCGAAGGCTAACTACATACATGTGAAGTTATCAGGAGGAATTGTATTTTATCAGTGAAGACCTAATCTCACATCCAGCAGTCCTATGTTATCGCAGAGCCTTGCAAATAACACCTTATTTCACGTTTGGTTACGGAGAAATTCTACCAAAGACCACTCATTCGCGCAAGTGGATGAAGCTTTGAGAATGTATGTTTTAACAGCATTTTAACAGTGGCCATTGTCCACGGTGTTGAATTGAAATATTTTTCTGAAGACACTTTTAAACACTTTACTACTGCTGGACGATTATGCGCTTGCCAACTAAGCGCTTACAAAGAATTGCCTGAAGCAACAAGAATCGTCAAAACAAATATGAAACGAGAAAAAGTTAAAGCCCCGTTCACCCAGATTTCAGCTTGCTGACATCAGACCATCTCTAATCAAAATATAAATACATTATAAAACACAAAATTAGAAATAGCGAGATATTTAATGTGTAAGTGGGACTGAGGTTGGTTAAGCGAGGACAACACCAGACAATGAAACTGATGGTTTGAACAGGGTCATCATTTAGAATAGAGTAGAAGCTTTATTATCATTGCATTGAATACAGAGTATTAACACAACAAAATCCAAGGTGCCACTCCTGATCAGTGCTTTCATAAAAAAAGAATAGTATAATAAATATAAATATGTAACAAATAAGACACCCCCTCTACATACACTTGAATCCTTTCTCTCTAGATTTTTAGTATCTACAAGGTTTTAGTTATTTTAGACCGAGCATGTTTGAATGTTGAGCGTGTTGAGATAAATATCCAGCCTGTGTGCTGCTTCAGGTTATTAGCACTGTTGGCAGCAGTTTGCCCAGAAGTGAAGCATTGCGTGAGATATGGAACAGCAAAGCACTCTGGGAAGCTAAAGCACTCTGTAGCCTGTGACAATTAGTGTACAGTCTACCTTTTGAAATACAGTTCACAGCTACCTTTCATAACCCCTAATAGTCTGTGGGATACATGTCTGTGCCTGTGTGTGTGTGTGTGTGTGTGTGTGTGTGTGTGTGTGTGTGTGTGTGTGTGTGTGTGTGTGTGTGTGTGTGTGTGTGTGTGTGTGTGTGTGTGTGTGTGTGTGTGTGTGTGTGTGTGTGTGCGTGTGCTTTTTCCAGCGGGCATGTAAACCAGCTGCCCTTACCGTTCTCGTTGTTCCGATCCTGCACCAGGTGCTGGTAGACAGAGTCGGGGACCTCTGATTGGCGGTAGTACCACTTCACACTCATTAGCAGATGGTCCCGTTTGCTCTACAAAACAGAGAGAGAGAGAGAGGCGATGAGTGATCCAGTGAGCTGTGCTGCAAAGAAGATGATTAATACAAGTGAGAGAGTGTTAAACATAATTGTCTCTAAACAACATCACACATAGGCCTCCTTGATAACAGCCTCCAGGGGTCCCCAAGAAATGTAGAGTGCGAGAACATATGCATATATACATACACATACATACAGATACAGTGAGAGAGAGAGAGACAGAGAGAGAGACACACAGAGAGAGAGCGAGACCATTGATTCCGTCCATAGGGCTAATGCTTTCAGACTGCTGCAGTATCTTATGGGTGAATTATCCCCTCCACCATGTCTGGATAAAGGTATTCTTTGAATGCTGCCACCTAGCGGCCATTTGTTATAAAGCATACGCACGTGAGCACCTGCTATTCCTCAAATCCACCACCAAGTGGCATCGCTGAGTCAAGGTTGAGCATGGAGCAAGTGAAAGTCAATGAAGGAAGAAAAAAATATAGAGAATGTAAGAAAAATAATGGGGAGAAGGAGAGTGAATAAGGAGTGGGGAGGATAAAAGAAATAGACAGTGGATACCACGTCCAACTCTGGGGTGATAGAAGAAAATGACAAAAACACACAGATTTTCCATGTTGTAAAATATTTAATGTGCCTAGACAGGAGCCCAACAGGCCGTCTTGCACGGTGCTTTCAGGGGACATTTGAGCCAGCACCGCGTTATGATTGGTCGCCGGACTGCAACGCAGCCCTGCCACTGGGGGCCATACAGCCCTC
Organism: Melanogrammus aeglefinus; assembly: GCA_900291075.1. NCBI lineage: Eukaryota > Metazoa > Chordata > Actinopteri > Gadiformes > Gadidae > Melanogrammus > Melanogrammus aeglefinus. Next base: position 324,608 of record OLKM01000265.1, on the reverse strand, counting down.
TTTCACACAGGCACACCGCTGCTGCTGTGTGTGTGTGCATTGCAGGGCACGTACACAGCCCCTGAAGACCAACCACGGACACCACCCAGGACTGTAGAGACAGGGGGCGGAGCCATGTTAATCCAAGCCATCTAAACAGCAGTGATATTTACAGCCTTGATTTTATAGCCGATGCCTTCCTCTCCCTCGTTCTGTGTGTGTGTGTATCACCGTGTTAAAGGAGCATGAGGTCAGTGAAAAGATATTCCAAACCTTCACTAACTACATTGTTCGGTTAGATCATGGAGCATGAGAGGACGAGAGACGCAGGAGAGGGAGAGCAGGCAAGATATTAATCTAAACCATCTCTCTCTCTCCCCCCCCCTCTCCCCCTCTCTCCCTCTCTCCCTCTTCTCTCCCTCTCCCTCTCCCTCTCTCCCTCCCAACCCTGTTCTTTCTTCATCGGGGACTGAAGAGGAGGGAGGGAGTGAAGGTGAATGTGTGTGTTTGAGGCTGGGTGTGCTTAAACAGCAGCTGGCACAGTCAGTCAGCCTGCATTTGTGTTCTGCCTGATTTCTTTCCATTCTCTGTATGTCCCTCTTTCTCAGACACACACACACACACTAGGGAGCCAAGGTGACGTCATGCCTCTCCTCCCCCAGCCCCTCCTTATTCTAGCTGTTGCAGCCCCTTGTCTCTTCATGTACGGAGAGATTGTTGCCTTCTAGATACAGGCCGCCCATCGCGGCAGAACAAGCAGTCAACCAGCACTCCTCCATAATTAATGCTTTTAGGAGATTGTAAACGCTGCAAGGGTGCTACCTGAACAGCTAATTTTCTGCCTGTAAAACCACAGAATCAAAATGGATTTGCTCAAACACAAAGGTTATGAGTTCAACGCTAATGGGGAAACACAGGCTGGCAGTGTCTCAAGACACACTCGTGTTTGTACCAACCGGACACACACACTCCATTAACAATCTGTCATAACTTACTACCAAGCCAGGGACAATCAGAAGGAAACGCTTGTTTTTAAACATTAACCAACACAGATATCCAAGGCATCAGAGAGCCAAGATGATGAGCAAATATCTCTCCTCAAATGCTCATTGTCACGACGGCGTGGAGAATGTGCAAAGAACCACAATGTTGGCTGCATGGGGGGAAATTCCACTCAGCCACACGGCACAAAGCTGAGTAGAGGGAAGCTGAGCCAAGCACAGTGTCGGCCATCTTTGCCTGCTCAGCCGGAGGGCTAAACACACTCCTGCACTCCCTCCCAGTGGAGCCTAAATCCTGGGAATGCAGGGCCCAAGAAACATACTCACACACTACCAAGGATAAACATCCACAAGAAACATGTTCGAGGAAAATACAACAATACAAATGGGAAAAAGACCAATAAAACAGCATGGTAGATGCATAGAAAATGGAAAGATTTGGGGTTTGGAAAAAATGTAGAGGTCATGTAAAGAGAGGACTGAATTAATCAGGGCTAGGAAAAATATAGAGGAGTGGAGGTGCTGGGCAAACGTCGTTCCATTTAGGTTTTAAAATGAAAAGTATCCTACTGCTCCTCTGCCAGAGTCCCCGGGGGTCAGAGGAATTGGCCTCTATTCATTGTGCAGATATAAATCTAAGAGTCATGCTTCAGGGCTGAGTACAATGGTGTTTTACCCCACCCCCCACCTAGCCACCCTCCACCACCACCCATGATACCTGTGGATCAGGCTAGCCTGTGACATTCTTCTCACACATCACACAGGGGGGAGACAGCACGCAGCGGCTGCTGTTTAACAGGCTCCGCTGTGAGAAAAGGCACGCGGTAAATCAATAGAGTCCCCTGTACAAATAACCCACTTATTTACTATGCATGAAAAACTGAAAAGCGCTGCTCATATTTAATAGCAGCGAGTCAGATGTGTGTCCAGATCAGGGATAGCGGTGGGCCGTTGTGTGCGTTGGGTTCATTTTCTCCCATGCCAACCAGCCTGTACTTAAGGTGGCTGGCCCCCTTGGCTCCATAATGGCTGTATAGTTTCCTTTGTAAGGGTACTTGTGTGTGCAGTCAACTCTGTAGCCCGGCCCCTGTGTAGGACCACACCACAACAAAGACAAGCAAGTGAAATACAAGGGGACAGCCTTTCCCCTTCCAAGAAAAAAAAACTTGAATGGTGAATAGAAAGCCGCCAAATGCTATATAATACACTGTTCACAAACCTTATAACCAAGGACAGACTTAGGGGATGAAGAGTTTTAATCAGCATGACAGCTAGTAATCCAAGTTGGACAACTTTTTATTGCAATTATCAGTATTTATATTATTAAATTATTTGACTTTTATCAGTTTCTGTTCAATTGAAAGCACCCCGTGTTCAGAGACAAGAATAACCCACGCAGGAAAAACAAAGCAAGCAATACTTGTAAGGAACACGTATGCCATCTGAACGCCATTATTTAACACAAAGGCTGTAAAATGAGGCACTGTACTTTCATTCTTCTTCAGTACACTCCACGCTATTCAATTGGTCCTGGATGTTGATTGACGGTAACATTAACCAATGGTAACCCTTCTCTCAACAGCAAGGCTAAATCGTTGCATCTGTTCCAAGTGTCTCTAGCAACTTGGTTGCACATCGTCCGGCCAGCCCCTTATCCATGACCAAGCCATGGCAACATTCCTGCAACCTGTAACCATGCTGCCTCTGTCCTACTCCCCCCCCCCCCACCCTCCCTGTAACACTAGAGCCTTGCTTTAAACTAAACCAGACCCCTTCACTCCCACAAGATGGGCCCCAGTTAACAGGAAACCTCTGTTTATACTCCCCGCTTTTCAAACACTCTCCTCTTCCTCTGCTAGACCCTGTTGTGACCTCCACCCCCCCCCCCCCCCCCCCAACAAAACCGAGCCGATGACACACCCACCCCCCCCCCCCCCTTCTTGTCGATGACATCAGGAGCCGCAATCTATGACTTCCCTCGATAGTTGGTGGGCCGGCCGGCGCAAAGGAAGGAAAAGACCAGATCGCAAAACCAGATGAAGAGGGAAAAGTATGTTTGAAGAAAAGAAAAAAAAGGAAAAAGGTTGAAGGAGGTGGGGAAGGGGGTCAAACGGGGAGGACTGGCAGCGGTGCCTCAATGTCAGGCAGGAATGGCCGGCAGTTGAGCTATGCTAGCTGGGGGATTAAGCTAGAGGCTTAGCTGGCTGACACCCCCTCCAGGGCAGGCAGAGGGGGCAGGGGCGTCGGGTGTTGATAGTCAATGCAGAGTGGAACCGGTATGGGAGAGGCTCCTGACCACAAGGCTACTTTTTAATTCGGGGTCGACTTCAGCAGCGCACCCTCCACGACTGGTATTGACTCACCGTAGTAGGGTCGGTGGTCCACACCAGGCAACTGGGAACATGGGTTGGTGGTAACACATGATAACTCTACTATCTAGACTATCCGTTCCATCTCTGAATTCTTGCGGGAACCCTTCCACTCTCATATCAGTCATTTCAACCGACAAAATTCTATTTGCTCTGGCAAATAGTTAAGCAGCCATTTAAGTCATTTTACAAGGAAGAAATTCATGGGTTTATGTCTGATTATCAACATTCTAATCAAGATATCGGAGTCATCCGCTACAGGGAACCTGCCGTTTGCTTCTTCCTATTGGCAGATTTCAGGCTTGTGAATCCCCCCTATGCAACTCAAGACCAATAATCCCTAACAGGTTTGAAATATCCTCCCGATTCTATGGGGGACTGCAAAAGGTGCTTGTCCTGACCCCCCCACCCCTCCCCACATGACAATCAGAGCCCACTTCAACTGGATCGCCCTACCCCCTCTCCCACAAGAGAAGGGGTGGGGTGTTGTTGGGTGGGTGGGGATTGCGAAGAGACGGGGGATCTGGGAGGACTAATCTGCCACTCCGACATGATATGATTAGAGTAGGGAACGACAGGAAGAGCAAAGACATATCCCTCTGGCGACAGCACATGCACACACGCACATCCACGCAAACTAAATGATGGATCTGATTGGAAGAGTTTTCCACACTGCTCTTTCTGCGTTTCAGACGGAATAAGAGAGAGCATCGCCAGAACACCGGCACTCAATAAACACTTCCATCTGGAGGGCAGAGTGTGCGTTTGTGTGTGTGCGTGTGTTCACGTGCCTGTCTAATGCACAATTGTACACGTGCCGTGCAAGAGGTCTGTCGTGCGAGTACAACCTTTTGACATCATGGTGATTGACAAAGCAGGGATTTTAGTGTTTTTTTTTTTTTAATAACAAATGGCCGTTTGGCGCCTAAGGAAAACCAACAAACACACAACCAATAGACCGGTAGAACACATACACACACAGCACCCCACACATACAAACAAATGATAGCCTTTCAGGATAAGCGCGGCGGTTCCTCTCCCAGCCCTGCAGTGCAGCAGGGCGGGCGGGCAGGGACTGTGTGTATCATAGGTAAAGGAAAGAACCTCTAAATCAGCCTGTCAGAGCCCCTCTCCCCTCCATGCCTTTGTATCGGCCACTTGACTCCCTGCAAGAGAGCGGAGAGATCGGGTAGAGCTCCACGGGTCATTTCAAGTTCAGGTTGCTGTTATTCTTTTTCCCTGCAGCATTAGCTCGACAGTGTGCGTGGTGTGTGGGGGATTGTTCGTTACCAATGTCGGCTCGCTTGTTCTGGCTACAACCGTTGTTAGATAGTTGCGTGGGCGGGACCCCCCCCCCCCTGAGTCTCATCGGGGTTCCTTCTAGCCTCTCAAAGGGCTGATTACAATATTTTGATAAGACGGTGTACGGCTCTGCAAGCCCGCCTGGAAAAAGAAACAAAACCCAGACAAAGAAGGAGCAAGAGACGTGCAGCGAGAGAGAGAAAGAGAGCGAGTAAGGATGGGACGTGCAGAGGGTGGGAGGAAAAGAGGGCCGTCGTTGCTGAGATGGCTGTCCTGTCAGTTTTTTACTGTGGTAAGATAGGGGTCTCTCTACCCCCCCCCCCCCCTCTCTCTCTCTCTCTCTCTCCCTGGTCAGCATGGTCAGGATATTAAATCGGCGGCCTGTGCTTTGAACACACTGGGCCCATCTGTCAGCTGACATCCATATTGGATTGGATGAGAGTTAGCCACTTCACAGTAGGCAGATTTGCTGGCGCTGCTGTGAATGCGGCCCACACACTCTGGACCAACGGGTGTGCACATGTGCACTCTCTTACACGGATCAAACCCAGCCACAGGAAGAAAAAAAAAAGATACGATCGATCATCCGTGCTGGATAAAAATACGCCAGCTCCCAGCCGCAAGAGATAAGAAAAACGTGAAATGAAATGCCCACATAACCATGTGCCCACAAAGGTGACGGTGCAGGCTGAGATCCGATCTATCCCAGCTTCGCCAAAGATCAGTCACAATTGCGCAGATGTGAAACATAACCGTTATTTTACTATTGTATAGTAGGCTTGTAGCAATTTGCGATCTGATCGTATTTTGACAATTGAAGGGATGACCTATAATTTGTTTGCTTGATGCCAGTGTTGACTTAAAACAATTATGCCTCTCAAACGTTGCAATACATATAAAAATAAATAATTGTGTGTGTTGTTGCATAGGACACACGTCGCCATATGGAGTTGAATTGAGTTCTCACCTGCATGAGTTGTCATTATTCATTCTTCCATATAATTGCTCAAGACATCTTGTGACATTCGGGAATTTGTTAATGTGTTAAGCATGGTCCAATGTGTAAACAAGATTAATCTTAAATACATTTGTGATTAATACTGAGATTAGGAAGCAGAAACGCTATTGAATATTGGTCGAGGTTACCCGGCACTAGAGGATGAATCTAACTACAACCGGGATGGATAAGGGAACGGGGTGGCTGCTGGGGCGAGAGGGGAGTGCCAAAAACAGACACCGCCTCAGAGAGCAGAGCAGCAGTCACAAGCTCCACCACATGACCACCGCCACATTTATGGCTTGGCCTTGCCCGAGTACGTCCTCCTCGGAATTAAAACCCCAGAAACAAATGGTGCGGCTTCCAAACAGACCGCCAGACACCACTTTGCGCCCCACTGAGGCCTTTGAAACTGAATTGGCCCTGGGTGTGGGGGGTTAATAATAGGACAAGTATATGGGCTGACCAGACACCCCTGCCTCTAGCTAAAAAGGAGAGCATTTGAGAGACTCTTGGCCTCCCTCATTAACTCCATAAAAACTTGTGTCTAACGTAAATATTTGCCTTTGCATTTGACACATTTCTTTTGATGGATTCCCGCTCCAGCCAAAACATTTGTGAAGAGCACAGCTGTGTCAGGGAAAACAGCCCTCATGAACAGCCACAAAACAATGTGTTCAGTGATGATGATCATTATCTACTCTATGCCTCAGTCCTGCCAACCAAGACTTTTAGACTACACAAACACTTTTTTCTTTCCAGTTATGATTCTTTTAGTCTTTAATGCCAAACAATCCAGACAGCAATCCCTGCCATTTTAATCGACTTTAGAACGGAAGCTTGAAAGCCAGCTGTGCTAGGTCAGACGGGGGCGGTTCACTTGCTCATAAGAGTTCAGCTCATGGAATAATGTCATTATTAACCGAGCGCCAGTTCTCAGCCAGACACCCTCTCTCAGCCAGGCAGACAACATTGTCATCTCTGCCTTCAGCCTTTCATTTAGCGGCATCAAAGCCAAGGTCTCTGGGAGCCAAGGTCTTCTGCGCATGTACCTGACAATCCTCCCGAGAACAGAGACTTGAGTCAGGATCCAGCTCTCTTTGGTCACACACACACACACACACACACACACACACACACACACACACACACACACACACACACACACACACACACACACACACACACACACACACACACACACACAGTGTGAGTGGGGGCTGAGGTTTCAGTACTAACACAGAGCTCTTTGTGTTGCGAAGTGTTGCGAGCTATTGTGTTTTGTTTGGCCGGACGTTTGCTTGCGATACATTATGTTATCTTTGCCGTGTTTACATATCCTGCTGAAACTAACAAGACAACGTACCCGTATGGACTGGACTATTGCTGAGGAAAGCGAGAGGTGTTACAAAAGAGAGAAAGAGAGCAGGGCATGAGGGACAAAATAAAAACCAGGCTTTGTGTCTGTGCGTAGTAGTGAGTGAGTGAGAGTGTGAGTCAATTTGTGTGATGTTTGGATGTCGGCATGGCCAGCTAATCCAGAAAATCTGCGTGTGTGGTAGCCTGTGTGTGTTTGAAGGCATGTGTGCTCGTGTGTGTGTGCACGGGTGCGTGTACGTCCGGAGCGCGACCGTGAAGAAGCTGTGGGCTGATTGAGCGTTGTAATGGAAGACCGGAAATAAAATGGCCTGCTTAAGCCAGGCTAATCGATTTCCCAACTGCTCCCCTTCACACATGCGTGCACGCTCACACACATTCACAGATGTTTAGCTGCAGCAGTAAAAAGGAAAGAGAAGGCCAGAGCACTATTTGAGAAAAAGGGGGCTTGAAAGAGGATAGCTTTGAGAAGGGGATAAAAACAAAACACCTTCGTATGAGCATCGTCTCAATAACAGGTTGTGTGTGTCCGTGTGTGTGCGTGTTCGTTGTGTCCAAAGATTGATGAAGTGCCTGCTGTGAGGGGCATAGTGTCGAGAGCTGACAGTCAAGGAGAAGAGTGGTGTGTGTTTGTGTAAGAGTGTGAATATATGTCTGTAGGCGGTGTCTTCTTTTATGTAGGAGCAGCTGTTGGGGGCTCAGAGGTTGGGTTTGAGGGAGAGAATGAAAGAGCAAAAAACAGAGTGAGAGAATTCATGATAGCAGGAGGTATGAGTTTATTGTCTTGTGTGGTCAGTTTACCCATGTCGATGCGCACACCGAACGACCACACACACACACACACACACACACACACACACACACACACACACACACACACACACACACACACACACACACACACACACACACACACACACACACACACACACACACACACACACACACACACACACACAGGGGGTAGTAGAGGGGCTCACCAGTAGACAGAAAAAAGCAAATAAACAGGACTTTGCTGAGGAGAATGGGCGAGCGAGCATGAAAACAGATAGCATCACTACGTGTGAAATAGGAGAGAGAGAGAGCCTCCAGCAAACTACTGCTGTAGCCCTCCAGAACTTGAATCACAACACGAGCACAGGCCGGGTTATAACTCTAGTGTCTTATCTGTCCGTCTTTGGTTACTCCTTACTTTCCGTCCTCACTATATTTCTATTCCTCAAGGTCACCTTGTCTTTCGCCTGTCTCTCTGCATGCGTGTGTCTTGTCGGTCTGTGTGCTGGCCTCCAGGGAGGACACTATTCGTTTCACTCATACATCATGCTATCTGAGCCATCCCGTAGACTTAGCTGTGGGTGGTCTGGCTTGCTCGCTCTGCATGCGCACCATATGCAAATCCAAACATGCAAATTACTTGCACACATGTGCCACAATGTATCCTTGAGGGTGTCGGTGGCGCATGCAAGGGTTTGTGTGCGCCTCATCAGTGTGTGTGTATGCGTTCGCGGATGTGTGCATGTGGATGTAATCCTAGGATTTCAAGTGCTATTGGAAGTGAACCAAAGAGTGTATTACATCCCGAACAAAAGGAATAGGCTATTGAAACCATACAACATTACATTTGGTAAATAAGTAGTGGAAGGATATTTAATGCAATATTTCAACACATCCGTCTACTGTAATTTGATTCATCCTGGATACACACACACACACACACACACACACACACACACACACACACACACACACACACACACACACACACACACACACACACACACACACACACACACACACACACACACACACACACACACACACACACACACACACACAAAGAGCTTCAAGCTACCTCCTGCTGTGTTGCAACAAGAGATGTATTGTAGACAACACAGCTGCAATAACAGGGCAGGGGCGGAGCAAGAGAGGGCTGTGCTGAAAGAACCCAGCATAGACCACCATTAACAGCCTCCATGCTTTGAACATGGCTAATGTGTATGTTAAGGCAGAGCATGCAAATAGAAAGCTTCGCATAGCTTTTCTGTTAGGCAGTTGTAAGATGCAATAATGGGAATTCAATTTACATTAACCGAGAGGTGTGTAACAGCACGGTGGTCACGACGAGCAGTAAGTCAAATCCCCTTGGATACAACACTGAAACAAGCGAATGTAAACTGAGCACATAAGCATATAGGCAGAGCAAAATAGAGAAAAGCATGTGAGGCAAAATGCAAACAGCTGTTTTTTTTTTCACATTGCAGATCAAGCATTCCATTATTATTGTCCTTGTTTGAGCCTGGGTATCAAAAAGCATAGCTTTGACACACACACACACACACACACACAACACAGTCAGAGTACATTTGCTTTGTGGAAGTAGCGATGGGTAAAGGAGAGAGGATTTTGCTGTAGACCTAGGAATTACTCTCTCTGGCAGAGATGAGACAGGAATGGCTTTTTACCCGCAGTGCTGTGTGTGTGTGTGTGTGTGTGTGTGTGTGTGTGTGTGTGTGTGTGTGTGTGTGTGTGTGTGTGTGTGTGTGTGTGTGTGTGTGTGTGTGTGTGTGTGTGTGTGTGTGTGTGTGTGTGTGTGTGTGTGTGTGTATATATATTATATCTAAAGAAATACATATACATACATCATACGGTGTAGATGGGGGGGGGGGGGGTACTTCCTAGTAAAGAATGTGCCTCACCACAGAGGAAGTGTCCGTTTACAGTTTAGAGTTTAGCTGTCTCCCATCACATCTCGTCTCTCAGCTCTAAACAACACGGTGAAAGCTCCCCCAACCCCCTTCACAGCCACGCCACAGCTTTGATGTGCAATCACGCAGAGAGCAGACATGCTAAAACACACCATGAGATGAATGATTAACAAGATCTGGTTATGTAAGTATGAGCAATCTTTAAAGGAAAGAAAGTGCTTCCTTTTAGTGCCTTATGCGTAAGCTCTAGGTTGGGGCTGATGGTTCTTTGTCTACAGTGGTGCTGTGTGCGTTTGAGAGCTATTTGTCCTTGGGGGTTTTCTTTGTGCATGTTTAGCTACGTGTAATAAGTCTCTAAAATGATAAACATTATGCTCCAATAATCCAGCCATGTGAGCAGACAGGCCATGGCACCAAAAAGACGGGGCGGGGTTATTGATAACTGTGCTATAAAGCGGGCATCATCGCCATGACAGCACATACATTATCACAGCCACCCCCCCCCCCCAGATCTACCCTATCCTCCGAGCCCTCCCCTACAGGCTTTGACCAATCAGCATAAAGCTGCCGAGCAAACAATCCCCTGAAGGGTGGTGTTGGAGGAGAGAAGAGAATGCTAAGCGGGCCACTCCATCTGGTGATTGACACAAAGCCCCTTGTTTACCGACGCCACTGAGATTTGCATCCTTTTAACATTGCCCCTCCCTTACCTTCCCTTACCCTGCCTGCACACACACACACACACACACACACACACACACACACACACACACACACACACACACACACACACACACACACACACACACACACACACACACACACACACACACACACACACACACACTTCAGGTCTTTATCACGGCTGCATTGGTCGCTCTCCTTAAAAGCCTATGAACGCCACTACCTGTCACAACAAGGTTGTACAAACAATGCGCAGGTACAACCACGAAGATGTGGCGCTGTGTTCGCATGACGTTTTAGCATCATGTATTAGCCCGACAATCATGGTAGGATGTATCATACTCGTGCAGCGCACAGGGATGGGTTAGTGTTAGACTGCTGCTTTGTGGATCTTCACTGGGCAGTGCTACCGCTAAGTGGGGGAGGACTTGAAAGGTTGGCCCCAAACACTTTGTGATTCTGTGCAGAAGCCCAGCACTAATACAAACTCCTTATATGGGTCTGCGGTGCCTCTCTCTCTCTTTCTCCCTTGCTCTCTCTAAAGGAGCGAGACAGGTTGAGCCAAGGCAGTTAAAATGAAATAGCGGAGAGTGGGTGTCAGCGCCACAAAGACAACCAGACTTGACGACTTCATCAAAGATTAGAAATCGCAGTATACAGTGGTAGGAATACATTTGAAAAGTGTTCAACGGCCGGCAAAGCAAGAGTAGCTAATTTGCCCACCAAGTAGAAGGGCTAGCTTGTTTCAGCAGTGTTAGTGGAAGATTTATCTCGCCAAAAAACACTTAAGATTAAGCAATAAAATAAATAACCGTTACTGTTTTTCTGATAATGGTTTTAAATGGGGTATGCGAGCCATTGATCTAGCGGGGGAGCATGAGTTTATGTCATTGAAGTATAAGTGCAACCATTTGTTACAAAGGGTACAGGTTACTCTGCCGGGCAGAGAGGCTACAGACCGAGGCCAAATATAATGCACAGTCCTTGCAGCCATTTGCCATTTAACTGCATTTTTAGCATGGCAGCAAACCATTTGTGCCTAATTATGACTAGCGGCTGCTGCTGCTGCTGTATGCAGAGCAGTGTGGGGTAATGAAGAAGCAATACTTATCACAGCATTGCTGTAGCATCCGCTTTTTTTTTTTACCATTAACAGTTTTTCCCGCGAGATTCTAAACAGGAAAAGCATCGATAGCAATGTTGAACGAAAGCCCTGAAACGGTTCCATCTAAAATGGAAACCACAACGTACAGAGAAGAACAGGGAAGAGCACAGACGGCCTGATTAGGATCAATAGAGGTAATCAATAGTCTCTTCCCCCCCTCCTTCCCGCAACCCATCTCTCTCTCGCTAGCTTTTGTTGCCTGAATTAGCATTTCTATTGCACTTACACCAACTGTCAGGCATGACGGCATTGGAACTGCGTCAATTGATGGATGGAGATTAGAGGAAAATTTACATATGCCCCCTGCTCAATTATCGTTTTCTTTATAAAGACCTCATAAAAGTCATGTGTGTTGAAGAAAATACAACTTGCCCACATCTACTGTGTATCCTTACTCAGAGATCAAATTAAGTATGCTCAAAGTACTCTGAGAAGCAGACATATTCAAGCAGTGAGATCCTTCAGTTCCCTATATAACCTGGCAAAAGACCACAGACCTCATTCCCCTGCAGTGCTTGGACCCAGTAAGTGTGTAAGTGTGTGTGTGTGTGTGTGTGTGTGTGTGTGTGTGTGTGTGTGTGTGTGTGTGTGTGTGTGTGTGTGTGTGTGGTGTGTGTGTGTGTGTGTGTGTGTGTGTGTGTGTGTGTGTGTGTGTGTGTGTGTGTGTGTGTGTGTGTGTGTGGTCTCTGTGGGGAGGACAGAACAATGAAAGTCTTGATCTGTAAAGAGAACAGACAGAAAGACGGACAGGGGTCTCAATCACTCCCCTCCACCTCTCCCCGGCTTGCTGCTGTGGAGAGCCTCACTCATCTGCCAACTCCATTACCTTTTCCAACAGGGCCACACATTAAATCATTCTATTTCACCTGGAGAGAGGAAAAGAGAGGGGAGGAGGGTGGGAGTGTGAAAGGGAAGAAGACGGAGAGAAAGGCACTGCAAAGCACAAAGGATGGTCTTTTTCCCTCTCTTTCCTTCATCTCTCCCTTTCGTTCCATCCCTCCGTGGCGGCATGTTAAGTGATTCGGACACACATGTCCACATGCTGCGACCACTATCAATAATTAGCCTAGCTGCTCATCCCATAATGCCTTGAGGCACAGATTCATCAGGAGAACCAGACAGGCAAGGAGAGGAGGAAGGTAGTATAAGAGAAGCAGAAAGTAGAACAAGAAGGATGGCTGAGAAGAAGAGGGAGAGGGAAAATCCCTGGTGGTGATAAAGCACTAACGTTTCTGCTTTATCTTGGATCTATAAAGAGTTATTCCCCCTCAAATAGCGAGGGCATTACCCAGATCTATAAATGGGCTGTTAAATGGCCAATAGCCCAAGGTTAGCTTGTCACAGTATAGTGGTTGCCACTCTTTATGAATTGGTCTTCACAGAAGCACCAAGGAAGTCCCATCTGGATTAAAGGCACATCTTTAAAATGCTCTGATTATTTCAATTAGCTGTGGCGCAAGGAAAGGAGGGGAACGCGGGGGCGGAGCCCGTCACATGGAGCTTTCAAGACAGATGAGGTGCCAGTCTCAACCACTGCAAAGGGCCATAGGAGACCCTCATTTAAGATTTGGTATTTTCGCAAATCACTTGATAGCAGCCATTTTAACAGTGGGCCTGAAACAACAAATTTTTGCTCCTTTCAGTCAGCTGGTGTTGACTGCTGCAGCAGAGGCAAAAAGAGGTGCAGTCCACAGCCCCGGCACTGCCAAACTGCTATTTACACTCCCATGAAGAGCAGAACAAAGGGTGTCTGAGAACGGCGGTAGCAGCAAATGAATACAGCTACAAAAGGGATAACACGGCTCAGCCCTTTGATGCTGGGAAAATGTCTCTTCCATCACAGATTGTATTTACGCTGTTCCCCGGCACACTGCTTAAGGACGAGGCAACAATAAAATTGACTGGTTGGTGGTGTTAAATCTCAGAGGAAATGATGAGCTGGAGAGGGAAAGAGGGAGAGAAGAGAGAGGGAGGGAGGGAGGGAGGGAAGGAGGAGGGGAGGGTGGTTATGGGCATGGGAAGAGCAGTGTGCACAGGAGGCATAACAGAGGGGAGGTGGATATCTATATATATATACACACAGCGAAAATGTTCAGTTTGTGTCTGGTTTATGGGCTGGGACAATACAATTCTCTGGCTCACACAACACTGGGATAATGAAGTGAGCCTTCTTCCTGTGCAAATGTGCCTGTGACTCATGCATAACCACACACACTTTACCCTACTAACAGGATAAAGTGTGCGTGCAGTGTGTAGCTTCTCCCCAGCAGGCAGCTGTAGCTCTCTCAGATCCAGTGATCCATTGGCAGTGACAGGCAGGCAAACACAGTTTAGACTTGCCCCTTTATGCACATGCAGCATCACTCACGAGCATACTGAAATGTGACGCACAGGGTCGAAGACAGAACCCTCTCCCCCCTTTGTGATTCTACACATGTGTGACACAGAAAGCAGCTGGAATTTGAATTAGTGAAATTCCAATGTACAATGCCTATGGAAAGAGTATTAGCTGCTGACATTGAGATTTAAAAATATCATTGTAGCTGGAGGGGAAAAGACATCCAGGCATAGAATCTTTTGATTTTCTTTTACTCTTTGTTTTTCTCATAAACCTTTTACATCCAGGCAAAATAACTTCACACATGTAGAAGCCGCTCAAAGAATAAGGTGTCAAAGTCAGACAATGTGAAGACTAGCGGTGATGAATCTCAGAGGGGAGGCGCGTTCCGCAGTTCAGACGGAGCACAGTTTCAAATGTGTATTTGAGTGGGAAAGCATCCACTCAAACATCAAACATCTGCTGGAGTTTCTCATTTAGTTTGCTGCGGCTCTGCTCCATAAATCTTACTGACATGACAGAGTAGACAGTTGCTTCTCGGGTTTCGGTCCTTGGCAGAAGGTTGCTCATGTCCACAAACACCCGTTAAGACAGCGTTCAGCGCCTGGGTGCTCAGCACGGGTTTTGTTTCAGGGTGTTCTGCTTTGATTGAACAAAGGCCACCAAGGCAAGTCATGTAAGTAGACAGTCATCAGGTGGTGGAGATCAGACAAATGCAGTCTGTAGCAGTTGAGTGGAGGAGCCGCCGACCAGTGTCGGGGACAAAAAGGGGAGCTGCCGTTGACAAATCTATAAGGGTCTGACTGCCTGTGGCCATGTTGCAGTTGTTACGCAGCCTTTGTGAGAGACGTTTTCTCTGAGGGACCAAACTGCAGACATTCATGTTCTTCTCACCCTGAAATTTCCTACTCATGTCCTCCTCCCCTCCCGTCGCTCTCTGACCGATGCCCTCCCGCAGTCCTCCCCACTTTCCTCCCTTCCCACTCCTCTCTGCTCGGCTGATGAGAGTTAATTTGCACCATGTGTTGTTAAGTGGAGAAGCGGAGGGAGAGGGGAAAGAACACAGAGCTGGGGAGGAAGTGTGTGAACTCGATACCACTGTAAATCTCTGCTTCCACCACCTTTGAAACCCCTTCTTCCTTTCTAACCTCCTCCGGTTCCCTCTCTTTCTATCACACTTCTTTGTTTTATTTGATTGTCACTTTGGAGAAGCTGGAATGACCCAGAGTCAAACTAAGAATCAGTGGTAAAGGCAAGGACAATAATAAACAACTTATAAAAGTCGGGTAGAGCTGATCTTACCTGACTTGGGCAAAATGGCGGACTAAATATGGGAAGGGTGAGGTAAAGAAGGTGGGGACGTCAAACAGTTTTTTTGAGGGCTCTTCTATCTCCCAAAGTTCCTGGGGCTATAAACTTGGTGTCTGGTTCGACCCTATGCTTTATTTTGATCAACTGTAACAAAGTAGACCAATAACTGTATTCTTTCATGTGACAAATGTTATCCATAGCGGATGCAGAGATGCAGCAGAAATCAACAGGAAACAATAGCGTTCTCTGTTTGAGCCTCCTATCTGTGGAATAGTCTGCCCTTTATAATCAGGGGAGCTGGACAGCCCTGACGGCTAGCAGCTCGCTCAACGTTGATCACCAAGGAGAATACTTAATTCAAAATCTTAATTATAGAAAAAAAAAATTAAGAAGACGCTTGTAATAATACTATTTGTGCCAATAATGCACCCATTGCACTCTATACCATTCTAGAAGGAGGGATCCCCCATGCAGTTTTCTTTTCTCAAGCCTTCCTTGTTAATTAATGGCGCTTTACCTTGCCCTTTGAGGGGAGGGTTAGGGGTTGTCATAAATATATGGCCTGTAAAGCCCTTTGAGACTGTTACTGTGATTAAGGGCTGTACAAATAAAATTGACTTGATGGAAAATTAGCAGCATGTGTCAGGCAGGGGCCATTCCAATTAAAGTTGACAGATCCAAGCAAATGTTTGAAGTGTCAGGTTGGCTCAAAGACAAAGACAAGAGATTTTCCTCCAACACTCATAGCCAACTAGTGAAAGGATCATATAAAAGTGTATCCTATACAGACTTTACTTGGGCAGGTCATTTTTTAACATAAAATATTGATGGCTCTACACATAGAGAAGTGCTGCTGGCCGACTGTCTCCTGGGCAAGTCTTTACAAATAGACACGAATGGACTCATAGCGGTGATGGTGTCTTTGATTTCACTCATCACAGCGTTGTAATTCAAAGCGTGAATACCTGAGGAATATTCAACATCTTGAAATTTGAACAAAAGGAAACCCCCACCATTCGTGACCACCGCAGATTCTAATGCTATGGGAAACACTGTAATGTGTACTGTAACTTAATTAAATTACAATGTTCAAAATGCATGAACATTTATTTTTAGTTACCACAGATTACAGCGCTGGGCTATCCACATCACATTATCTACAGCTGTAGGGATAGTCCACTCATCTAATGGGAAGCTAGCAAGTTAACGTCATGTTACTTGCGACAATTTCATTACAATGCAATTAGATAATGTGAATAAACGTAACGTGAATAAAACAAAACATGAACTCCTCCGTGAAGATGATTCCTGCCTGAGTCACGCCAGATAGTTATCTCGGTGGTTGAAGACAACCAAAGTTTACAATATTTACTACGAGCGGCTGGGCTACATCAAAAGGCTATTCACCCTCCAAATGTGTGTTCTACTCCCGTCCGGAGCCAGCGGACATCTTGAGTGTGCTACTGCTAGGGGAAACCTGGTACTTGTAATTAAGCTTTGTGTAATACACACAGCTGCCGGCTTAGGTGTGGCGATGGTTAATATGCTGGTTCTACCTTTCATTGCTTCTTTAGTTTCGCCGATGTGGCGTCGAGACTTGTTGCAAAAGAAAGAAGATAGCCAAGTCTGTTCGCTCCCCTGTTGCCAAGATAAAACACGGGCTTGATGCCGAAGCACAGGGACGTTGCCTCAGATGTTAGTGAAGACATCAGAGTAGACAATTTAGTTTGTGATGTGGTAGAAAATAAAGAAAAGTCACTACGGAGGCTGAGGCACCACTGAATATTTCAACATCTAAGTGACATGGAATGAAATTAACACTTAAGATATGGGGGCCAGAAGGGATTCTGCCACAAACAATATCGGACAAATTAACATGTTACTAGCTTACCAGTTACGTTACTGGTAAGCTAGAAAGCAGCCGAGTTAGTATAAGCTAACTCGACAAAGGAAATCTCTATGGTGTGAGAAGCTAAAAGGCCTCTCCTTCTGAATAATTTAACAGTGATGGGTCAAAGAGCTGGCTATTGATTGAGCTTTTAGAGCATCTTATGAAAATTCTATAACTGCCGGCCTGGCTCCTCAACCGCCCAACCCCCCCACTTCTGTCCTGGGGCTGTACCCTCTCGATCTGGGAAGGTAATCACCCCACCCACCCACACACACTTTTGATTCCTCCCCGTCTCCACTTCCTACCTCTTTCTTCTGCTATCCACAGAGAAGGATAATCCTATTGGCTAAACAACCAGTTTCCATAGCAGCCTTTCGTTAATGCATAAGGGCAGTGAATGGAAGACAAAAAAAATTGGTTATCTCCCCAAAAAAGGTGGAAAGGCGAAGGTGAGCAGTGTGTGCGTGTGCGTGCGTGCGTGCGTGCGTGTGTGTGTGTGTCTCTCTCTCCATCTTTTTGGTTCGCCTGATAGTTCACCTGAGCTGTGCAGAGCCAAGCATAGCATTCCGTGCTCGTCTGGCCAGCTCTGCGTTGTTATCTCAACCTTTCCATTTGTGTTGCTTTATTTATTCATCCCTGTGCTCATGCGGACAATCAATTCCATTGGCCTCCCCAAAGGCAGACATGGATCTGTAGCTTGTTCAGTAACGCTAGCACGGCGGCTAAGCAGCAGACGCCAGGGGTTGGCTTAATTCACATAGTGTCCACTAGCACTGTGTGGCTGTCCAAATACACTGCCTGCCTGGAAATGGCTTCTGCCCAGAGCTGAGGGTTAAGAAACTCACTAGGCAAGAAACGGTCATTATTTGTCATTACACAGACCAGCATCTACAATTGCCTCAATGAAATCTCAAGTGGATGAAGGGGGGAGGGGTTGCCTGATGCTCGATAAGTAGTATTAAAGAATATTTCATTCAAATTAGCTAGTCAGTAATGACACTGGAGAGTAAGTAGGTGATTTAAAGGTTAGTCAAATTAAAGAATGCTAACCAATCTATAAAAATATATATAATTATATAGACAAAAGAATGTTTTCTTTGTTACCAATGTACACCTTTTTTTATTACAGAAAAAAGGTTTCCAGGATGTTTTCTAAGATTTTGAATATTGTATTTGCAGACGTGTTTGCTGAGCTTTTATTTATTGTGCCAAGGCTGTGGAGCGAAAATGACCAGTGAATGTTCCCCTCTCCGCACAGGCTTGGCTGACTAGTGTCTATAGATCCCAAGATGCCCTTGTCAAGGCTGCTTCCTCGCACAGAGCATAAAGACAAGCAGACATTTAAGATGGCCGCGCATACGCGCGCACACACAATCAAGTCTTCAGAGACCGAAATACAATTAATACATAAAATCTTAGCGATACTAATTAGAAAAAAGAATAATAATGAAATGCAGATCCACCTCTTTGTCTTCTCACTATATGTGGAAACGAACGCAGACTCTAACATAATGCCCAAACATTCACTCACACGTGTCATATTGCCCCTAATGACTGCAGCCCACCTCCCTTTCCCCGTGGAGAGATGGTAGCGTCGCCACTCGATAAATATTAACAAGAAGCGCGACTGATGGCGGTGCTCACTGATCCATAATTGCATTTCAAAATGTTCGACGGAGGGAGAAAGGGAAGGCATGGGCGGCTTTGGAGATAGGGGGGAATAGGAAGAGCGGAGAAGCAGTCCACTAGATCTGCCGACTAGAGCACCGCGATGCCTGTCTCGTCAGCCTGCCTGCCATCGCCTCAATGGCTGAACACACACAGGAGCCTTTTGGGTAAAAGAAACACAGAGGCCATTCATAACAGTGTAATAGCCGGGCTTTCATCAAGTCACCGCTCCATGCCTCACAGGGCTGCTGCTACTCGGTGCAGCGCTTTAGAGATAGGGGGATATCTGAGAGATATTTACTGAAGGATCAGATGGGACGGCAGGGTTCCGTCACTTGCCAATTTAAGGCGATGCAGAAGAAGAAGAAAAAAATATGGCTGATTGGATATGTGTGGCCATGCTCACAGAAGACGCCTGATTATCTCTTAGATGTCAGTCAGACTCCCCGCCTGGTTTCCGTCACTATGGATCCCGTTCATAGAGCCCTAAATGCATGCGCTTGTATTCATGCACATATTTTTGCATCTTTATCGAACACGTTTAATTGATGGGCTGAGGATAAATTATTGTTTGTAAGTGGCTTGTATGATAAACATGAGAGGGGGAGGTGGTGAGATAATTCTGCAAGGCTGAATAATGAGTGTTATAGAACGGTTCACATTATAGCAGGCACAGTGAGGAACAAGTGCCTCAAAGACACGTGTTATTGTTACATGAAAATACATGCAATGTTTATGGATAAATGCAGTGGATGTTACCAATTTAAATAACCTTCATTTGACAATAAAACCAAACTAAAATAAAATTGTTTCAAACACAATGAAAATCTAATTGAATGAGAATTGCTGGGTAAACCAAATTGCTCTAGACTTGAAACTTAATTTGGAATCAGAGATAACACTTTCTCTCTGAATAAAAAAACTAGAATAAAAAAAGCATGAAAAACCTAAATTGAACTCAAAAAGCTGTCAAAACAGTCTGCAACTAAATAGACCAAGCAATATTTAATAAGTGACAGCAGAGCTTGATTTCCAGCAAAAGAGTATATTGGTAATTTTCCTTTTTGACATCTTCCGTTGTATGGAATGACCATGGCCATTTGTGTTTTCTTTTACAAAAGACAATGCACATCCCTTATCGGTTAATACATAAAGACAGCCCGCTCAACCCTCATCCGTCAGAGAGCGTGGAGCAGGCAAACCGCACCTTCATAATGAATCAAGGTAATTAATTTCCCCTCACACCACTCCCACCTGCTCCTTCACTCTCCCATTTAACCAGAATGATTTACAACAATGACCTCCAATAATACGTAGGTAGGGGCACACAGAAATCCTTTAAATACAATGTGGGGGTGTGCAAGTGAAAAGGCTCCAGGATTGTGGATGCTACTAGTAACCGACCTCCCCTCCACTGTTCTAGCAGGGCAAACAGTGATCAGCCAACCATGGGATGAGTGCAGGCCGGGAGAGTGTTCTTACACTGATGGCAAGACAATGAGGACCACGGCTAAATGGGGTGGAGTATATATTTTAACCCCCACCCCCCACCGTCGCTCCCCTCTGCATCGGGGGGGTTCTGCTTATGTGACAAAGAAAATTCCTCATCCTTCTAAGCCGGCCGGGTCTGCGACATACGAGTAGGGCTCCTGGCGATAATTGCATTGTACATGGCATCTAATTAAATGTCCATGAGTAGTGGGATCCAATGGGAGGAGCAGGGAGAGTCTGTGTGCACTGGGAGAGGGAGGGGAGGGAGGGGGAGGGAGGAGGGAGGGAGGGGAGGGAGGGAGGGAGAGGGAGGGAGCACAGCTGAGTTGGCCAATAACAGCAAATGAGTTAAGCCTCAAGCAGAGGGGAGAGGGTGGTGGTGTGTGTATGTGTGTTGAAAACATTGACACGATGACTAAAACATGGTTGAAAAAAAGGGTTAGGGTTAGAAAAAAAAAAGAGTGACAAGCGGATCAAAGGAGAGATAGGCGGGCATGAAGTGTTCCAATAGATGGAAGCCGGGAGGACAGGGAGGGAAGTGAGACCAGAGGATGGGGGTGGGGGAGGAGGATAGATTGTACCCGACAGCGGACCAATAGGCAGATAGTACTGCCGATTGATTCAATGACATATCATGTTAGCTAGCCGACACGCATTAATCTCCTATCTCCCTCCCTCTCTCACGCTCTCTCCCTCTCTCACATGCTGTCAGACCACACAGAGATGTTTGTGTTCAACCTAAGGGAACAGACACATATCACAGGCTATGTGTGATTCAAATATATTACAAAACAAAATGTGTGTGTGTGTACGTGAATATGTATTATTGTATGTATGTATGTATGTATGTATGTATGTATGTATGTATGTATGTATGTATGTATGTATGTATGTATGTATGTATGTATGTATGTATGTATGTATGTATGTATGTATGTATGTCATGTATGTATGTATGTATGTATGTATGTATGTATGTATGTATGTATGTATGTATGTATGTATGTATGTATGTATGTATGTATGTATGTATGCATGCATGCATGTATGTATGTATGCATGTATGTATGCATAGTACAGTCACACACCTACTTGGCTTCAGCAATAAGTGTATTCCTCGCTTATTGGGGGGTGGCGCTTGATACTGTTTTGCTGGGGAGGGGGAGGTAGAGGGTCCTAGCTAGCTTATGGGCGGGGCCAAACCCAGAGTAACTTAAATGCATCGATAACGATGATGTCTATGATGATGTACTTCCCACAGAAGGAGCATTATTTCACCACGTCGGCCACTTAATTGTGCGGATCGCTCACATCACAGGGTTATTGTAAGCCACTATCCCTGCGCCTAATGAACTGAACATTAGCATGGCAGAGCATTAAAGCTAATGGAGGGGCCAAACTCTAACCGCCTTCCTGCCAATTTCCACTTTTCTTTTTTTATTAGCGTTAGCCTAGCCTCAGGTTTTGCTCACTACCTCTGGCAGTTAAAATGGCCTCCCGCTGGTCACCTTTGTTTCCAAGCAGACATTTTATGTGCCAGCCATGCAACACGGGAGGACCATATGGCCAAATCAATATGTCACCCGAGTCACAGTGGGTGTCAGTGGTGAGGAAAACAATGAAATGGACCGTCTGCCAAATCCAGGTTGACCCCAATAATGTAACGGATGGATTATTTTTTTCAAACAAGCGAGGATGTCTGGGTTTTTCGGAAAACGAGTTAGCAGTTGGACTTGGTGATCACATTGAAAAAATAACAGAACGTCTGGCTTCAATCATTGAATCGGGAAATTGACATTCAGAGGATTTTTGCACCAGCCTAATTGACATAGGTCATTTGATAGAGCAGTATGACGAGTATGACCGCTCTGGAGAACATAATGTGGCGTTGTGGGATTGGGAGGGGGGAAAGGAGTGTATGTGGTGGGGATTATATAGAAAAGGTTGTTTGGTTCCCCACCCCCATTGCTGCATAAAACAATATCCATGCTGTCAATAACGTTCTCTCTGTGTGTGTGCGTGTGCGTGTGTGTGTGTGTGTTTCACCAATCACAACACTATCTATCCAACTATGTACAAACAACACCTTTTCCTGCCAAGGAATGCAGAGAAAAGGAGACTGCATGCTGGACAAAGAAGACGTAGTTGGGGACGACGTATCAGAGTAGTTTTCCTCCCGTCCCGAGGGCAGATGTATTTTGTTCCAATTACGAGCGGAGGATGACTGGGTAGTCTCCGGGTTGACTGGCTAGACAGCGGTTTAGTCCGGCCAGACTTATCACAGACAGAATCAGCAGTCCAACGGAGGGGATATTCATGTGGTCTAGTAAATAAGAGATTACGAGGCTTGCCGAGTTGCTGGCGTAGCATTAGCCTTTTGTAGTTCTGCTGCCCTAAAACGCTATACATCTGAAGTACTCTAATGCCGTTTTTATTTTTTTCCGACGTGAGCCAGCAGGCTTTGTTGTTTTAACAGAGGGATACAAGGGTACAGTCTGTTCAAACACACACAGCGGCATGCAGATGGTTGTTCATTAATTACAGATGGATGGGGAGAGAGGAGAGAGGAGGGGGGAGAACCAGCACAAGAGGGGGAATGCAAGAAGAGATGAAGGGAAAATAGAGCAAGTGAAAAAGAGAGCAAGAGAGAGAGAGAGCAAGAGAGAGAGCGAGAGCGAGAGAATGTGAAGGAGGAAGGTCAGCTAATGGAGCCGGTGTTCTTTCTCTCTCCCTAGACAATTACCTTAGTCGGCCAAAGACCTCTCCTGACGCTCTTAATCAAGGTGCAGTTGTGCGTGTTCATGTGTGTGTGTGCGCATGTGTCTGTCAGCGAGGGAAAAATATGGGGTTCCTGCCATCATCAGCAATATCCAGCACCAATTTCATTAAAGCCCCACTGCTGTGAGGCCCGACTTCTTTACCCTCCATCATGGCTACATCTTACCTACAAAAACTGTATACAACCAACCGCACATAGACACATCAGCACACAACCCACTTACTCCCGTAAACACACACACACACACACACACACACATACATAAAACACAACGCTCCGCCCTTTATTAGAAGGGGTGCTTGTGGCCCCTCCGCTGACCTCCCATCATCACCCTAGCTGTTGGCAGCCATTACTGAGGTCCCCTGGGGCCTGGCCCGGGCCGCCACCCAACCTCCTGCCCTCACATCAGACAATGGAGCTGTTAATAGACAGGCAGCGCTTCACTGCAGCGAGCCTCCTCACACTCCCTCTTTACCAGCCTACTAACAGCTCCCACTTCCTCTGAGGGCTGCAGATTCCATTTCCAGCCCCAGTTTGATTTCAGGGAGCAAAAGAGAGAGAGCGAGAGAGGAAGCGACAGGGAGAGATAGACTGGTCAAAGAGCCCTGAGATGCCCTATGCATCATTCGCCCTGAGATTAAAAGGCTAACTATCTTTGTTTACTTATTTGTAAGTAAAATGGTGATGAACACCTTGATTAAATCAATGAATTGCTTGAGGAAACACGTTAATTTCTATTAACAAGCAGTTTGAGCCCGGTTTATATTCAAGAAAGATTCTCAAGAGTCTAACAGCCTTCCCCTCCACTTCAAATAGGCCATGGCTAGGGAAAAGAAAATGGCAAATAAAACCATCCACATTGTTACAATGGATTGTAATTCAGCATTTCCCAGCATGCCTTGTGTCGGCTCCTCGTCACGGCATATCTGTTTACACAGTCAACGGCTGAAGCACTGCTGGTGGGCGGATCAGAGGAGCCGAGTGAACCATTGACTAGAGAAAGGACATGGAGATGCAGTGAAACAGAAAGAAAATGAAGAAACCAGTACTCACCAGCTTAAAGTCCTGAATGCTACATATAAAGTAGGGAGTGTTGGACCGTCGACTCTCAATATACACACAATCTGGAAGAGAAAAAAAAAAAAGAAAGAAAGACATTAGGCATGAAAGCAATGCGTTGAAAGATGATATTCACACTTCCCAAGGGATTTTTATGTTCTCTGTGCAGGGTTGTGAAGAGATGTGAGTGGGTAATATGGTAGTTTGCGTTACCTCTGCTGAAAATACATTTTTTCCCCTCTTGAGTCAAATTCAATTGGAATGCGGGTAATAGGATTAAGGACTTTTGGAGCGCTACAAGGTTGCCTTTCCAAATCAAACATTACACCCAAGGGGAATTATGTTATTGTTCCACTCCATTTGTACACCACCGAGTGTCAGATAGCAGGACTAGCTTCAGCCCTCCACAACCAAGAGCAACTTCCTTTTGCTGCGTAGGTCCCAACAGCTCGTCAGACTAACCTTGGCAACAAATTTATAGGATTTGAACTAAAAAGGAAAAAAGCCATTAATAGCGGCCCTGTCCCCTCTGCTCTTGTTCCACTTCCCATAATGCTGCCAAATTACATAACCCTTGACAGTTTACCACAAGTCCTGAAAGCACTGTGTGTGTGTGTGTGTGTGTGTGTGTGTGTGTGTGTGTGTGTGTGTGTGTGTGTGTGTGTGTGTGTGTGTGTGTGTGTGTGTGTGTGTGTGTGTGTGTGTGTGTGTGTGTGTGTGTGTGTGTGTGTGTGTGTGTGTGTGTGTGTGTGTGCGAGGGGTCCTGGGCCAGCTGTGCAGTTAAATTGAATGCGACTGGTGGTATAATCGGGTCGTGAACTCCCATCTCCTTAACAAAAACATCACGGTGTAAAGGACAAAAACACCACTACCACTTCTGTTGAACAGACCAGAAGGAGAATAAGGGGATGTTTTGTGTGTGTGTGTGTTGGGTATTAGGCTAAGGGTTTATTCTTAGCCTAGCATAGTATGGTAAACTATAATAGAGGTACTAATGATAATAATGATAACAGGTTTCAGTTTACAGAATAGACGGCACACTGTTGTTGCTGGTGAAACTGGGAAGTGAGTGAAACACACACAAACGAAAAATAGATCACACAGACTTAGGGCTCTGTTCTGTCGCTGTTCCAATGCTAACAGCAGCCGGTTTGGGGGCTGAAACCTATTTTAGGTGGTGCCATGTCATTGAAGGGCTGGCTGGGTCAGCTCTTCAGCCCAGACCTGGCTGTCATAAACGACTGGGCAGCTTAGCAGCTGGAACGCAGCTTACACACACACACACACACACACACACACACACACACACACACACACACACACACACACACACACACACACACACACACACACACACACACACACACACACACACAGGCTAACATCTAGCAGCCTGTCTCTCTCTTGAGGCTGAGTTTGCTTAACGTTATCTTTTAAATAAGCCAATGCCTATAGGAGAGGCCGGTTCTCACTGCAAGAGGGCAGGATCAGGGTCTGCCGTTGCTGGCTACCTTTCCAACAGGCCCGGCTCTGGCATCATGCAGTATTTATTTGTTTGTGTCAACAGAGCTATCGATCTGGCTGTGGTTTATCTTGCCGTGTGCGGTTGGGGGAAGAAAAGACATTAAATAGCTTTGACAACACAGATACCATTTGGAGAATGTCTACGTGTTAATGTCTGTGTGAGGTGTGTAGTGTATCCGTGTGTGTGTACGTGTGCGTGCGTGTGTGTATTACTCCAGGGTGGGTTATCTGCTATGGGTTGAATGATATATTGTAAAGGAAGGGTGGGGTTTATCGCCCAATGCTGTTCGTCTGAGTGACGCATGCGTCCCCCCGCCCCCCTCCATCTCTCACCGAACCCCTTCTACCCCCACTGTTCTCTCCACTATTCCCCCTCCCTCCCTCCCTTCACCCATCCTACACATCCCGCTGGGGGGGGGGGGGGGGAGAGTGAGAGGGAGAGGGAGAGAGAGAAAGAAGTGGGGGAGGGGGATGGGGGTCTCCGAGAACAAAAGCGTCTAATCTGAATGAGATGAGATGACTTGTTTCAGAGGAATCAAATTGGGAGAATTAGGGTTTAGTCTCCCTTCACCTCGCCTGCACATTCATTTAGAGGGGCCAGATCCCCCTGCGGACCAACCAGATACAACGCACACAAAGAGCCCACCGCCGACAGGAACCAGAGGAAGCGGGCGGGGGAGGAGGGGGGGGGGGATTAGGAGGTGCAAGAACATACAGCAATCCAGTTTAAATCATTCACAGCCGGCAAGTCTGTTCCCCTAACATCCCCATTTATTTTTCTCTATATACACACCCATTACATTTTGAATTCATCCAGGGTACCAAAAAAAAAAAAAGTCTGCTACCTCAAGGCCCTTTCCCTCAAATGACTCCCAAACTCAACTGGATAATGGGCGTGAGCTCCACGGCTGGAAAGATGAGCAGTTCCAAACGCAAACCCAAAATGGAGCCATGAGAACTGTGTGTGTTCTAGGGGTGAGGGGAAAGGGGGAGGGGGGCTTGCGAGGCAGCCCCCCCCCCCCCCCCAGGGTCCACCAGGCTTGTTAAACATTCCAGCCATTTTGTGCACTGGGAAGTGGGTCTCCTCGCTCAACTGGAGAATGGAAGTAGGAACGGGGGTGTTGGGGGGGGGGGGGGGGGGTTCAGGAGGAACAGCACTGTGGTTGGTGGGTTTGTGTGTATGCGTGTCTGTGTCTGTGTGTCTGTGTGTGTGTGTGTGTGTGTGTGTGTGTGCTGTGCGCGTGAGTGCGTGTGGGGGTTGGGGTGTTTGGTATAGGACTGAAGTGTGCGCTGATGGGATTTATATAGACGGCGGGTAGTGGAGCTGGGGGGCTTTTGTAGGAGGGCTGTTTATTTCCCCCCCCCCCCCCTTTGGCAGTCAAATATTCCACCGCTGTTTCTCCCCGTGCTCAGCATGTACCACCAGTCTTTCACCTGCACCCCAGGATCAAAAGATTCCCCAGCTCCCCACTGCAGAAATGAACAGCTTCATAGCTTGATGGTTTAGCCTTGAAAAAATACGAAACACATCACCGCATGGCTCCAGCAGCGCGAGCGTCCCAATGAAACCATATCCTCTGTTAAGCCATTGTTCCTCCAATTACATTGTCACGGCTTAAGTTTACCGGCCTGAATATTCATTGAGGAGGAGGTGGCTAGTATCCCATTTACACCCCCGCCCCCCCCCCTTCCTCATACACACACTTTCCTCCCCCCTGCTCATTGTTCAGCAAGCCATTCTGCCCCGGCTAGTGAGCATGTCTAATCAAAAACACACCTATGCTCTGCACACGAGGGGGCCCCCGCTCTACCGCCTCGTCCTCCATCTCCTGCCTCCTCCCTTTGCTCCACCGTCAAAACAATAGGTTGCTGTTTAGTTTACTGCAACCATGAAATGGGGGTGTGTGGAGGAGGGGGGTCTTGGGGAATTTTAGCCTTGCTTTACTTTTATGAGCAAAGTAATGTTAAAAGAAATAAAAAGGGAGCCATGATGAACGGAATAAGAGCATAGAGCCAGCGCTTTGTAAACGGCAACCAGGGGGGGAATAAATATGGAGCGTTTGTTTTGGTCTTCGCTCAGCAAAACATTGGGAATAGGAGTGTATTTAACATGCATGACTGGCTTATTAAATGGAAAGGAGCATTAGCCTAAGCTGGGCTCCGAGGGTTAGCCATGAGGCAGGATGCACCTGCATTGTTTAAAAAGGGGCAATGCAAAAGCTTGCAGATCCTGTGCACTCTTGCAAGCGCGCACACACACACAATCACTCACACACACACACACACAATCACACACACACACACACACACACACACACACACACACACACACACACACACACACACACACACACACTCACTCCAGTGTGGGTGGGGGGGGGTGTTCAGGCCGCCCCCCCCCTCGTGTCTAAATCCTAAAATTAAAGAACGGCAGGAATGCAATAATGGAACCACAGGGGTGTAGGGGCCAAAGAGAATAGAGAGAAACATGGAGGGACATAGAAAGAGCATGCTTGTATTGTGCATTATAAATTATCCAGCCAACAACCACACGGTTCCCACGTGTGTAGCCATGCCTCTCCTCTCCTCGCCGGGTAGGACTCTTCATGGCGTGAGCATGGGAGTCCTTCAACACGGCGCCCAGGCCAAACTATCCCCACAGGCCACAAGCAGAGCTAACCCTGCTCTCTGCTCTTACTTTAGCCATCCACCTGACCGCTTGACCGCTCCCTCTTTATTCTGGTTGGAGAGCGGGGGGGGAGAAATGCCTTGCACTCACCGCGCCAGGGCAGCCCTACAGCTGACTGGGCTCCTGGCAGAGAACAGAGGCCCTTTGACAAGTTACAACCCACCCCGCTCCCACTTCGCCACCCCAACCAGCCCACTTCCCCAGCGCCCCTCTCTCTCCGCTGGCCCACACTTTCTCATTTAGCAGGCGGCAGGTGGTGGGATTTCACCTCACAAAACGAGAGAGAGAGAGAGAGAGAAAATAACAGAGCGAGGGGATATTTTTTATCAGTCTTTGGCAGGGAAGAGAGGGATGACAGAGTGGAGCGGGGACTTCTTTAAAAATAGATCTGTTGGGTTAGTGAAGGGCAACAGCTTCTCAGTGTGTGCTACTGCTTCCATTCGACGCGGCTCACAGGGGCCGTGCCTTGTCGCGTGGACGTTGGCTGGGGACAGCAGATTGACAGGTTCCGCTGTTAGGTGAACAGGGGGGAGGGGAGGGGTGGTGGGGGGGTTAATTGCATGTAAAAATAACGCCATGGTCTTCAATGGCCGAAGCTAGTGCTACGTACAATGCCTGCAGTGGCCTGTCTTTCTTTCTATTATTCTATATCGACATTATAGTCACCAGACTCACCCTATAAAAATTACATTAGCATCCCTTGCAACCAGGCTAAAATGTCCACTCTCTGTCGAGTACAGACTTGTGTCAAACATCTCCTTTATCCTTACTATTATACAGCGCAGATCCACATGGACTGGGTTGGGGGAGCAATGTCTCTTGGGAACATGGAGGAGAAGCTGGAAGGACGTGTCAGGGACTGCAGGCAGGTGGTTTCCGTCTCCCCCCTCCATGACTAACTCTACCAGTGAGCCAGTAAGTCAGACGGGAAGTGGGAGACGAGCTGCGGCAGCTACCTGCCTGCAGCGCTAAAGGACAGCCACGCCGCGGCGGAGGGTTAGCGTTCGCTGCGTGATGGAAAAGGTCCACAGCTGGAGAGCCGGAGTGTGTGGGCACACATCTCGGATGGACTTTGAGCATGTGTTTGTTAGTACACACACTGTGGAGTACATACACCATAACAGGAAGAAGGCCCTGCAGACCATGTATTTTCAGCATCAGATGAGGAAATGCAACGTCCTGCAGGCCATCCGCGGTCAAATTCTGCACACTCATTACAGAATCCATCCTCACCTCATCGATTGCTGTCTGCTTCACTGCCTCTGTCTCGCTTTACCTCTCTCTCCACGACATGTTTTTATATTAACTTTTTAAATGTATCCATCTCTCTGTAGTGCCAATGTAATGCAGCAACACACCAACTCAAACTCCATGATACACTTACTCTTGGTTTATCAGTCTTTGTCATTTACTTTGTTGTTACGTTCGATTTGACTTATTGTATATATTGATGAATACACATACATTATTTTGTCTTTTTACATTCACTATCCGTGTCCAAGAAACTCAAACGTAAGGGATACACACACATATAAACCTAATCTTCCACTGTTGTGCGTAACTATACTGAGGAAACGCGGTGACCGCCCGGACCTTGGAATAAAGGTACTTACTATGCATGTACTACTTGTGTTCTGAGACCGAAGGTGTGTGTGTGCGTGTTTGCGTGTCCCAACGCTTCTGGGGTGTCTATTGATCCAACCAAGGCAGTGTGTATAATCTCCTGAGAAGGAATCTATAAACTGGGGGGCTATAGAATGCAACCAGACCTCTGGATGTGTCTAGCCTAGCCTCGGGTTGGGGAGGCTGGGGTGTGGGGTTACTCTGAATACTCCCAAGACAGTGATCGATCGGCCGGGTCCGTTTGCCCCGCTACAGGCTGCGTGGACTGGCAGCCAGCAATACAAATGGCCCGAAACCCTCTCTCCTGACCACCTTCACAGACACATGGCAACTTAAAGAAAAACAGCAGCACAGCTAGAATCAGTCACAGCCCCCCGCCCCCGTCCTATTGGTTTGCTGCACTTCTCCCTCCGACCCATCCAGTCCAATCGATTCGCTCTAAGCCGCCCTCCTCCCCATCTTCTAGGAATAGAGAGACTAAGCAGGAAGAGAGATGGGTGGGTGGGAGGAAGACGGGATCTTGTTGGTGCAGTGGGTGTCAATGCTAACTTCCTGCCTATCACTGTAGTGTCCTTGACGTATACCTTTGTCAGGCACTAAATGAAGCCAAGGCAATTAAAAAGGTGTTATGGTCTGTTTTTTTTCTTTCCCTTCCTTTTCCTTGTCTTCTCTAGATCAGACCGGCTGTCTTCTCCTTCTCCACAAATCCCTCTCAACGGGTGGTCAGTTGTACATATTGTGTGTCACTAGGAGGGTATAAAGGGATTTCAAATTTAGCAAGGCATAATCCATTGCAGGCTTTATGCCTGTTTAAGCCGTGCACATCAAATCTGATTGCAATAACGAAGCGGGATAAGGAAAAAAGAAAAACATGCACTGTGCACGTGGACTGTGTGAGTACCGCACACACTTCTGCAGAGACACAATCAGATAAGCATACAAACACAGCCGGCTGATCATTTCAACCACAGGCAGATGAGACAGCGGTAGGTCAGTGACTTGGTGGAGGATCTTTCATGTTGACAATAGGAGGTAAACGACAAACTATGGTGGACTTAGTGGTCTGATGGCAGACCACCACAAAACACACTGCTGACCTGTTCACTGATCTAAACCGTCACGGTGGTACAGACCACAGCGGGAAGGGAGCAGATAGGGACTCGACTTGGGCCCGAGTCCAGCTCTTGTCAGAATAATTGTCGGAGAAGTAAATATTTCCCACTGGCTCGTGGCAGGCTGTGCCATTCATTAGGAGGTAGAAATGTAAATATTCTGCAGGGGGCATGATCCCTCCATGGTCCACTTTGTTTATGTTCTGTAGGAGCATTTCATCAGACTGGCTGGCTGCTTCGGTTAACCCATTGCCCAAGATCCTCCCCCCCCCCCCTCCTCTCTCTCTCCTCTCTCTCTCTCGCTCTCTCCCTCCTCCCTCCCCCCCCCCCCCCCCCCCACCAAGGTCGAGTGTAGAACAAAGTGGCAGAGCTCTTGCTATTAAAGATGAAATGCAGAGAGAGTGCATGTCAGGGAGCGTCTAAGGGAATAAAGAAGAATCGAGGATTTGGTTTAATGTGCCTGCCTTCGCCTTTGGACCTCCAATTGCGCACAAACTCAGAGTTATTTTACCCGGTAAGATAAGACCACATCCACACTAACACATTTTTTTAACACATTACCATGCTACGTTACCGCCTTGCCTCCACACTACTCCCGTGTTTTAGATCCCCAACAACAGAGACTTTTGAAAACGCTGCTGAGCCCGGTTTGGTTTGAAAACCCTGGGATTAGGTTTTAGTGTGGATGGGCTGCAACACCCGTGTTGGCTTCCTGATTCAGTCTTATCAGTAACAACGTGTCCTTTCCTGATTTATCACAGCCCTATCATCTGACCATTTACCGGAAGAAGCCCAAACAACATCAACCACGCCTGCCAGTGGTAAACGTAAAAGTGGATGATGGTTTCGCCATTGCCGTTCTTCCTCTGGAGTACTTTCGGCACCTAAGGAACCAACCGCAGAGAGGACAATCTGCTTCCTGTTGACGCGCATGCCCAGTGAACGTGAATGGTCACATGAGATGCGTTTTCAGGACAGATTATTTCTGAAATGGCGCAAAAAGGTTGCTTTCATTTTATGAAAACGTATCAGTGTGGATATAGCCCAAGTCTGCTGGTAGCAGGTTAGGTGGTGTGAATTCATATGTAGTTTATTTATATATGTGAGCAGGTGGGAGTAGATAGCTCTGGAATAAGATAACTGAACACTGGCTATAATGTTCCCCAATAAATACTGTAAGTTATGTACAACAAACCACTCCTTTCAGCCATCCTCCACTACTTGACCTTTCTCTGGCTGCTAGATAAATGGAAAGCTGGGGGAGCAATGATTTAGGAGAACTAGCACTAATCTGGATGGAGGGAGTGGGGAGAGGGAGAGAGCAGGAGAGAGGGCAAGAGCGAGAGAAATGTCAGAGATAACCACATGCAAACACAAAACAACAAAGCCACATAGCCTAGTGTCCGTCTGAAAGCTAGCGTTGACACCCCATCCCACCTGTATCATGGCGCACAATCGCCATCATCTAACCGACAACCTCTTTGCTAAATTGACTTAGTCCTAGATAAGGACGATGGAAGCCCACTTTGAATTGATTGTGTGATGTCTGCGACTTAGACCTGGGGGAGTTAAGCTGTTGGAGAGCTACACTTTCAAAGCCCGTGGAATTGTATCTAGGAAACGCTGAGCTGTAAACCGTCAGATTTGAATCATCCAACAAAATAAGAAAGCAAATGCTTGCAATATTTCGACTGGCCGAAAAAAATAAATGAGCGTGTGTTAGAATTATTACAACCTAACATATAAAGCGGAAACTCAAACAAGTTGCATCCCTGGGCAGGCCGCCAATTCTAGCTACTGTGCTATATGGTAGCTATAGCTGGGACTCACCGCCGGGTCTGTAAACAACGTCGTCTTCGGTGATGAAGGACGTGATCTCGCCGTTCTCGGTGCGCTCGTACCGGGACTTCTTCTTGGGCGTCTTCTTTTTGCCCTTCTTGCCCCCGTCCTCCGCTGTGCCGCTGCCGGCCCCGTTGATCCCGTTTTCGTTGTCCTCGTCCTCGCTGTGGTCGCTCTCGGCGTAGTTTTTTGCGCCACCTTCCAATGTGCAGCTGCGTCGCGGCCGTGAGCTCTCGCCCTCGCCGCGGTCGCCGTCGTGTCTCCGCGACTTGCCGCCGCCGCCGCCTCCGCCTCCGCCGCCGGCCTCGCGCTTGTCACGATCCCGGTCCCTGTCTCGCTCCTTCTCTCGCTCCTTGTCTTTGTCGGACGTCATGATCCGCCACGTGCCTTCCTCTGTCCTCTCACGGCTGGGCCTCCGTGAAAGGTAGACTGTGAGCCTGGGCTTCAGTCTTCTGAATTTAAAAGTCAAATCCAGGGAAAATTTGGCCACACCAACAACCCCAGTGTTCCGGAAAAGCTGCAGAGGTGGACAGATATGAAGAGAAGGAGGGAGCACAATTAGTGTCAGTGTTCAATAACCATCAAGATAATTGATTTTGAGAGCAGGGATACATTTCTTTGCAAGCAATATAGTAGCAAGTAATATAAAGGTCATATTTGGTGGCTAGGGAAACTGTTGCGGATAGGGGGGGCGGAAGGGGGGAGTAGGGAGATTAGCTGCTGGAAGTCAGGCGATGAGCTGTGCCGTCTCTTCTTCACCTTACAGTAATTGTTGGCTCTCCCCTCCAAAGGCGTGTATACTCTGGGGAGCAGTGAGCCACTCTATCAAAAGAAGCCAACCTTCAAGCCTCCTAGGCCAGCCAGTTCTGCTTAGTCTTACCAATCGCCAGTGAAAAGGAGCTTGAGAACATGAGAAACGCAGAGGGGGGATGGGAGGGGTGCTGCATTTATTTGTCACACAATAACCTTGAGGGTTTTGTAGCGGGAATCTTGAGAGGGGGCTGCTATTTGCTTTGGCAGAAGATACACGACTTAAAAGAAAGTGGGACTCTTCAGATCTAGTGTGTCGAAAGGCTTTTGCGCCTCCTCCGTCTATATCGCCCACCTCTAAAGCCTCACAGTAGAGCTAAATAGCTATCTATCCATCTAGCTAGCCAGAAAGCCTCTCTGGTAAGCAGCTGTCACAGGACACGGCGCAATTTGACTCATCTGTGTGTTTTGCTTGTGTGCAAGTGTGTGTCTGAGTGCGCGTTTGTGTGTATGCATTTATGTGTCTGCGCGTGTGATCTGGTTGGCTGGACAGCGCTCACCCCAGCCCTGTGCCCTGGCTGACAGTCATCAGCATGCTAATGTGAAGTGACAGCTCTGAAGGGGAGAATACAGCAATCCACTGGCAAGCTGCCAGAAAGAGAGCCAGATAGATATACACAAAGAGAAAGAGAGAAAAACAGAGAAAGAGAAAGGGCACAAAGAGGGAGTAGAGGTACGGCAATTCAAAATATTGCGGTATCGATTTTCACAAACAATATGATTAAGACATGGCTCCTTGTCATTCCTTGCATGTGTTGCGATTGAACTGAGATTAAATTAGTTTTAATAGATATTGCATGGGCTTACGGAATTCATTTAAACATGGCCACGGTTGGGGACGTATTACACTGAAGTTTAGTGTTTGTAAGCCAACCACAGACAGTCAACACAGTAAATATGGCTTGCCAACCACTAGCCAAGCAAGGCCTATTGGGAGTCGCACTGGAATCTCTGTAGACATTTACAGTTCACCAGGTTCTGGGCTTTTTTATCTCAAAGATATGTGATAATGGGCGTAAGATAACATGCAATGATTCTTTACATTTAACTACATCGTAAGATTTAAAGACTCTCCATTTTAAAAAGGGATGACACTGGTCTTCAGAGTAAAATCAATCCTAACCGCTGCAACAGTAAAACCGCTTGTCCAGTGTATTGACCAGAACATTAAAACATGCAGACGTTTGTTGGTATCGTGTGTGATCTGTTGGGATTAGCATATATCATAGGAATGTCGTATAGGGGAGTGTATCAAATCAAAGGCTATGGATATAGTCTCATGCTCACAATGATAGCTGCCATTTTCCACAAATATCATTCCCTCAAAAGTGGCCGGCTACCACTTTCTCTAAATACAATGGCAGTCTCCATAAACATGGCATAGAGGGAAGAGGCACTACACAGGAGGCCCACAAAGAAGCTGTCACACTTAGTTGCCAGTGTTTGCTTTTTTTCCTCCCCCTACTACAGATTAACTAGAAATAGCTATTAGAGCTCCCAGAGGGGCTAGACCTGGCAATCAGCACTCGTGTTACCATGGCTGTGATAGCGGCCCAGGAGAGTTGGAGGAGGGGGGAGGGGGGAGTAGAAAGAGAGAGTGAGAGATTTTTAAATGAAAATTATTCAGCATGTCTGCAAGTAGATGTGCAAATATTTGAAGACAGTGAAATATGTAGGGAGGGCCAAAGGAAATGGAAGGGCTCACGGCAGTCAGTCAGTTGTGCGCACGCACAAACACACACACACACACACACACACACAGGCGTGTTTGACAATGGCGCTCCACAGCGGCAGGGCCTGCCATCTCGTGAGCAGACACCAAGTGACAGGGCAGCTGCTCTTGTCAGCGACTTGAGCCCACCACAACACCAGGCCTGATTAAACTGCAGCCTCTTCATGGCCTTATTAATCACCTAATGATGAGTTACCACGGCGACTGCTGGGCTGCCACTACAGATAGGAACTGGAGCACAATGTGCTTGAGTGCCCTCACACACACACGCACACCCACCTGTGCCAGAACACATGGTTTTCCTCGTCGATACACGCATAAAAACAGCAGGGCTTGGGAGGTGTTAGTCGCATAAAAACAATGATAAAGTCCTACAGTTGATGTCACAGCTTTAATCCTGGGGGCTGCCAGGCTCCGTGGGTGAGCTAAACACCTCAGCTCGGCACTAATCACTATCAGAAGCCTCTGAGGACGGTAAACCATTGGGTATGAAAGGCTTGTCGTGCTTTCGTATTTTTTGAGTCTGGAACAAGAATCCACTCTCCACTTTCATGACCCAGAACTTCTTGTTTGGCATACGGACACTATGTGACCGTTTAAATGCTCTCTAATTATGTATTTATTTACAGGGTGTCGTGGATACATATTGTATTTGTAGGAATTCTGTATTACCATTATTAGTGTGTATGGTTTTATACATTTTTGGAATATTAGCTAAGAATATTATAAACCCAAATAAAATGACTACTGTTGCAGGTACTCAAGCAAATTTTTAACATTAGAAAGTTAAAGTGGAAAAATCTCAGACAAAACCACTCCGAAATTGAACAGCGGGTTCAATTGTAGAATTACCTTGTTAGCATGCTCACAGATAATTCAGATATTTCACAGATATGCGTGTGTGGTTCTGCAACCACATACACATTTCTTCAGTTAATGCACATGTCGACATGTCTGGTTCTAATTTGTTATGCTTAAATCTCCGCCCCGGAGTGCACGAATATTTTCAAATTTGTTGACGACAGATTTGAAATGTATTCCTGGTAAGCAGGTCTCATAAAGGGTTTCTGTACATGGAAAGCCTTTGGAAAACGTGAAAAATATTATTCATAACCACCAGTGCAAATTACACCAAAATTGCAGTATTCAATCACAAATCCAGTAGAGAATGAGCTAGGCCAGGAATCTAGGTAGGATCATAGAGGCCATCTCCCTGAAGACCATGATGCAAGTTTGGCGTAAAAATCTCAAAAACTGATGTTCACTTAGATTCTGTCACATCTTTTAAGAAAAAATGATACGCTAAGGGCCAATGCTGAAAATCACACAAACTGCATTTGCTGTTGACCCATGGCTCGTGTTCTCTCCAAATCACTTGGGGACACCCATCTCATCGCTCCCAACTGACATGCCCCCATCAATTGCGGGAAAAAGGCCAGTCGCTTGGGTAGGCGGCGTGGGTGGGCTGTGAATACCTAAAGACTACTTGCCGTTTCTATTCTCATTCATTTACTGGTACTTTGTATTTGTATATTTTGTCCTGCCATGCCCAGACTTCAGCAAGTAAAGTAACCAGGGTCATTATCGGTAACATGTTAATTATTTGGCCAATATACGCTCATTGTTGTGGTTTGGTGGCTGCAATTGTTTGTTTTGAAGCGGAACGAAAGGAGTCAATGGAAATGCAAATTATTTGTGAAGTAGAGTCGAAACCTTCTGGTACTTAAAAGTCATAATGTATTGATGGCGGAGGAAAATAAAAACGGAGGCAAAAGAAAAAGGTTTTTCCGCCCACTGCATGGTTGAAAGCAGAGCTGGCTGCTTCGACAATGAATAACAGTGGTGAGGGGGCAGGTGAGGCTTGGAGCTATTACACATCAATCACAGGGCCGGGAACATTTGAAAGATACCAGCTGTCTTAATGGAAAAGAAAAGGTGGGGGCATTGGCTGTGGAGAGTTTAGGGAATTGGGGGATAGGGGGGGGGGGGGTTTCTTTGCCACTGGCACCTAATCCACCATTTACATTACTGTAATAGAGTCAAGGGCTAGCAGCCAGCGGCCCCCCACTCAAATACATTTCTCTTTCTGATGCCTGCTTAAATGGGACCTTTGGCCTGAGAAAAAACCACCACAGCTTGTGACTCAATTAACTTTTTAAAAGAGATGTTTCATTTATTTAATCACTCCCACATCATGTACCAAAATGCACCATTATCTCGCTAGTTTTAAATATAACCTATCTAAATTGGTTTAGCTTTTTTGGGGAGTTAAAAATGCCCCAGACAACTTTTTGTAATTAATGATCTTGACTATGGATCTTTTGTATGGATTGACATACATAAATCAACCGCAATAACAATCTTGGTGAACTCTTTTTTGGGGCCAAGATTTAAATGTCATTTAAGGCACATTCAATCAGAGAATCATGAAGTAGCGGAATATGATTGGCAAGGGTTTAGCAGGAGGCTTTGCAAAAGGGATTGAATCAAATACTTGCATGATTGTAGATTAGAGAAAAATATTAGCATGAATACATACAGGGTTATTAACAAAGCGGGGGCGACTCAAATTAAACCGAATAAACCAGGCGGACCCTCAGCCGCGTGTGACGCCTGGAAGGGGGCTGAGCGAGCCGCCACGGCTTTCTCCCATAGCTCCTACCCATTACTCAGTAAAATCTAATCTAAGTTGCCATCCAAGCCCCTCAGAAACAACAGCCCGCTGAAAGGCTCAGCTGGAGGCGCAGAAGGGTAGGGGGGAGGCCACTTCATAAGGGCCCCTCTGTTTTGTCTTACCTGGTGAAATCATAGCACGGCTTTATTCTCTGAGCCCCTCTCTGTGCTTGCTTTCCCTGGTGACTAACAGGGCAGAGACACTTGTCTGCTCCACTTGTTTCTGCAATTCACTGATGAGTAACCACAGCATTTCGCTCTGCCAAAGCTGTGCTCACAAAGGCTCTATTTTTAAACCACAACTCCGGATTGGTTGAGCACATGTGCACTGAAACCTGCCTTAAGAAAAAATGTCTGCAAGGGATTCTTGTGCAATAAGGACATTTTTTAACAATGAGCTACCGTTATCTAGAATGTTTACCCTGCAATGGATTATCATTCAGCAAAGTATGAATCTCTGAATTTTCACGCATAATCTATGACTCAACCTTCCTAGCTCTGTAAAAGAAAAATCCAGCATGCATTGTCAAATACTAAGACCTCACAATCTCTAATGTATTGTTAAACCCTTTGGTATTCAGCGGGTGTGTGTTCTCTGTGTGAGTCCTAAATGGCGCAGAGAAAGCTGCCCGACATGTCACAATGTCTATTATCTACGAGGGTTGTGAGCAGGTCCATTTAACAGATTCTAATACCCACTACATCAACACAACAAGCATCCCTCTGCCTGCCATGTTTTTCCTGGCTGGGCTTGAGCTGAGGCCCATTGCTGCTCCTCTAGCTGTTTCATAGGGCATTATGTTTTGACACAGTTCCTCGGGGATATCGCAGGGTTGTTCATTGTCACATTTTTCCCCTTGCTGTAAAGTATGACATTTTGAGAAAATGCAATCATTGGCCACTAGAGATCAGCTTCCAGTATTGATGAGCTGAAGAAGCCTAAAAAACAGAAGATCCCAAAATGAGCTATGGAAGTTGCATTATCAGGAATGTGACCTCAATAGTTTTAATATTTTAATAGAAATTGAGGCCTAGCAGCTGGTCTGCCCAATTTCCTAATATATTTTTTACAGCGCAGAAATACAGAGAAAGAGATCCACGCAGCCTTTATCTGACCTGACAAGTTGTGCATCTAATGAATAATATTTAATTCCCACATGGAAAACAATATGCATACAAAGTGTTTTTTTATATAATTAAACGCAACGCAGATCCGTCAAAATTAATAAAATAGTGCTTCCCTGCCTAATCTTGATTTTTACATCGGTTTACAACACTGGCACTCTTGAAATGTTACAATATAAAGAATAAAATCATGTATCACTACAAGTGATCTTTAGCAATCAAATGGATGCTCACATACCCGAGATGCCTCTCAGCCTAATGGTCCTCTCCATCAATCCAGTCCAACGAGCGGACCAAATGAGGATTGTTGCAGGCGGGAATGAATTCAATATGGCTGCCCCACATCCTCCAGCTATTCTAATCACCTTGCCATTTAGAATGATATGCCGACACACAACACAACCAGCATAAATAGATTAGAGTGACGGGCAAGACAGCCCAGAGGTGCACGCTGACAACACAGACACCGTAAAGTGTCTTTAAGGAGTAACAAAGCCATTAGGTCAGCATGCAAAACTATTCCCCCCCCCCCCCCCCCCCCCCCCCTAAATTATTTAGCCTGACGGTTGTGCTCTATTCCCTGAACAGATGGTCGGGAGCCACGAAGGGTTGGTGCTGGGGTAGGGGGAAACAACAATCCCTTCATTGAAAAGTACAAAACAGCCTTGGCCAGAATCAAATCGACTCAAATACACCATGGGCTTACCTTTAATTAGGGAGGGCTTCCGTTTCAGAGACGGATGCCTCTTCTGCGACCACTAAACACCACCTCACCAGTCATTATGACTTTAATATTTTAGAAATGAAAACAATGAGAGGATCACTGGTCATCTCAGCCGCCTCTTTTGTTCCTTGGCCTCCATGCTAACTCCAGCCTTGGCTTACCTATCCAGTGCTATAACTCACACGTCAATGTGTAAACACTGCAAATAGACAATGCCCTGTAAACACTGGCCTTTGTAAGACGTGTTTGTTCAGTGAAGACGAGGACGTAGAAAGTAGCCAGGGGGGAAGGTGACTAGGGGCATATATTCTGTGTGGTTCTAGACCTCTTCAGCCACCATTACTGATCACAGGAGGGAAGGAAATAACACCATGCAGTGTTCACAATGAATCACCAGTCGTTTACACATTTAGACAAACGGATGGCAATAAGGAAACAACAGATATTGATATAAAACACAAATAAATAAAAACAGACCCTGGCTACAACATTCTAGTACCCTACGCTACGGGGGTATATCGCCATGGGGTGGTAGGGAAAAAAAGGCTGTTTGAACAAGAAGCATCTGAGCTCACAGCTACCATATCCTCTCCAGACAGCTCATAAAACATGCAGTGACTGGGACCTGGGCCTCTTAGAGCAGGGTTAGTTAGTTGAAGTCTGTCCAGCACATGGTCGCAAACACGCAGGTAGACCCTAAAGATTGTTTTGTAGACTGCATAAACAAGGCCATTCTGCAGGAAGCTGTACCACACAACACATGGAATTCAATCATTATATTTAGCGAAAGAGATAAGTTCAAATTATAAAGCCCACAGATCTCAGAAGAATGGGGTTTTGGGCAAGTTGGAGCGCGGTGGCTCGTTTCTAAGCGGTGTACAGTAGCAACCCCGCGGATTAAGTACAACCGTTCATGTGTGAAACGCAGACTTGATCCCTGACTGATAGTGTGCTCTGCCGCTAGCTAACACAGTGATTTCCCCCCCCCTCTCCTCCTCCCTCTCATAATTCAACTGTAATATATTAGATCACATAATGCATCTAAGAGCTGCAAAAATGCTTGGCTGTGCAACAACAATACCCCAGCAAAAGCACTTTGCGACACATCACAACATGGCCTCAGCGAGTGATACACTGCTAGTCTGTTTTTAAACTAAAAGGTGAACACAGCCGGCTCCTTGGCCCTGTTGTAGCCAATGAACCACAGATATTTTCGGAATGTTAATGTTAAGCTTCCACCATGGCAGCCTGAACTCAGCAGATTCCTCCTTTCACAGTTGTCCATGGGCTGCCGTTAACGACAATGACAACCCTACTTAGAATTAATAACATTAGCTTTTCATTAGAGGACAGATATTTTATTTTCGCAACGTTACTTTATGTTCACGGACCGGGATATATAAACTGAAGACAGTAGGTCTGCATGTAGTGCGACGGTGGACGTGAGCTCCCTGGCCTCTTCAACAGCACTCCATAAGCACGTTTTATGCGATACAATCGTTGACTAATCCCTCGCCTCTATTGTGTGTAAGCACACCACAAATGCCGCGCTTATGCATAGGAAATCAGCCCCCGGTGTCCCCGCTGTCGCAACGCCACGGTGAGCGGAAAATATGGGAGGGGAGGTCTGCGGACAGCCTTGTTAAAATGCCTGGCCACGTCATTGACAGGGATTATAAAACAACAGACGAGCCATGTTTGCCACACTGCTACATTCATCCGAGTGTACACACATGTATCAGTTTAGCATGTGTAAGCCATTGAAGCACATGCACGTTACAGAAAGGAAAATAAGTGCAGTGCTGCCCAGCGTGACTGTTTGCAGTGCTGGTCAGACTATATGCTCAGCCAATAAACGGCTGGACTGTGACGTGCCTTGACTTTCTCCAATCTTTCTTTCAGCAACCCCGTACATACATTGCCGCCCCTCCTCCTATATCACACCGGCAAATGGCGCCCTTCACACCGTACCCTCCTGTCCCATCTTTAAAAGGCTGAGGGGACGTCTTAGCCCACTGCACTAAAGTGACAGACCTGGCCTCTGCTCGCCAAGCCTGAGGGGAGGGGACATGGCTCGTCAGGGGAAATCGCTGCAATGAATAATTATGTTTCATAACACGCCCCGCACAGAAGCCCCACTACCACCACACACACGTGCGCACACACACACACACGCACACACACTCATTAGCATCAAATAATAATTAATGGGGAACTAGGGTGCACTGGAGAGTCTGCTTTTTGCTTTCTACAACAAGAGGGTCAATGTGCCCTTCAACCTTATTATCTCCCCATGGCTCACGGTTGAAAGCAGGAGACACCTCATCACTTCTGAAAGCAAATTATTGGCTTCAGATGCCAGTTCTGTCAGGAAGAGGGGAATCACTACATCACTACACTAAGCAAAAGAGCTCACTTTACACCGCCTTTTCCAACCCCACACCACATCACTAAAGGCCAACACAACAATTAAATAATGAGCATGAGGTTCCACCTAATAGATAGTCTAGGATAGTGAGAAGAGCTGAAGATAGGGGCTATTGGACATAGGCTTTACTTGATTTGGTTCGTTTTTTTTTTCGTTTTGCGGAATTTGCGCCAAGACAAAAAAAAGTATCTGTGATCAGCAGTAGCAAAGCCAGTCCTGATCGAATTAGCTCTGCACTAAGAGCTCCATTGATCTTGGCACTCATCTGGGCAGATGAGACCCAAGGAGGCAGCTGGTAATCCAATAGCAAGGATGGGAAGTGCTTCAAGGACTCTGCAGTGTTTACCCACCAATTTCCTAGGGAAAACAGCAAGATGTTAGCGCATGCCACTCAGCAAACTCATAGGGAGGGAGCCACAGAGCCTTGGGACCCTAAATGAAATGACTGAGGACTACTGGGAAACCAAAAGCAAGGTGCTTGAAAGCAGAACGTAATTACTTTTGCTTGGGCCATCTTGCAAAACGTAAACAGGATGATTCAAGCGCAAATCTAGATCAGTGTTTAAATGAGCTGTGCCGTAATGCTCTGCCTCTAATGGAGCTTTCACTTAATACTTTTCTAGGAAAGGAGGCTGAAAGCTAGCCTGCTTCGCTGGGATCCTAGTCTTTCAGATACACGACTGTGAGACTAGGAGGAGAAAAAGGAAAGATCTAAGCTTGCCACTTGATTAACTGAATTATTGATCTAGATCAACTCTGCTACGATAAGATGTTATAGCTGACACATAGATCTTCTACCTTTATGGTGTGATGGCTTCATTGCAGCAGGCATTCATGCACACATTCACAATCAATCTTGCATGACATAAATGACATAAAAAATAAAAAAGCCAGTGTGGAGAAAGCACTGGAAGATGAAAAGGAGCACGTATAAAGAAAAAGGGCAGTTCTGAGGTTGGTTTTGGTAGGTGGTTGTAGTTAAAGCAAAGCATTAGAGTTCTGTCTACAAGTTTTGTATTTACTTAAATGAGTGCTCCATAAATAGACTATCGTTTTTTACAAACACAAGAGCCATCGCATCTAGATGAACTAGATGAAGGAGGGAGGGTCACTCTATAAACATCTGTATTTGCTTTTGTAATTACTCAAACAGATGCCGTTTTTTCTAATCAATACAAACGATAAACTAGTAGCCAGACAATGTCAACATCATTTATATACACCAATAATTCATCA
This sequence comes from Melanogrammus aeglefinus, assembly GCA_900291075.1. Classification (NCBI taxonomy): domain Eukaryota; kingdom Metazoa; phylum Chordata; class Actinopteri; order Gadiformes; family Gadidae; genus Melanogrammus; species Melanogrammus aeglefinus. The sequence goes on along the minus strand of OLKM01000265.1, from coordinate 280,977 downwards.
TCAACACCTGATTCTATCTGGAATATTTTTTTTCTTTCAAATAAAACCACCACCTTCCTTTATCTCAGCCCCAGTAATGTAATTAGTCTAATAAAAAATTTTGTGCTAGAATTACAATAACAACGTGACACTAATAATAGCGCCTTTTTATCCCTTAACGTCAAATCATTTTGTCTGCTCCAACTGCAATACTCTGTAATACTCCTACTGGTTTCTATGATGGCTTAGAGAGAGCATTCAGGACCGAGTCTGTAAACCGTGTTGATCGTGGAAAGGGGGGGGGAAAGGAGCCAACCGCTAAACCTGATCTGCTGATTTAGTCTGTTAGAAAAACTAGCGTTCGCGGCTAAAATAAACAAAACTTCAAAGCACCAGGACTAAAACAAACGTAGTGAGTGCAGTGCACGGACGGCAGATGGCTAGCATTTCCCATTCAGCGGGCACAGCCATTTCCCTAAATGGATCCGTGCACATTCAGTAAGGATGGCCGCATCAGGGTTGTTTAACTGAGTGTGTGTTAGCACATTCATGTTTAATAGGGTAAGGGATGCGGCCAAGGGTCAAGAAAGGTAGAACTGAAATATTATCCATGAGCTTATTCCATAGCCATTTAAACCTGTATTATGTTATATGGCTGTCACTCCCAAAATGTATACAGCCCTGATTAAACATGAAGCCAACCACGTCATAACATTGAGTTTCAGTGATAAAGTAATTAGAATTCAACATACTGTGATTTACATTTTTCAATTTGATAAATAGCAGACAGCATCGATGTGTGAACCACAAATATTTAGATTTGTAAATACTGTGCGCACAAACGCATGTAAGCATGTATATTTATATATATACACAAATCCCATGGCACACCAATAACCTTGGGGAAGTCTACTTGTGCCATTTCGTCATGGAACAGTACGGCTTTTTATGCCTTTAGTCACCCAACCACTACCACCAGCATGACAACAAAGAGCTGTTTATACAAAAGGATTATCTACAAGTGTTCCTTTAATCAGCACACGGCAAGACAGCAGAAATCCCTCAACAGCAGTCCCTGTGGAATACCTTTCTCTGTAAAGCCCTATCAGGAGGAGTATCTGGAGGATGAAATGATGTGCTGAGAGAGAGTGAGTGAGTGAGGGAGGGACTTTGTGAGGGAGAAAGAGAGCGATAGAGAGAGAGACAACATTTTTAAAAGGTAAATGATGGCAGCGGTTGCTCCTCAGGGTCCCTTGTTGTGTTGCATCCTGCTGATTTACACCCCCTTTGTGAGCCCCGGTGTACGTTACAAAAGCTAGATAAGTGGCACAGTAAGTTATAACAAACCGGTACTTGATAAATTGGCAAAGCAGACATTCTGCACGAGGGCTTGTGGGTGCTAGAGATCAGCAGCAGACAGATGTCCAGCCTTGCCCCCCCACCCTGACATAAGAGTCACACATTAACCCAGGAAGGACAAGCAATGTGTTCAAACAAAGAAATGAGTTTCCTCGTTCTTTATCAGCAGCACCGCATCGGAACCTCTATTTAACACAACCCGTCTCTCTTTTATCGTTTGCAAGAACTCTGCAGTTTGGATATTTATCAAACAAACAACTGAGGTCGCTCTCAGCGCTAGTAGGTCGTGATAAGGTGCAGACTACTTGCACAGGCAAAGCTGCAATCTGATAGTGTGTGGTTGCGACACTAGACGCAAGCAGAGGAATGGATCAGGATGTCAACCTGGATGGATAGAAAAATCTATTTTACAAATATATTAAATGCAGCTTGAAGAACAAACGATAAAATGACCGCCCTTTCTGAGAAAGAGCAAACGGCACTGAACAAACACTGCTGTCCAAGAATCACACATCAAAACTATAATCATCTGTTGTCTTAAATTATCTTTGTCTTCTAGCAGACCATTATAGATACGGTACGGTACAACGTCATTTCCTCCAGATTTTGCATGTTAACAATCATCGGCTCCAAGCCGGAAACCAGTGGGTAAAAGATTTGTTATCTGTAATGTTTGGGACCAGCTTGAAGACGTCGCGTAATCTGGCAGGTGGATCAGGAGGAACCAGACATGGTTATCAGGACATCACCTTTCGGTTTCTGCTTGTTAACATATCTGGATCATTGCATTCATATTTACAACAGAGAGAAAAGGATGCCAGCAGAAACAATTACATTCCCCCCCCTCCCCACCCCGCTCCCATCGACTACTGTAGCTTCGCAATCAAGCCCATTAGATCGGGCTCGGAATTAGCGGAGTTAACTTAAAACACTGACACACATCAAGCCAAGTCATTAGCCTGTCTTTTTGACACGCAGAAAAAAAAAATAGAATGATTTGCCGGTTCAGAGAAGCTCTCCCTTCATGCTGCCCAAGGCAATCCCTATCGTCTACCTCATTATTATGAGAAGAACAAGGCCGCTGATGAATCTGACTGAATCAGAATAGATTAAATGAAAGGTGCTCCCATAATGCCCTCGCTTACCCACAGCAGCAGGCTGCTTTGAGCTGGTCGTCTTTCAGACAAAAGGAATGCAGTTGTTAGCCCACAGTGTGGGCTAAATATACAGATAAATCTCACTCAGCCAAGCTGGAGAATCAAAGGGGAATTGTTAGGCTGCAACACTCCCACGCAGCTGCACCAACTGTAAAGAGAAAAGACTGTCAAACAGCTTTAGCTGCCGATACTAGCTGAGCTGACAAGTGCCCATGATATACGTTGAGGGATGAAGACATCCATTCCTGTGTAGGAAGAGGTTTTCCAGATATGATCGTCTGCGATGCTCCACTCCTTTATTACTGGTTCGAAGGGAGAGTCAGCCGCCAACCCCCCCCCCCCCCCCCCCAATTCACGTTGCCATGGCGACAAATGAAAAGGAGAATCACATGCACAACTAATCAAATGAGTGAGTGACAATAAGTCAATATATTCTGTGTGGACTAGCAATAAATCGGCATAGTAACAGGCTACACTTAGAGCCTTTCAGCGGTGTTAGTCTGTACAACGTCTGTACATGAGAATATTGTGTCAATAATGTGCCTCGCAGGCTTGCTACGGATAGAGACAATTAGGACATGGTATTTAATCTTCAAAAATTCTTAACAAATAAGGCATTCCTCAGAGTGTGTTGTTCCAGGCAGACAGAGAAGGAGACAATACCTTAAGAGTTTACAAAAACAATAACTCTGAGATAATTGTCGTGATTCCATGTTGATGGTCTCAGATGTTACTATTTGAAAGTATCATGTATAAATATATATAATAAACCAACCAATTCTTTAAGTAGATCAGTGGAAGAAAAAAAAGCACCATAAATGCAAAGTTGGATGAAAGTCATCCCTTCACAACTAGTTAAACACAAGCGAGATAAATGGGCAAATTTATCAGCAAATATTACCATTCGCCACATGACAAGTAATCATTAAGGAAGGCACGGATACATTATTCATCGACTTATGTATAATTCAGATTTAACAGCAGATTCTATGCATAAATAAAGCTATGATACATTTATACACATTAAATGTTTACTCGCTAAAATATGATACAAGAGCGCAGCATGCCCGCCTCCCTGCTGCCGTTACTCAATTATTAGTTTCCTTTCCACGGTTGGCGATGTCGACGAAGGACCATTAAGTAGGTACGACAACATGGAGGACTGACGCTTACACACGTCAACAAGCCTGGACGGTGATTTGAGTCAGTCCACGTCCCACGTTGTTAAAAGACATAATTTGGTTGGCGTCGAAACAAAACTAATTAACCGAGCAGGGGGTCAGGGCTTGATTGGGTGTGGTTGAACAAATACATCCTGGTGAGGTTTGAACACAGGAGCAACGATCAAAGACGTGCTTACTCGAAATGAGGGAACGACAATGTAGAGAGGTGAATAAAGCTGCCCATTACAGGCGCGCGGCGGCGAACACCTTTAAATTATGCCAGGGAAGTCAAATCATGTCTACATTTATGTACCGTCATAATATCCTCCGCACACACTCATGGAAGAAAGGGAGAGAATGATCTTAGTGTGCATTCTGATCCAATAGCAGGGTTGTGCGAGGCGTTCTCTCATCAGATGTCTGTGGCTATAGCGTACAACAGCCTGATTCAGAGGCTTAGTCAGCCACCGAGGACAAAATGCTAGTGACACACACACACACACACACACACACACACACACACACACACACACACACACACACACACACACACACACACACCACACACACACACACACACACACACACACACACACACACACACACACACACACACACACTTGAGAGCAAGCTTGCTCCATTGCTGCCATTCCACTTTATGACCATGCACTGAATTAACAAGGCCAGATGTCCCCCTCTTAACATGTGTGAAAGTGCACTCGGCTGGGCTCAGCTGCTTTAAGAAGCCACAGATATAGGGAGCAAAGGGCGCAAAGAAGGTAGAGACGGTCTTTGGGTTTAAACAGGCTTTAAAGGGAGTATCCTCTCTGCATTACAGAAATCGCATGGCATTGTGTGAGCACTCCCCATTTCAGTCGTCACCCACCAGAGGGTACAAACTCGTTCGCTGCCCCACCACCACCACCATTTCAGCTTTTGTGTCAGTTAATGTATTCCAAATGAAAACCTGGTACGAGACAAGGACAACAGGTCAAGAGCTGACAAGCTAGGCTAAGAGGTTCCATTTAGAAATGAAATCCAACTATCTAAGGAAGTGATATAGTTGTGGGTTGAAAAACCGCTGTGTATAGATCTACGAAAGGGGGGCGAGAATGGAACCGACAACGGTTTGGGAGCCATTGGATCTGATTGATTTTCCACCCGCCTTTATGATTTGGCTGCTCTTTCTGTATTGTGAGGATGGTGACTGGGTGTTACACCTTTGAAGGGGGTTTTGGGCTGTGCAGTAAGACAAATTCTGACAGCTCTAGGAGCTAGAGGGTTTAAATGCAGCTGCTGCGCCTGGTTTGATGTGATCAGCCTCAGCCCAAAGCCTTGCAATTTGAAGCCCTCCCTTTCAAATCTGCACATCTGTTCTCATTCACAGCGTAAAACAATGCAATCACGATGTTTCTGTGTAATTACATAGGAATAGAGTTGCGTCATGAAGGCTAGAACCCTAAACGATGGGGAAGAACCACCTAGAACTACCATACGAGTGTTAGTCACATAAAACCAAAAGGTGGTCGTAGAAATCCCATTCACAACAAGTTGTTTCCTCAACTGCCCTGCGCATTACATCATGATTTTAAAGAAAAAACAACAGACAGACAGACACAAAGACAAACCCCACAGTGCGTTCCTGTCAGCCATGTAGAGCCATCACCCCCGCACACAGGGGGGAGGGGGTTGGGCTGAGATATCAGCATGGTGCAATCCCAGAGAGAGCCATCATGCGAGCAAATTAAATAACATTTTCCCAATGTCCTGTCAAACACACACTTATGAAGGATCTCTCGTAACAGGTCAGGTCACAAACCACATTTGATCCGAGTACAGCTCGTCACATTGCTCCGATGTGAAATTTTGTGCACATGTGTTTTTGTGTGCATATCTGTGTGTCTGTGCCTGTGTATGGGACTAGCAACAATCTACACTCGGCCAGTTGTGAAAACTGTGTTCAAGAGGAGAAGTGACTCACTATGCTTATCCTTCCCAGGGTGTACATGAATCGACAACACAGGCAGTGCACTCAGACGGAGATCAAATTACACATCCGACTTCATTTCCCACAGACATGAGCACAGCGTGCTGCAAGGCAGATGATGTACGACAACACCGAGAACATAATGGCAGCCTATACATGTTGAAGATTTAGGACTCGGCCGGGTTTATTCCTTCGTCTGCCAGAGAACGTTTACAACCATCCCCTTACAAATCCCTTACTGCTGCTCAACTCCAGTTCTTGTGAGCAACTCTATTAAGAGGATTGACCATTTCCGCTCTAATTCAATCTACAGTTGTGAAAAAAGAAGGGTCCGCTACATCCAGGGTTGGGTGTCTTTATTTCAAGTATGTTGAACAGGTATAGCTCTCTAATTTCACCCTATGGCCGGGTGCATTTGGCCTTCACTTCCCCTTAGACCTTTGTTTTGTACCAAACACATGATTCAGCCTAAACCATTACACTGATTCCATTCACACTATTGATATGCTAATTGAGCCCAGGGGCCTGTTTCTTCCCAAATCCTGTGGTTAAGAAAAAAACAGTCCATGAGAGCAGAGCCTTTAGGTAGAAACTTGAACTGGGTGAGCCAGCTTCCCCACTAGATCTACACTGGGAAACCTTACATTTAAGAAAACAATAATGAGCAATGAGTAGAGATGGCATAAACATCTTTCCTCTTGATTGTTCAAAAACTCAGCTCAATACTTAAGCTAGGAATCATTCTGTTCTCTGAGACCTTTTACCTCCAATAGAATGTTAACAAAAAGGCTAGCATGGTCGGGGTTGCATCAACAACTCAACTTAAGGCTTTCACTAAACAACTAATATGTTAGGATGTACCTTTAAAGCGCTGTCCTTCCTTTGGGGGGAGAGGTGTGTGTGTGTGTGTGTGTGTGTGTGTGTGTGTGTGTGTGTGTGTGTGTGTGTGTGTGTGTGTGTGTGTGTGTGTGTGTGTGTGTGTGTGTGTGTGTGTGTGTGTGTGTGTGTGTGTGTTAAAGCTGAGGGTCAATCCTTAGTTAACAGGGAGAAAAAAGCTACTGGGAGGGTAGGTAGTGAATGGAGAAAATAATAAAATTATCAGCAGAGCAATAATATGTCCCTTTAGATGGCTATTTAAAAATAAGAATGTGGAGGTGTAGGGTGATCAACAAATATTGTTTTTTTTTTAATGCTGATGCTAAAGGAAAAGCAACTCACTGCTTCCTTAATATGAATCTAGATGCAAGGCTGGATCTTATTTGTGCTTATGTGGCTGGCTGCCCTGGGGACTGTAGTCACATGAAAATGTACTAAGACGAATTTTACAGCAATTTAAATAAACAACCCCCTCCCCTCCCCCCTCTATAAAGCGAAAACACCAGATAAGCAGACTGCCAGACAAACAAAATTGTAGTCGCTTTCAAATCTCTAAGCTTTAAACCTCGACAACACACACAAACAATCACAGTTGTGCTTTCTTGCGCTTTTCAAATAACCATAGTGAAGACTGTGTTGGCCTGGTTGGTCAGAGCTACGAGCTTCGTGTGTGTGTTTAGAAGTTTAAGATAATATAGGGGTTCTACAAGTTTGCCAGGAGGCTGTGTAGTGACTTCCAGGGTCAATTACATTGTTTCAACAACAGTCAACTGTATTCTCTCTCCAAAAATCCAATAATCAATAGTTTGACACGGTCAAAAGGCCCCCATAAAAACCAACGACAAGGCCTATATGCGAAACAGTGGAAATCCCCTTAAGTGTAACGTTATGTATGGCTGACTCATCTAGATCAGTGCTCAACACCTTTCTCTTGTCAAAACCACATTCCTTGGGAGACTCGTTGATAACAGGGTAACAACAGAGTAACGACATCACAAGTGAGAGGTTTAAATGAGATATGTCTGTCATTTAAAGCACATATTCAGGCAGTTATGCTCAGTGTAAAAGAACAGCGTAGAAATGTAAACGTCTTGCTAGGTCATGCGGGTTGTTGAGGGTACGTGCCACACTCAACACAAAGACAAAGTTTACAACAACGCGGAAAACTTTCGAGTATTCAATAACATTGGACTCTGAGGTCAGGGACTCCCTGTTGGGTTTCACATAACGTACACTCGTATTTAAAAAGAGTGTGAATGCAGTGGCTTTGACTTAACCATTGAAATACGCCAGCATTCCTTGTCTTTATTTCCCATACAAACTGCTCCCCACCCCACCCCCCCTCTCTCTCTCTCTCTCTCTCCATTTCTCCCCCTTGCATTCAACTACTCACCCGCCAGTCTGGTGATTCTAGAGTTCCAACCCCTGCTGCAAACAACTTCAACACGTATCCTTGCCCCAGACGACCCAAAGAACTTGTAGTCCTGGATCGAGTCCCAGCAGCGGGATTCAGCGATTTGAACAGTCTATCCCTGGAAGTGGGGGGGAAGCCGCTGCTCGTGCGGAGCGAGATGAACACTTGACACAACAAAAGACGAGGTTTCACTTCTTATTCGCGTACGAATCGCCAGGGCACGCTATTCGAAAAGCGCCCGTTTTTGTTCTATTCCATTTCGCCTTCTTGTGTCGTCCTACGGCGCAAACGTGAAAAGTATATTGCGCTGTTAGTTCGAGGGATAGCAAATCAGTGAGTTCGCCGTTTACATGCTCCTCTTCCTTTTTCCACACACATACACGCGCGCGTTATCCCCCTCGCTCTCCCCCCCTTCGTGTGCACACACTCCACGTTCTACCTATCACTCCATCGGTCTCGGCAACCCCCCTCCCCTCTTCAGCTGTTCAACAGACGCATCCACATGGCTGACCTAGTCTTTCTTTATCCAGACACTAGTGGAGGAGAATTACTCCCTTCCACCCCACCACGCTAAAAACACGAGCGAAACAAAACATGGACTGGATTCAAATTATCGACGGGACAAAGGAACGCCAATGGGGCTGGTGATTGATGACAGCCCGTAGGGATATGATGTGTTAGAGGCATCGTTGGCAAAGATGCTGAACAATGGTCTCATAAAAGGGAAATTCCACAGCAAATTTTGTTTTGACTAATAGTAGGCTGCAATGTACTGTCATTGTAAAGGGATTGATGAAGAATAACATAAAAAAGGTATTGGGGTAAATGATGTTAACCATCTTTTTAATCAACAAAAACTCTTTATCTTAAGAGAAAACATAAGGCTATGCCTCTGCTGAAATACAAACAAGAGGTAGGCTACTGAATGCTGCGCAGGCTCTGGGAGCTCATTTGCATTTTTAGATCATTAATTAATTATTCAATCCACCCATTAAAATGTCAGGAAGAACAGAGGGAAATAATCTGAACAGGCAATTAGCAATACAGAATAGTTAGCAAGTACTGTGACACATACTCCACAAGCATACAAAAAACGTCATCGTATTTTTTTTTGTGTGAAGATCTCACTGCTTTGTCTTTTCTGATGATAAGGATACAGCTCCTTGGCTGTTAATCTAAATCCTCTCAGTCCTAATGAAGAAATCTGGCCATCACGCACACCAACCCGCTATCGTAGGAGTGGGAAAACAAGGATAGACCGCATTAGGTTATGAAATTTATAGGGTCATTTTCATTCCACTTAGCAAGTAGCTTGACACATTTTCATTGTCTAAAAGATGATATTGGATCACTGTCAAAATCCAGTTATCTCAAGCAAATAGCGCACGCATCAGGCCCTTGGCACTTAAGACAAACATGTGCATGGAGGGCAGGCTGCTCGGATCAATAAGAATTGAGTTTAGGGTGATGCGTGGGGGGTCCTTCATTGTACTACAAACCATGTTTGCTGCTTTCGCATTGGGGGGGAGGAGGAGGTTGGTTTTTCCCGTGCTGCAAAGTGCTTTTCTCAAACCAGAGGCCAGCCTGGAGGTGTCCTATACTCCACCCCTCCCCCCAAACACACACACCTTCAAGAGTCACAGAGCCTCCCTCCGTCAGACATTGTATACATTTCACAGGGTCAACGTTTATGATATTTACACACATTAAAACAGAGGAGCCACACTCATTCTCTTTCGACTTCCTTTTTCACAAAATGGATCGATACAAATACGGAAAGTGAAGTGCCGACCACGACAAAGATCCATTGTTTTTTGTCGCAATGTGAATAACAGCGTGAGCTTAAAAGAAACGCCTTGGAAAAAAAACACCATCTTAGCTTCACTGAATGCTCAATGATGCCCATCATTCCCATTGGGAGGGGATTTTAAACCATTCCCAAAAGGAGGAAGGAAGAAATAAAGGAAGAGCATGTGGTCTCTTTAGTCATTGTACCAAGCCCCCATTTAAGGCTTTCAGCCCAGGCAGGGAGAAAGCGCTGATGGCTGCATCACCTTGAGTCCTCTCTCTCCTCAGGCTGTCCAAAGCAGCAGCACACGGCTGGACTGACTACCGTTGGTGCATGCTCCCCTCTTATGCTCCCCTGGCAGATGAGATCCCATTATTAGGCAGACGAGAACTCCACCTCCAGGATTTCACAGCTCCTCTGTTTATCACATGGCTCTGTCAAGTTGGGCACCATTAACCGATAATGAAAGGAGACAACCGGTGCGGTTACAAGCGGAGCACTCTGCATTCTACAGGCCTAAGCATGTATCTGGGGTAGCTGACTGTGTCTATTCAATTTGGGGTAAGCATACAAATGGGCTATCACAATACCTTTTACCCTAAGCACCCCCTCCGTTCCCTTTTTTTTTTTTTTTTCCACAGCTACAGTTCCTTCAAGCCTCGCAGAGGAAAACCAATGGTATTCTTGGTGTCTTGCTCTTTGCTCTGTAATCAAATCTAACAAAACGTTTTGTGGCTCAAAGGCACACTCATGCTGGTGTTCTTCTTTTGTAGAGGAACAAAAATCTGAGATTTTCTCCGTGGGAAAAAGATCACCTGTCCTAGACGGTAACTGACCGTAAATAAATAAACAACTCCACCCCCCATTCCAAATGTTTCCCCTGTACGTTTTCATCCAAGGGCAGTGCAGCCTCCTCTTTGTCTCCGAAGGATCCAGCTACAGTATGTTTATAGGATTTCTGTAGCCACTCACGCTCATTAATAATGAATACTTAACAAAAGCAAGGGCCGACACACACGCATTGTTTGCCGTGGTCTGATTACCCGACGCTGGAGAAAAACAAACTTCTCGGGAGGTGGGGAGCGGCAGAGGATGAGAGGGAGAGGGAGAGAGAGAGAGAGAGAGGGGAGAGGACGAGAGAGAAGGAGAGAAGCAAATACAAATAAGTCAGCCAGTAGCTGAGACAACAGAATATGGTGACATGGATGAGTGAGCCAAGCACCCGGGAGACTTGGCAAGCCTTGGGGGCGCTGCCCTCTTAAGCACTCATATCTAGCAACTTCATTGAATACATGCAGCATGGATCCAGCAGACAAGATACGGAAAGAGTCAAATTATGGGTTGCGAAAGGCAACAGGGTGTGTGTGTGGCAGCTGTGTTTGGTGTGTGTGTTTGGCTGGGGGAAGGATGCATTAATAGAAGTAGACACTCCTCTTTCCCATGAAAAATGTCAACACTTCTAACACTTCCTTCTCGGTAGGAGACCGCACACACACACGCACGCACACAAAAAAACACAAAAAAAAAGATAAGTTATCTATAGAAACTCAAGCCATGTCAGGTCTTTGATCTTTCTAAGATAAACACTGACTCGTATTGTTGACCCTGGTCCTGTCCTTATAAAGACCAGAGAAGGAGAATGTGAACCAGCTCTTCAATCAGACTGCTGATAGGAAGCAAACAGCAAAAAGAGTGATATCAAATCGATGACCGCCACCACGGCGTCAAAGTCTATTGTCACTCGGGAGGGTGCTGGAACACCACTTGATCGGACTACAGCAGCAGAAATGTACTTCAGTGTAGGAAGCCTCTACTTCATATTTACCACACATAAACAACGGCCATTTCTCTGAGCTTGTAACCTACTGCACAGTACACCAATACTAACACTGGGGTGCCGTGGCGAGGGGTTTTATCTGTAAGACAAATTCCAATGATATGGGCTGTTAAAAGTTATCGTTTTACCACGACAGAGTCATCGGATGTAGCTTTTAGACCGGGTGCAAGCGGAAATCGTTTTTTTATCTGACTAATAAAAAATAAGAATTGCCCTGCAGGCAGTCGGGAAAGGAAATGCAATGAAAACTAACCTCTTCCATCTCCTCCCCAAGAAAGTAATTTGAGAGCATTACTTAATATGTTCAGCAACACATTTGTGTGTAGACAGATTTGTCATTTGTGGAGATGTTGTTACAGCTAAAAATCAACACCAAACACAGCCCTAACCCCATAAATACTGGGAGGAAAATGTGTCTGTGAAATCTCAATGATGTACTATTTTAGCATTGAAACACAAAGCCCTAGTAGAGGGACAAAGGCCTCACTTGAAATGAAGACATCCGTCTGAGACAATCGAGCCAGACAAAGGCACAAACCAACCGTTTCAGGGGGGGTTGGTAAATAAGGGCGCTACCTAGCAAAACCATTCTTTTGCATCATTAACACAGTTGTAAAATGTGAGCAAAACAAAGAAAGACTTTCATTGGCTGCAATTAGTCAAAAGAAGGAGGCTCACATAGCGGTCTTGTTTACATAGCTATTCACGGTCATATTTGGCAGTCTTGCCACACTTGTAGGTTACACAGGTTTATTATATTTGCCAAGTTACACAAACTCAGGAAAGTAAGACTTGCTCACAAGAGCAATATGGTAGATCTATTGGACGTAAAACAAGTTACCCAAATGAAACTACATTCCAGATCAAAGGTGCAAAGACATGGTGAATAAATGGATCCAATATAAGTCACTTTGACATAAGAGATTCATTTTAGGAAACAGAAATATCACCCATTCCACAGTAGGTGATTTATTTGATAAGCTCATGCCCTGCTGCTGATTTATCGGGCCCATGACTTCGGCCCATTCACTAGTCAACTAACAGGTCTTTTGGTTCCCATATTTGTCTGTTTGAAGTAATGACAAGGCCAAAGCAACTTACATGAAAGCACAACATTCCTGGCTCTGAGAGATCTCTAAATTATTCACATTACTGGGAACGGTTACACACAACATTTTCAGACACGTCTGCAAGAAATGGACACATAAGCGCGAACAAGTCAGAAACAACAGCGAGGCTCATGGAGTTCCCTGGGTGTTTTTTTTCACTGACATTCCTTTAGGTACTTACATGGGGCTGTCTATGTCTGTCTGAGTCTCCAGGCAAAACAGGTTGCCATTCATCTAAATAAAAGAGCATTTCACAGGGCACACACACACACACACGGAGGAACCGGACTGAATACTTTTCAGGGGAGTAAGAGAGCAAGAAAGATGTGGTGCAAAAGGGGAAGTTTACATTTGAGCCTGATCCTATTGTGAACAAAGACATGGAAAGGAAAATAAACAACGCATGTGTACGTGTGTGTGTGTGTGTGTGTGTGTGTGTGTGTGTGTGTGTGTGTGTGTGTGTGTGTGTGTGTGTGTGTGTGTGTGTGTGTGTGTGTGTGTGTGTGTGTGTGTGTGTGTGTGTACGCCTGTTTGATATAGCAACACAGCTCTGGAACCAATTAGAGAGAGTTGATTCCAGAAGTGAAATTAAACTAAATGGCAAACAGGTTCTTCGCAGTGACGTCGAGTCACATAGACGCGGTCTTGTGTTTGCCATACAAGACAGTGTTGATTTGAAAGCCATACAAGTGGCAGGAGCATAGGGGGCCAAAAGGAGACACTGTTGTTTGAGCTGCGGGGGTTTCTATGTGGTTACTATCGCTCCACTAATCTCTTCAGATAGCCTGTGTCTGCCTCATTTCACAAGTAGTGCATGGCTACCCTAATCTTAAAAAGACTGCCACCCCATGGACACAGAGTGGAAGTGCAACCTCATACTGTTGCTGTGCAAAGTCAAAAAAAATTACAGAAAAAAAACGCCTTGCTTTGCATGTGCTATGTCCACAGCATTTAAGACTAATTTATGCCGAGTGGGGTTTAATGCTTGGCATATGGATTTTTGTAGTTTTGTTTTGCTTTATATTGCCCAATCGCTTATTTTTTATAACCAATAGAATATCATGATTCCCAGATAACCTGATACTAAAGAGGATTTAATGATTTAAATAATTTATTAAAACCCATCTCGCACCCCATCACCCCAGTCAGCGAGCCTGTCAGCTTGTCTGCATAAGCCATTGTGACAAAAGGATGCATTATTCACCAGGCAGAAAGCAGGCAGGGTGTTCAGAGGCCGCTTTGAGATTTGTCTCATTCTGTTATTCTGTTAGCATGGACTGAGCATGGAGCCACCAGTTTGGAAATCCGTGGCGAGGTCAAGAGGATCCACTTAGCCGTGCGCCGGCCTCCAGTGCCCTGCTCGCGTCAGAAACCAACAAGTCTATCGGTGGCCACGCGGCAGCAGCCCTGCTCTGGAAGACATCTATATTAACGGCTGCACCCTGGATCATTAGTAAAAAAGCTATGCAATTAGAACAAATGGAGATGAGTGGGAGGAAGGACAGCAGCATAGCTGCCTGGTTTAGCATAGTGTGACTAGTGCAGCCATAGGCGTAGTATATTGTATTGGTTTGAACAAAGGAAGCAACTGCAAAGACAACATTAAGCATGTGGCTCACTTCAATTCCAACGTGTATGTTTTAGGAGAACACCGGAAGCGATAGCGATTAGCCTCTTTAGGAGTCCAAAATTACAGTTCATCTGATTGTTTGGTTTTCGTAGCCTTGTCCCTATAGGTAGGAGAACGGGCACATATTTGCACACAATTCAGTCGGCAATGCCTGCGTCTTTGGATTGCTGACGCCTGTCATTACTGTCAATGTCATTGAAGGAAGAGGCTTTGTGGAGTGTGACTGTCTCCCGTTATGTTGTTGCTATGGTGGATGGGGGCGTGTGTTTTTGCTGGGGGGATGGGGTGGGGGTGGCTTGTTTTGCATAATGCAGACAGTATCTATCCCATTATAGATTTTTGAGTGTGGAAGGGAAATACATTGTTGTGTAAGAGCAACAGTAGCCGGGGAAGGAGAGCGGTAGACTTAACGTCGGGGAATGAAAGAGCGCATGGAAAGGAAGATGAAGCACCATTAGAAAGGGGGCCATTATTCATAACACTGTTGTTTGATATGGAGCAGAAACACGCAGAACTGAAGAAATACTAATTACTGTGGGGGGGGGGGAGAGGAGAGAGAAGAGAAGAGAAGAAAAGAGAGAGAGAAGAGAGAGAGAGAGAGAGAGAGAGAAGAGAGAGAGAGAGAGAGAGAGAGAGAGAGAGAGAGAGAGAGAGAGAGAGGAGAGAGGAGAAGGAGAGAGAGAGGAGAGAGAGAGAGAGAAGAGAGAGAGAGAGAGAGAGAGAGAGAGGAGAGAGAGAGAGAGAGAGAGAGAGAGAGAGAGAGAGAGAGAGACTGCCATTTCCTGCACACATTAGCAGGAGGAGGGGGGAAGGGCAGGGATATGCGGGGGCCGAAGCAAGCCAATTACCATTAAGCCATTACCATTACTCATTAAGAGACCTGCTAGCCTGTGTTGAACGTCACACCGTCCGCTAGCCCACCATCCAACCCCCGAGTCAGCTTTGGCTTTAGTGCACACGTCGACTCAGACAATTGGTTAGGAGACGCTCTCGATCAATTACCTCTTTCTAAGAACCACGCGAAGAGAAATAGCCAAGCAATAATTGCATTATCATGACTAGCTCCCGTCTCCGTCTGTTTACTTGGGAGACGTTTTTTCTTCCATGTTGGAGGGTTGTGTGTCAATGATAGTTTACAGCATTCTACATCAATGAAGATCCCTAAAGGAAGCTCCATCTCAGTGATTCTTTGATCCGAGTCACACCCCCAGTGTTCAACCAGCTCTACACATCTGTAGATCCCCATGACCTTTATTTTAGTGTGTGTAATGGCGTTGGCATGATAAAGAAATTGACAGATGGCTTTGACAGCGTGAAGATGAACAAAGTGGGAGGGAAAGAAAACGTGCATGTGTATGTTTGTGTGTGTGTGTGTGTATGCGTGTGTGTGTGTACGTTTGCGTGTGAGAGAGAAAGAGTGTTTAGGGTGAGGACAAACATAAGAAAAAAAAAAAGGCTTGTGTTAGCCAATGCTCTTAAAACCATGTGGTGCTTGTTGACTAACCTTGACTGCATTCACCTGCTAGCTCTCCGCCACACTGCCTCTCAACAAGCACTGAAACAACGACACTCTGGAAGGAAAGAACTGAAACACACACGTACACAAACACACACACACACACAAAAGACACACAAAAACACAACCATGAACGATGTGTAAATGGAACAAATGAGGTGATAATAGCTTGACACAGAAGGTGTATGCATGAGTGAAATTAAGATAATGAGGGAGGTTGCTGTTGGGAGTCATGTCGACATGGTGGCTGTAAATAAATGAAACGTATACAGAAATAACAATAACGCCCTTCAAGGTGCGTTTGACATTCTCTGTGCCGAGACTGTGAGCAGTTACTCTGTTGTAAGATTGCCCGCAAGCGTGCTCCATCCTCACTCCCGCATAACCCTTTGTGCAATGCATACACAGAAATACAGATCTAGGCATGCATACACCGCACGGGCTCTAGAAATGGAAAACTGTGAAATGCAGATGCACGCACGCACACACACACACACACACACACACAATAACCTACGCCATTATTTCATGAGCCCTCTCTTTGTGTTGCTTGACAAGGGTTTGGGAAATTAAAACATCACAGCGCGGTCTCGCACAACCTGTTCAATAGCATTGACATTTAGCCTGGCACTCAGTATTCACAGGCACCCACTCTTCCATTTACTCTCCTTAACACTGAAGAGATACCGGCCGCATCAATCTCTGCTATATCATTTCCATCTGTTAGCGTTTATACACAGCTTGTGTGTGTGTGTGCGTGTGCGTGCGCACGCGCGTGTACCATGTGTGCGATGATCCAAGCGGGCTCATGTGTGCTTGCAGTCATGCGTGTCAAATGGAGCGCTTCACTGAGCTCATACTTTAGGACACATCTTTCGGTTCTAAGCTTGATAGCTCACGTTTATTTGTATTTTCGTAAGTTTGCTCGGTTTGGTTTTCAAACAATAATACTTTGAATTTTTTTGTTTGTTGTATGTATGTATATAATCACTGACTTATTCAATAAACATGTGAGCATTATCAGAAATGCTAAACTGTTAAATGGAATACTGGTGCTAGTGTCGGTAAACACTGTCTTAGCAAGCAAAAACATCTTAGGGGAGTGATTTTTTTCGTTGATGGTTGTAATAGCACTACAAAAAAACCTTTACGCAAGGATAATAATAAAGCACGCATCAAAGTGCATAGATAAATGTAATCATCCCTTGATTTGATTGATTTAATGTAAAATTTTGCAACACCATACAAACAAGACTAGATTTGTTTTGTATTGGTATGTCGTTAATGACTGGGTTAGGCTGATATTCTGTCTGCTTAAGGCTTGCTGGCTAGAAACTCTGCTGGTTGCTGTATGCCCCACGCTTCTGTTGCCATCAGTCTTCTGAACTCAGTCTACTCTTTGAAGTGAAATGGTCTCTTTGTTTTTTTTTTAATTTGACAACACCAGGTGTGCAACGAAAAAAAATCTCTGTTTCTACACAGCATTGGCAGGGAACTGCACATTATACGGACGCTTACTGGAAATAAAACAGTCCACCCACACAATACACGGAAGGAGTGTTCATAACATTTCAACATCTCTGTGCAGTTCAGCATGACACATTTATCAGATTTGCACTTATTTTTGTATGTCTTCCTTATCATTTTTTAACCTCTTCATATTACACCAAAATATTGGTTGCCGGTGCCTATTTTTGCATAAAATTAGTATAAATTATATAATTGTTCTGTTGCATGCCTTACTAAATTATTTGTGATACGGTAATATTTCATAAAACAAGTATTTAATTTCATTTACATTTAATTTTACTTTTATTTCAAACAAAGAAACAATTCATATTTAGAACAACTAGATCGATTTCTCTATGGTAATTTTTCTACTCGATCTTAATGGAATGCTATATAGCTGAACTTTGCACATGCATACATCTTGATATGTTAATTGTAAATGTGTAAAAGGGTGGTGTGGTTCAATCAGCACACAGCCCACCCAGAGCTTGGTGGCCCAAGCGTGCCATTTCCACGGCGGCAAACAGATGCAGGCAGACATCTCTTTGACGGCTTCAGAGTGCTGTCAGAACCACAGAGAAAATGACAGAAAATCCAGGGATTAGATCTGTCCTGTGGATAGCCAACATTGATTTGCAAGCCCTTCAAATTTGGACAGCAACGCGATGTGTTGACGCACGGCACATGCACAAACACATGCTCAAACATGTTTTCAGACAGACACACGAGTCTGCGCAGGTTTTAGAAAATAAACTGATTAGAAGGTGTGACCAACCAATCTACATAGAAATCTGCCCATGTCTTATTACGAAATTGGTGACTATATATTGATGTGCTGACACAGGTCGCAAGAGCTGCACTCAATTAAAAGAAGGGTGTAGAAAAATTCATGTTAAGTACGATCACGCAACAGAGCAACTAGAGCACCCTGTTGACACGAGAACAAACCTCACTGCCACTGCCTGTGTCCACCCAGTGCAAGTTACAACTCGGACACCAAGGCCCCACTATAACCACTTCAGAACACTCACTCCCTCAGTGCACCATTACTTTACTAGGGCCAGCCCTGCTCTCCAAATCTGCCTCCACTGTTTCCACTCAACAAAAACCCAAAGAGTGCCAAATGCACTGGGCTGCGTGACAGTTTCCAAAACAGCTTACAGCAAAGGGAGAAGCAATCGACAAATCATTTCGTCCTTTAATGTCATTTTTAGGGGGGATTTGAGTTGATACTGTGAAAAAAAAATAGGGGAAACCCTTCAAAACAAAGCCTTTATATGATGTTCCTAGGAACACCATCTTTTCGCCACATGCTGGAATGCAACTCTGCCAGTTCAAAATGGCTGCAGTGGTCACGGCGACTGACCCTAACTGCTTATCAAAGCAGATACCTGATTACACATTTTGATTAGTGTGCATTATGAGCAATCCTCATTAACCTTTGAGAAATGGAGAAAGAGAAGGCTGCAGAAGCAGGCGAGAAAAGCGCTTTCTTTCCCACCTCCGTAAGCGCTTTAAGAGAGGGAAAGAGAGAGAGGGAGAACCCACTGTGCCAGTAGAGCAGCTCCCATTAGGTAAGCACATTGAGCTGTCAGGTTTACCCATATACAAACAAACTAAACACACACACACACACAGCCAGTGTTATTGCAGTGCTGATGACAGCGATGGCTGGAGAGGGAGTGAGCAATGACGAGGGAGGGTGTTTATGAAGACCATTTGGAACCCTCTCCATGGAATTTGCTTGTAGAATGTTTGGAGGCATGGTTCAAGAGGTTTTCACTGGCATTTCTACAGCCTAATAGATTAGCCATTGGCGGCATTCTAATGATATCATTACGAGACACGGGCTGTAGTTGGCTGAGGGGGGTGGCTGTGACCAGATCAATAATGAGGGGGCTAAACTTGGATCGATTGATTAGCTACTATTAGAGGGACCATTTTGTTTGCGAAACATAGGCAATGTTGTGGGATGAATGAGTGTCTTGATTTGTTTGTTTCCCAGACGGCAGTAGGCGGCCAGACATGGGGTTAAGACAGTGGTTTGGTGGCAGTGATGCTAACATCCTCAGTCATCCTCTGAACCACTGTTAGCTTAGCCTCCTGACAGCTTCCATTACCCATTTAGGCATGTTGATAATATATAATAAAGCGAGGCTTACTAAGAGCTGCTCCCGTTTTTTCCAGCAACTTAATTGGTTTGGCAAAAAATGAAAAACCTGAATGTTATTTGTGAGCAGCCTGTTAGTGTTTAGTGTGCAAGTTTCCTTGCGAGTGCCAGTGAATGTTTTCAAGGAAAATATTAGCTTTGAAAACTAGTTCTATCAATGCCCCCAAACCATACTGACACAATTGAATTATATTCAAGAGAACGCTTTACAGCCTCCTGAGCGAAATCTGTACCGACAAATTCAATTTCAGTGGCTTACTAACTACCTTACAACACAACAGCAATGTAGATGCACCCCATAAAACTGGTTTGTAATATTAAACTATCTGGATCCGGCTTCTCCCCGTTTCGGTAATAACCATTAGCAGCCCCCCACGCCCCCGTCCTGCCTGTTTGCTACGCTACACATGAATGCAGCCAGAACCCCACCTGGCTCAATTGAATGCTCGACACGCAAGGGCTTCCAGGGCTTTGCAGTGCTAGCTCTGGCGGGCGAGAAATGAACCTTGTTATGCGTTCTGACACTGGGTCCTGTGCCCCCAGCAAATAAAAACATGGCTCTCACTTACTGGCGGCCTGCGCCTTCAGTCTCATACATCAGCATTACCGAGGAGCCCAGCAGCCTCAAGGTCAGCTCAATTTCCTCCCGCCGTTATGAAGCGTCAGAATCACAGCACACAAGCAGCACCAGCACACAAGTAAAGAAATGATTTAGAGGGGGCTGGGGGAGAGCGCCAGAGAGAGAGAGAGAGAGAGAGAGAGAGACAGAGAGACAGAGAGACAGAGAGAACAGAGAGAGAGAGAGAGAGAGAGAGAGAGAGAGAGAGAGAGAGAGAATGGCGGGGGTGGATATTAGGAGTGTAAAGGAGAAGCTGCGAGCACAGCATAATACAATAGGGAACTGTGACAAATCACAGAGTGAGCGCTCGCCTGTTCTACAGTGCGGATGTGCGAGTGTAGGCATTTGTAAGTAAATTCCTGGTTAGAAGAACGTTAAGCTCACTCGCTTATATCACACACTGGCACAAGTGTAGTAGACTTCCTAGTGAGGCAAGGAGCTGGCGGTGAAAAGGGGGGGGGAAATGGGGTTTTGTTACACAATGATTCCATTTGTGTAATTGCTCCTGTGTAGTATGTGGAAACTACAAAGCAATTATACCCATACTGTATCACAGAGTCAGGAAACGCAAGAAAGTGTGAATACAGCCTGAACCAGTCAATATAAACAAATTATTTGCTGAATGCAGGCATAATAGCGACACCGCTGCATTCCTAATGCCTTTGTGTTTTTTGCAGCCCCAAGGTCTGGAGCCATTCATCATTCAGCCCAGCAATTTGATAAATTACCCAGAAGCATGAAAGCTGATCTCGTTGTGTATGGGGGACAGATCGAGTCAGTGTGCGCCCACGTGTGTGCGTACGTTTTGTAACTGCCTGGGTTTGCAGTCATCATAGGCGGGTCTCACTGACTGGCTGGACGGCCTCCCTCGGCCAGGCCAGCACTAGGGGAGAAATAAGGGCAAATCCAGTTAATGGCACCAGCTCATCTATTCCTCATACCGGTAGAGGAGCGGGGGGGAAGGGAGGAAGGGAGGCGGGGAGCTGCAGGGAGTGGGAGGAGGGGGCGGGGGATATGCTCCTTGAAGTGTTACAAAATGGCTGTGTGTGTTCAGCTGCGCCGCCATTTCTCCTGTCGGCGGGGTGCAGGTGTGTGGGTAAACAGCGAGCGTGTGGAGCTGCATCGGCCGCCCAGCACAACCAACAGCTGTAATTTGCAGTCACCTCTGACCTCATTGTAGAGAGTCAGGCTGACTGTACGGCTAGCACCGAGCGCTACGCAGTGACAGTGCAATCCGGTTTACTGACTCTCTGTGTGTGTGCGCGTCTGCGTGCTTGGCGTGTGTGTGCGTGCGTTGTACTAAGATGGAGAGGGGCCATTAAGCCTCCAGCTCTGTATCCGTCCCAGAAGACCAACACACGGACACAAAATTATTTACCTCCATACAAGCCTGCACACACACACACAAACACAAACGTCTATATGCGTGTGTATTTTAGTGTGCGTGTCCTCTGGGAGTCAACACTGAGGCAGCAGTGTAATGCCCCCTTCCCAGTGTCTCTGGATGTGAGGAATAGCAGACCCCAGCAGTTACCAGGCAGAGAATGGAGAACATCTCAGGCTAACAGCAGGTAAGCTATTTGCTGCTGCCTTGCCAAATCTCCTCAAGGCTATTTTTAGGAGTCGTCGACCTTAGCATGACTGGCTGCTTGACCTCCCACAGGACATGGTGAATGGCAAGGGGCAACACTGCCGCTTCCTCCTCTCCTTCCAACACACACACACACACACACACACACACACACACACACACACACACACACACACACACACACACACACACACACACACACACACACACACACACACACACACACACACACACACACACACACACACACACACACACCACATTCCAGTCCAACAGCCCATAGCAGCGCTGCCTTTGTTCTGACTTTAATCAAAAGGCACTCTGTAGCTCGCACACTGCGAGCACTAGTTGCCACGCATCCACAGCTGTGGTAAACAGGAGACGGTGGGGAAGTTATCCATCACGGCTTTTCAATGCGACTGAATGCCTGCTTTGGTACAGCCTGATGGGGTGTTGTTAAGTTAGACGAATGGCTCGGTGAACATGCTACGCAACACACAGCCAAATGCCGGCAAAAGTGCTGCTGATGAACTGATCTTTGCAGTGCTACTGATTTGATGGAGCTCCACGCAAAGAGCACCAGCGCAGCCATGGACTCTTTTAATAGGTCTGACCCTCCCTAATAGGCTGGATAATATGCATCAGGGATGAGCAGAACGCCAGTGCAAGGAAGAGGGCCGCCTCTTGTGTAGCATTAGCCTTTCAGAATGCTTTTCAGATGCTTTTCTCTCCCTTCTGCGCCAATGGCATCTCACTGCTAGATTCCTCCAGGGCTTGCTTGTCAACTGACTCCCCCGTCCCACCCACCTCTGCCTCCCTTGCACCTGACACTAGCAGTGTTGCTTCCCGTCTTCTCCCATCGTCTCCCAACTCCCTGTGGAGAAGAAAGGAAAAAAGCTATAGCCAGCCCACCTTGCTCCCAGCAGCCCTTGGGGCAGGGGACAATTAAAAACAAGCCAGGGGTACGACTAGGAATCTAATAGGCTCTTTTTTTTTTCTTTTTTTTTTAAAAAAAAATGAGTGTGCGTGTGTGTGAAATATCCTTCCTCATTTATTTTGTATTAAAAGGTCGCATTGGTAAAGTCAAGGTCAGGCAAGGAGTCACATTTGAATCAGAACTGAATAGCTGCTTTGATTCGGTCAGAATGATGTCAGCACGTCAATCTCAAGCAAAACCTCACAAAAACAAGCTCACATTGCCACAGACCACTACCAAACCAATCTCCCCTTCTTTCCCCTCCCGTCCCATCCCTGTTTCTTGCATTGCCTAATGTTCAGTGTCCCCATCGGCCTGTTGTAAAATATTTACCAGCTCCACCATCTCAGGTGAGCTATAAGCTGTGAGGAGCATGTGTCCTCTGCCTCTTCTTCCCAAGGTATCAATAATTACGGGAACGGAAATGCGAGTGTAACATTTCATTGACATTATTGAATCACCACCCCACTTTATCCCGCAGGCCCGTTGCCAGTCCCTGGGTGGTCCTGGGGCTGTGCTATTTCTCAGTCAGGGTTCATTGGCCTTGGCGTCCTCGAGTTTGGAGCCGGCAGCAACCCCTTGCTAGGCGGGTGTCAGGGGAGTTTCCCCTCAATTAAGCAAAGGTAAAATAATGCCTTTCTGATGCTTACTGATTAGTCCTGCTGTCACCGTGGGCGACCGCTGCGAGCAGCGTAAAGAAGACAGGCAGGTAGCCGCCCAGGTCTCCGCCATCACAGCGGGCTGAGAATAATTAAGCGGCACAATGGTCAGCAAGGCCCAACTTTTATACAAATTTTTCATCCAACTACTGATTAATAGTTTACTAAAAAATGCTATAATAAAAATGCCTCTAGAAATGGCTCCTGCCAGTCTTAGATAACTTGGCTGCAGATGAGGACCAAACAATTGAATCGTCACCAACATATGTCCTATGCACCGCTAGGACCCTTTAGCAATAGGAAACCTGCGCGCTAGGCTAATGAGCTTGCGCACACGCGCCGAGTGGATGACATTGGAGGGCACAGAATCCTTGTTGTGTTAATTAATGCTTGATGAGAGAAAGTAGTCAAAATAAGCAAGACCCCATAGTGTACATGATGACACCGGCTGAAAAATATATACGTATATT
The DNA here is from genome assembly GCA_900291075.1 of Melanogrammus aeglefinus. Classification (NCBI taxonomy): domain Eukaryota; kingdom Metazoa; phylum Chordata; class Actinopteri; order Gadiformes; family Gadidae; genus Melanogrammus; species Melanogrammus aeglefinus. The sequence goes on along the minus strand of OLKM01000265.1, from coordinate 257,167 downwards.
TTTTTAGAAGCCATTTTCAAGGAAAAACATGTAAGAGTGTGCTAGTTTACTATGCATTACAGACGATTATCCCATCAACTGTCTCAGGACAAAACAATTACAGCCAGGGTAAGCAGTTTAACTGTTTAATTCAATTAATTAATTATTCAATTGGAACAGAAATTAATTGATTAAATCAATCGCACACATCATGTACTACTCAGAAATACAAAAGAAAAGGCTTAGGGAATGCACAGGTCATGGTTTCTTTTCCTTCGATTCAATTTAAATATTTTGGCCTCTTAGCAAAGGTTTATTTTCCCTTGTACCTCGTAACTACAGAATTCCAGTTAATGAAGAGTGTTGAAAAAACATTACCCACAAGAGCAATAAGCCCACTCTATATCGGTCTTCATAGCCGTGTGCTGGGCTGCCATGTCTATTGAAAAGTCTTGATTGATGGCTTCACTACAGACTGTGCACCTCTTTCCCTCTCCCTGATGAGACTTGTCAATATGAAGACGCATGAATGTACTAGTGCTCCGTCCTCCATTTTCTACCCCCTACCCAATCCCCCCAGCCTCCTTTCTCCTCCTTGTCAGCGGCAGAAAGAGTGACGCAGTAAATACAGATGCTGTGTGTACCACAAACGCTGGGTCCGGCTGCCTTTTATCTGCCAAGACAGCTTTCCACTGCTGTACAAATCAAATGCATGAGCATGAGGAGGGAGCGAGGGCATGGGTAAGTATTTCCTTGAATACAGTGCCACAAATAGCAGGGGGGGGGGGCTGGGGGAGAGAGGGACTCCAGAGGCGTTAAGGAGTCCTATGCTGTGCTGGATTAGACATTGGTTGTGGCGTTAACCAGAAGAGCAGGCGGGTCTGGTCAGCAAAGTGCACACAGAGAGCTGGCTTTCTGGGAATGGCAAGGATTAGGAGTACCACGTAGTGCAGGACAGCCCATTGCCTACACCTGTTCCTTGGCTTGAACCTAACCGTTGTGCAGGTTTAGCTTTGATCACTATGTGGGGTATGAGGAGGGTCAAACAAACCAGGACGATGATCCCTTACTCTCTGATACCCCTTTTCCACTAAAGTAGTTTGAGGGGCGGTGCCTAATCTCAAACTGGTTTGTCGCGTTAAAAAAAAAAATCTGTCTTTTTGCTAGGAAAAGACTGCAGAGCGGCACACCTCGCTGGTATAGAACCAGGAACCGCTGACGTCAGGTGCTGGGGATGGGATTAACGTAACCAGCCAAGACCCACTAAACTTGAGCGTCAGCAGGGATATATATGAATACAACAGTGGTCTGTGGATGAGATAAACCGTCTCATGGACTGTGTCCCTCCATAGACAAAATAAACTTGAGGAAGCTTCAGGAAAACGACACAAATCCAGCGCAAGATGGACACTGGCGGGCAGGGCCATTCCTTGATACATGTGGGAGCATTTAGCAAAGGGCCCCCCGAAGCCTTTCAGGGGCATCTAAGAAGGGGCATCTAATAAGGAGCCCCAAAGCTGCCATTTTTCTAATTACAATGACCGGTCTTCCTTGGTAACCAAGGGCCCTCGTGTGTAGAGTGAAAGCACCGTAATGGGGAAAAAGAGCAACTTCAAAGTATTCATGATCATTAGACTATCGCACAATGAAAGAATAAAGATAACCATAGTTTTGTTGTAGTTTTGCTTTGCTCTGGCCTGGTTTTGTTTTTTCCCCCCGAAAAAATCCACAGATAAAAGGCTATAGAAATTTAAATGTATGGAGTCATGCATGACTCTTTTTCCTAGGTCTATTTTCCTCTTACTTTTCTTTAGCCAATTTCCTTGGCATGTTTTTTGTGCAAGTCGTTCCTGGGCGCTCTGAAATTGTTAGCTTAGCCTTTTCCTTAACTGTCAGACAACACTGATGTTCGACTGCTTTCCCATGAACACGCAATTCATTTTGATTCCTTAAAAAATGTGTTCCCTAAATTTAAATAAACACTAAGGAAAATGCCTGTCTCATTCATTTATAGTTTTCAGGAATTTCTTGATGTAGGGCAGTCCCACTGTTTCCCATATATTTAATTATTTTCGCCCACGTTAAATTTCCGGGGGCAACATGAGTAGTTTGATTAGAGTTTGAGTGGATTCACGGATCTAGCTTTTTTTCCCTCTCAAAGTGCATCAGATAGATGCACTTAAATGCTAGCGTCATGCCCCCAGACCATCTTAAAAGGGTTTTGAAACATCCCACCATAGTTTCACAAAATATACATTTTGCATAGGGCTCCCCAAAAGATAGAAGATGGCCTGTCTGCAGGTTCTGACAATGGATGATAAAGCTGATGCAAAGTTCGACTGGTAAGTTTAAAAAAACTTTCTAGAGCAGTTTGTCCATTCTGGCTCACTGTAAACATGGCGGTGCAACAATGGCAGTCTCCGTGAACGAGGATTCGCTCCTTATGTAGATAAGGAGCGAATTGTGAATTGCTAATGTGAAAGGCAGTTAAAACAGAACAATTCATGTTTTCATGGGATTATACGCTCATGAAAGATACATGCTTAACCATTTCTGCTAAATTCATTCCACTGGATACCACTTAATTCTACACCTTCATTGCACATTCATTCAAATTGCTTTGATAAATAAAAAATGTATATAAACTAGCTGGAACAAATGTACCTTTAACAGACAACCTTTGACCAGAATTTTGCAGAAGCGTACTTCACTCACTAGAAAATATGATTATTTTCAATGGCATGACTACACAATGAAGATCTATGTCAATTGAAATTGTTGTATACAAGAAAAAGGGAACAGAATTATATGGAGCTGTTGCAATATCTGGAGAGGGCAGATTAGAGGTTCTTGCAGCTCAGCCGGGATATGAATGATGCCTAACTGCAGGAGATGAAAGCAAACACGAGTACTTTGCTCGGACTCATGGGTCGCATGATGGCGTTGATGGATGCTCAATACAACGACTGATCACTGAACATCACGCAACCGAAAGTGTTGGAGAAAATGTTAATGGAGATTGCACATGTGTTAATTGCCCTGCAGTCTAGTTTGTTAAAAAAAAATAAAAAAAATCAATTTTGTTGCATTTTGTACAGTAGTTTATGGATTGTTGTTCATGCTCAATAAATTTCCAATAAACCAAAACATAGACACGTCTGCCTCAGTACACGTTAATCAACACAGAAACAAAATACAAGTTATGACATTCTTGACATCTTCGCACAAAACAAATGCAGCAAAGGTAGGGTTACAAAACTGTGGCAGTTTTGTAACAATTTTGTGACAATCACTCGTCTGCGTCTCTTAAAGGATAACGATTGAATTTTCAACCTGGACCCTAATTTCCCATAATTTTGGGTCTGTTAGTGTTCTTCCATTATACCTAACTGGCCTGGCCTGACTCGGTTTAACTAGTCAGGACGCGGTTGGCGGGGAACTACATTACAACAGGGCCAACCCCTTGAAGGCGTCTTCAATGCAGGACATGCTTGTTTTGATTGGATGGCCCACAATTATTGTAGACCATTTTGTTTTATAAAATCTTTTTTTATGACCTTAAGAGAGATTAAATATATTGGATTTGTAAGACTGATCACACATACACACACAATTATATATAGTGTGGTTTACACATTGGAAAATGTTTCATATTTATTTTGCAGAGTGCCACATGATGTCCTTGATATGGAAAAACAGGTGTGAATATCAAACTAAAATCACTGCGGTGGGCTTCTATCCAAACAGAATCAACGAATAAAAACAGATTAAGCTGCAAAGAACTCGCCATATTTGATAGCGATGCGCCTGAAGAACACAAGAATGCAATTATTGTATTTTTCTAGGTCTATTTTCCTTCAATTTGAGAGACAACTTCTCACTCCAATCATCCATTCTACGCCTTCAGACTGGTAACGTAAACAAAGATAAGCACGATAAGTTGACACTGTGCAGCCAAAAAGACCATGCATAACTAATGCAGACAAACTAAACGGTCCAGTATTGGGCATGGCGCTTCAGCCATTGCAGCCCGTTTGCTACTGCAATGTAAGCCTTAGGTCAAAAAGCCCCCCGTCAAGTGAAGTTGTTGCAGGAATCAAATAAACTATTGTCACTACAATCTCAAACCTAACTCACTCGACTCTTTTAGATAACACTAAGCTATGCTTTCTGTGGTCCAACACAACAAACTCTTGCCAGCACAGTCTCCTCCCGCCATCTGTCCCCAACCTTTCCACTGTTCTCGTCATGGAACAACCAAACTGAGTTGTGAGATCAAGGCTGTTCACACAAAATAGTTGACCTCCTTGCATTCAACTGCAAGAATACCTGCAAATATAGAAATCTGCATCATTTATTTGGTATATTTGTTTAAATGCAATGTGATCGATGCCAGCGTAGTCGACACTAGGTAGCTAGCTATATCATACGTTAGCTTACAAGATGACCATCTTACATTCAGTAAGAATCAAAATGTGTTCGGTAATCACCTTTCTTCTAGAATGTAATTGGCCTCCACAGGAATCATGACAAGTAGTAGAAATATGTGTTTGGAGGCCATTGTAGGCTTGGAGCAAAAATGGCCAACCATTGTTGTTTTTGTGCTGAAAGTTGGCACGTTGCTGGGAAAGCAGAGAGACGTATACAGATGTATACAGTGACGTAATGCCGTGGCTCTAGAACGTGGAAAAGCCAACCGGTTCTTAGTAGTTTAAGTTTAACCAACTGCGAAACGGCACAAGCAGCAGCCAAACACCAGAACTAGGTTTGCGTTGTTAGAAAGTGGGGAAACACTGACTGACTTATTAACTCCTCTTCATTCTGTTTCTCACAGGCCAGCCACTGCAGCTGGGGGACATTGTAAGTGCACATGCTCTCGCAGTGCACATGGGGGTGGCTGAGGGTAGGGGGTGGACGAGTGGCTGCTATGGAAATAGAAAGGTTTTTGTTCGGAGCCCACAGATGTCACGAACAGAAGAGAACCAGTCACCCAAGAGCCCACATAGCATGCAGAGAGAGCATGCAGAGAGTGTGTGTGTGTGTGTGTGTGTGTGTGTGTGTGTGTGTGTGTGTGTGTGTGTGTGTGTGTGTGTGTGTGTGTGTGTGTGTGTGTGTGTGTGTGTGTGTGTGTGTGTGTGTGTGTGTGTGTGTGTTAAACAGCTTAGAGGAATTAGGTATAAAGGTTTTATATACATTATCACAGTTAGCAAGGATTAACCTGCCATCAAGCAACAAGCATAGGATCCAGCTGATACAGGGAGTTGCAAACAACAAACGTAGTTTGGATTTCAATCCCTACATTTATGCTGTGTAGTAGAATAGAGTCTAGATGAAAATGCGCAGATTTGTTTACATTTTAAGGAACACTGATAGGCTACAGACTTGCTGCTGCTTTGAACCATGATTTACGTGAAATCCTAAGTACACGGAGCATTTCATCTCAATTTGTAGTTTGACGAGAAGAACTACAACCATGTGTTAAAGAGGACGTTAGCTTGATCTGCCATTGTACCAGCCATCTTACGCCCCCGTGTGGACATAGCGGGTACAACAGGATTCGCCAAAGCGCATTATGGCGGTGCATGCACATTATTGATGCATATGGAAATCTAATCTGTCATTGTTTGATGTATTTTTCGCCGAAAATATTTAACGGATGTATTCAAAGCAATTTTTTTTGCAATACAATTTCGATCAAGTTTGTTCAAGTTGACAACTCTAGAATGATAGGATAGAATTTGACACACAGGTGATCAAATCACAACCGTATCTTTGCGCCAACGGCCGCAGGATTAAAGCTTTAGTGATTGATCTGGGATAGCCTTGCAACATGAACGTTAGTTGTGCCTGAGATCGCGGAGGCAAATTTTTGCTTAGCCAGTAGCACAATGTAGAACACTCAAAGACAGTTTTGTCTTTGGATGGCTTTGGAATTTCAAAGACATTTTGGTACGCAGCCATTGCTGAGGCTACCAAGTTTATGCTCAAAATGAAGACATTTATATCCAAAGAATCGCTGAATGACCAACCAATTCTGACCAAATCAGCCAGGTAGACAGTGAATACTAGGCCGTTCCCTCTTCGAAGGTGGCAACTTCTTGGCAGCTGTACGGAGATCACGGCAACGACCCAAGCACGCAAAGCCGAAGTGCATTCTGTATCATCAAGACTGTCGGCCTGGACAGGAATGGCCAGGCCAATAATGTTTTCTCTTACTAAATTACTGATTATTTGCATAGAAACAAGTATGATTTCTTTAAAGAGGCCTGATAAGACGACGATGAAACACAAGGGGGATGCAGCCCACACACACACACACACACACACACACACACACACACACACACACACACACACACACACACACACACACACACACACACACACACACACACACACACACACACACACACACACACACACACACACACACACACACACACACACACACACACACACACACGTCATTTTGATCCAAGCCGGTGCTCACGTTTATTGCCATTAGTGCTGCAGTAATTGAAGCAGCGTTACAGAGAGGCTGCAGAGTTTACCTCAATCCGGAAGGTCAAGAGGAATGCACCATTGGATGACAATGATTAGCCCCTGGGCTGATTAGGCTATGGACCACCACCTGATATGTGGTGCTAATTTGAATAAGCCCAGACTATAAATAAGTAGGAAATACTTGAGAGAATGTTCCCTGTTTGAGAGAAAACAATTATGCACCATTCACTCAAGGGAGGGGAGCGAGGGCTGCGAGGAAGAGATGGACATATTAATAAAAATGAAACACAAAATGGCTCCTCTAAGAGATGCCGGCACTTTTACCTCATCAGCGACGCCGATATTTACACATCAACTGAGAAAGAAGAGCAGAGAGAGGGGAAATAAAACACGGCAGGGAAGAAATTAGAGAAAGGGGACTGTGTGAGAACGATAGTAAGCATGTAGAAGAGAGAAAGACGGAGCAGAGAACATATTAATGCAGTCCCAAACAGCCAGCCTCCTTATTAAGGAGAGAGAGGGGGGATGAGAGTGATTAGGTTTGTGTCAAACGGCTGCTTGTGACACAACGCTTGTCGCTGAGAGCACAAGTCACAGGAGAGTCAGGTTTTTTTTTTCTCTTTTCCATTTGAAAGAACAGGCTCTCCCTCACACCCTCCCACCCTCCTCCTTCCCTCAGTGAATCTGCACATCTCTCCTCCTTAGCCTCTCCCTTATTCAATCCCACAGCAGCTCCCTTAAGCAGCCACCTCCACAGAGTGACAGATGCAGCCACCACCATTGACCTAAATCACTCTTTTCCACCACATTAACCCCCATGGAGTCACACAACACACACACACACACACACACACACACATTCACACACACACACCACATCACACGTCCACACACACACACACACACACACACACACACACACACACACACACACACACACACGTAAGCATGCACACAAACACACAAAAAGCACCTTGTGCGTCAAACACAAAGGGCCAACATGGGGGAAAAAACAGAGGTGTAATGGCTCCCACACAACAATCACTACCCCCGCCTCAGTACCTTGACAACGTAATCATCCTGGAGACTGAAACCTTAGAGAGCCCGAACGGAGATGGAGGGGAGAAAACGTTAAGGCACAGCAGGGCTCGTGACAGAGAGATCCATGCTGTTTTTGCAGAATGAATAGGTGTTACAATGAAAGAGGACACAATTTTCCTGGTCAGAGTGTTTTTTCCCTTTCCCTCAACAACCCCTCCTTCCTTCTGCAGCCAACATTGGAATGAGATCAATGCTATACTGTTAGGGCTGTGTTTATGAAATACAATAATGTTTAATTAATGAAGGACCCAGTGGGAGATAGGGTCCCTTTGTGGTGGGGAGAGGCTGGGCTATAGGAGGGTTGATTCAGGGTTTGATATGTGTGCTTTATATTGGTCTCCTCCAGTGAACCACTGCTGCTCCAGTGCAGTGACTGACTGAAGGACTGACTGGCAGTATGTTTGGCTGGGACCATTCATTTAATAGTGCTTAAAGTGCTGAGGGGATATTTAAGCAATATCACACGAGAGGGAGTGCTGTTGTACTGTATATCAGCACGGCTGTGATTCGGTCGTAGGCACGAGGCCGCAGGCCGAGTGCCGCAGATAATCACAGCCGTGCTGATATCATCCAGTACAACAGCACAACCTCGAGTGTGATATTGCTCCTATGACAACAGTGCTATGAGCACATTTTATTAGTTAACAGTAATAAGAAACAAGAGATTATGATTTGTTTGTTTAGTAATCATTTATTCGGCTCCGCAGCGACGGTTATTAGAACGCCCGTACAGCGGAGTGATTTCGTCTGTAAAAAGTCGCAGTGCTGTTATACTGTATATCAGCACTCATGGAACGTCTCTTGTCCAATCAAATTGCTCGGTTGGGACCGGTCGGAACTACCTGTTGTATAATATTGCAATAATTGTTCCCAGTACTTAATATAAAAAAAGAAATTAACAGAGGTATTCCCTCCACATAAAAGGAATTGGTAATAGTGCTATGAAGATTATACTTTTTTTTCCCTTATTTTTGGCTAGGATGAAATAATAAGATCAGAAAACCTGATCCATTTTAGCCTTAAAGAACTCAAACATAATCCTGTTATATGCTACGATAAGAGAACATCATGATAGTAATTTGATAATGTGCAGCAGGTTTACAGTCATTAAATACAACAACACTTGATAAAGAGGAGTGCTGATAAATCCGCCATTTTTTTTCCCTCTTTCCTCGACAGAAAGACAAGGGATTGAAAAAAACATAAAAGGTAAGGGATGTAACGTGTTGGGATAATCCTAACAACCATTTTGTGCCATCTCCCATAATTAAACGCCTTGCACTAACCACCTAATGCATACTAATTTGCTAATAATCCACTTCAATAGCTACCAGGCCATGACGCATGTGCAAAAGAAAAAAAAAGAATGCGTGTGCGCAGCGCCAGTGAACACGCACACTCTCACTGCTCTGCAGGGAGGGAGGGTGCTAAAGGTCAGCCCACGGACGTCAAGGAAAAGGTCAAGCATCATTACCACACGGCTAAATAAACAGGCTGCAGCAGCAGCATCGCCAACACCGTCAACCACAAGCCCAGCTGGGGAACAGTCCCGCCGTCTGGGACTCAGCCCCGTCCCTCGTCTCCGTCCACCCATCCTTCTAACGGCACACACCCCTGACATGAGGTTTGTCATATCCTGTCGAGATTCCCATCTCACTGCCTTTATTGCTCTCTTCCTCCAGAGTCACATACACACACGAGATACAGAGAGAGGGGGAGAGGGGGAGATATAGAGAGAGAGGGGGAGATGCAGAGAGAGGGGGAGATTCAGGGAGCGAGAGATACAGGGAGAAAGGCGAGGCTGTTGGAGCATGCTGTAACGCACATTAATATTAATTGCGGCAGTAGCAGCAAAGTGATAATAGACAAGATGGCCCTGTGAGGGAGCTTGGCTCAGACAGAACCTGCCTTTTGTAAGAAGCACAACTCATTTGTTTTGATAGCGGCATTGAGATGGCTGGATGGACTCGCATTTCATCTTCACAGTGTGTGTGTGTGTGTGTGTGTGTGTGTGTGTGTGTGTGTGTGTGTGTGTGTACACAAAACATTACTTTAAGAACAAGAACGGTGTAGCAGCAGGGATGCATTCAAATAAAAAAAAGCCAACACACTTTAAGCCCTACTGCTTCTCTAGAATATATAACTGGTGTTGGCTTACTCTGCCTCCAGTGCAGTTTCCTGAAGCATTTTCAGATTTTACCTGCTGAGCAATGAGCTCGACTAAGAGATGTAAATAGCAGGACAGGCCGGGTGAGGATCCATCTTGGTTGAGTGCAGCAGAGTAAAAATACAAATCACAGGTTGGGAGCCGTTCCACCATTTTACTGCCCCCCCCGCCCCCGCCTTAAGCAGACACCCACACACACACCCCTGGAAAAGCAGCCAGGAGCAGATCAGGCATCAACACATGACAGCTATATCTTCCCATTTCCTCCCTCCATTTTTCTCCCGCCCTTTGTCAGCCTATGAAGATGAGGCTGACAGCGTTTTTTTTATAAGAGGGGGGGATATGTAATTATTTTTTATTTAAAAACAGCAGTGGTCAATATACCCCTAGAATCATCAGTCTCCCAATTACCAAGTCATATCAGGTGGTGCTGCAGAGTCTGGCCGCACACACACGCACACGCACACAATAGGCTCAGTAAAATATTGCGGCGTATGTTTTCCACAGGACAGCGAGCTTGGAGGTGGAGGCGGTGCTCCTTTAAGTGCTCTGAGCAGATCCAAGTCCCCAGGGCCTACTGTTCAAACATTATTGTTTCTCATTTCACGAGTCACAAACAATTAAAACACAGCCGTCGATTCCTTCTCCCGCCCTCCTCTTCCTACCATCTCCCCCATGAGGTTAGCATTTGCAAGCACACACACACACACACACACGCACACGCACACACCGCCTCCTCATCTCCTCAGCTAAATTCCCAGAGAAGGTCACACGCATTTCTCACTTTCATCGTCTTTATCGCTCAGCGACAGCCAATACAAGGTTGACAAACCCTGTGTAATGTAAGCAGCTGCCTGGGCTGCTGGGGAGAGCCAGAGAGCCAGAGAGCCAGAGAGCGAGAGAGCGAGAGAGCGAGAGAGCAAGAAAGCAAGAGAGCAAGAGAGCGAGAGAGCGAGAGGTTACGAAGGGGGGAAGCAAAGACGAGGTGTCCTTTTAGCTTTCTGGTGGGCTGTCGGCCTCACAGTGGTAGCAGCTGCACAGACAAGACAAGATAAATACAAGAGTCAAGCAGAGTTAACAAGTAAGAATACAGCCATAACACTTTCTGCACTGCATCATACAGACACACCGCTGTTGATTAAATGAAGAGCGGTTAAGGGATCCATCTATCCATCCACTTCTTTCTAGACTATATGTTGATATAGAGGGAGACTGTGCAAAGAGACAAGTAGAAGAATCGACGACGAAAAACGTGGGGAAGAGGCGGGAGAGCGAGATGGAGACAAGTGATCGCTCTCCTAGCAGGGTCTTGAAGGGCTGCCATAGGTGTGGGTGAATGTGTTGTCAGCGACAAAGCTGCCTCACGGAGGAGTGAAATTTAAACTCCTGCTGTCAGGGGGGGGAACACTAGGCTTTCATAACACCCAGCGCCTGCCAGTGTGTTTGCATGAACCACAGAGTATAATGCGAGCAAAAGAGACACGAATCCATTGCCATCTTCCACTGGGTGGGGGGGGGGGGGGGGGTGGTATCTGCAGCAAAGTGCCTGCATTGTGAGGAGCATCATTCCCAGTCTGGCTTAAACCACCCAACATCAAATGTGTCCACAATGCATTAGAAAAACTCTGAGCAGGATAGGAGCTGATCTGTTGGTTTAGAGTCGACGTGCCTCCCTTTCCCCCACTCAAAGGATTCTGAACAACCATCCCAATCAAATCAAGCTCTGAACAGCATCAGACGGCATCTATCCAGCTCAAATTATTCAAAATATCACACACCCTTAATCAGGCCAACATCGATGGAGAACCCTTGTGCCTGGCTGAGGAGGCGACAAGAGCATTTTTGGATGGTTAGAGTGCAATGAACTCATCTTTTGCTCAAGGCCCAGGCCTTGCCAATGAGTAATTGCTACAGCGGAGAGCAGGAGGCAATGGAGGAGAAGAAGGAGGAGGAGGGTTTTCCCCTACTGGGGTGCTGCGATGCCCCAACAACTGGGCTGAGCCACATTGATTCCTACAGAGAGAAAATTTGCCACCTTTAGAGTGGCTGGCATTGGTGTTCACTAAGGAACAGATACGGAGAAAGAGAGGAAAGAAAGAGGAGAGGAAGAGAAACGGATCCTCGCCTCATCTCCCCCGTATCTGGGTCCATCCCTTGGGTCTTGCAGGCTGTTTGGTGTAACAAAGGGGGCTACCATGTGATGAAGAAGCCCTCTGTGGCCATATGCAGAGAGCACAAGGGGGAGGAGTGTACAGGTGAAAAACAAATCCCTCAAAACCATATTCTTCTACCATTGGCCACCACACGGAGGTGAAACTGGACTGTTGCACAACAAAGGAATGAGTCACACTCACTGTGAAACCAACGACATTCTCAGACACGAGAGTAATGAAACAAAGAATAGGGTCATTGTGTTGTAGATAGTATAAAGACAATGGAAAAAAGTGCCTTGGTGGTAATAACCTGTTATTAACTGGTCGCTGTTATGTTGTTGGTGCATTATAAGGCTAGGCTAGAATGTATAATTAAGCTCAGAAAAAAAGAACTGATATACGTTGATTTCTAAAAAGTAAACAGGTAATTGTTTTTAAATCTGAAAGTGTAACCGTATGTCCAATGTATGAGAAGACAAGATAATACATTGAATGTTCAGTTTTAGCTAAGTGTATTTGTTTGCAAGCTACCTTAAAGGCCTATGGAGGCTAAGTGGTTCAGTTGGAACACAAGCAGGAGGCAGCACATGTAATCAAAAAGCGCACTACAATTAACTCCTTTTTCAAAAGACCCTCGGGTTTACTGTTCAGGCACAGGCAAACGCATGGGAGTTGGCGCAGCAAGACGTAACCTGACTTTAAACTCTGCGAGACACATCATCAAACAATGCTTGTGCGCTACGAGAGGCTAATGACGACAGCCATTTGCCAAGCTGCTGATTCTCAAAGCGACGCACTTTAAGATGACACGAAAAACAACTTCATTGTCGTCTGTAAGGGGATCTAGGAAATCAATGGCGTGAGCTCTCTCTCTCTCTCTCTCTCTCCACCCCCTCCCTCCCTCTTGGTCCGTCTGTCTCCCTCTCTAATAAATCATCACGTTGACCATCTTTGAGCTGGCCAACTCACTGTGCACCTCCAGGCTACAACGTTTCTCTTCTTCCCTCCCTGCAATATTCTCACCTCACACTGCGGGGCGGTGGGGGGGGGGGGGGTCACAGGCAAAGCTAGAGAAAGGGAAGGAATAAAGGAGAGAAGGATGGAAAGAGAGGCATTGCAGGCTGATAGAAGTCTTCATTAAGGGGCATAGTGGCCAGCACTGTGGCTGACTAGCCAAGGAGTGTAGTAGCCTAGTAGTCAGGGATGTGTGCAATGCCAGTTCATTAGCATTTATTATTTTGCGGGTCTCTCTTTTTGTCGCTTTGTTTGTGGGGAGGGTGGGTTGAATGCTGGAAGCATGATTGGCTTTCATTCCCCCCATCGCAACGCCTTGGCAGTCTCCAACATTTTATTAACAGGAGATCCTGCAGGTTTACGGCTTTGAGGCAAACAGGCAATTTGGAGGCAATTTTAATAATTACAAGAAAACTGTGAGCAGGAACACAATGATACTGGATCCCCCACACCCTTTTTTGTACTTTATCAGTAGCAACCATCACGGCCGCCCCCCCCCCGTCCCCTTCACAGATCTTATCTGCATAGCCCTTTTCATGATTGAGTATCATAGAGGCGTTAAAACATACATGCACACGCACGCACCCTGGGTTCAGTTACACTTAACAGTTCAAACTGTTTACAACGGTTCTCTGCCCTGAAGGGCAGAGCAGCACACATAGTGGGGGTGTCATTTAAATTCAGCCCTCCACCCGCAGCATTGGTGTTGTGGCGCATAACAAACCAGGCAAATGACAGTCGCTCTAACTAGAGCTGGATAAACTCCTGGTGCCAATTAATAAAGGAAGAACATTCATGAAAATAAATTATCATAGAAAATCGATAAGCTACTCCCACTTTGGAGTGAGGTTGAATCATAATAATAAAAAAAGAAGGCTCACAAAGAAAAAGGTTGCGTTCACAAACACGACATGTTCTGTTAAAATGAGGCTGGCTCTGTGTTCTGTGCCTTATATTCAATTGTTCAGGTACACAATAGCTGAAACTGCATAAAAAAAAAAATCATAAGAACGGAGGTTGAGCTTAGAAACGAGTGAGAGAAACACGGTTTTTCATTTGAATAAAATCAATAATTGTGTTGACTTGCAGTATATTGCCTTGCCGTCTTCTCATCTCTGTGGCTAATGTGTCTTTCATGAGCCAGGCCCAGTGCTGGTGACATTATAACTACAGCACTTCCACAAGTCCCCAAAGGATCAGTGGAAATGGTCGCCGTAAAACACAATTAGTATGGTCCATATGGCTGCTGTGGCGACGGAGGAGGAGGAGGAGGAGGAGGAGGACGGAGGAGGAGGAGGAGGAGGGAGAGGAGGAGGAGGACTCCCAAGTGGTCCTCGTGCAGATTCTTCCCTTGTTTCGTCCTTTTTGTTTACCTTAAAGATCAAACTGTTGTCATAATAATAGGACTATTCCTAAACCCTCATAATATGAGCCTTGTGTTTCTGGGCAGGCCAGTTGCCGCGTGAACAGAGCCCCCATATTGTGAAATGGCTGCCAGCCAATAAATTGGCCTTGCCTAGGCTGATAGCGTAATCAATAGCTCCTTCATCATGATTAATGGTCGATATGTGGATAATGGGGAAATTTAATGTGAGGGGAGCGTTACTTCCTCATTTCACTGCACAGCCCTATTGACCGGTTTGAAATGATGTTTTTTCGACCAATGAAATGCTTGTATTAAAAAAAGGAACGCTGGCAAAGTGTTTGACCTAGGTAAGCCGAGCCAGGAAAGCTAAAGATCTGCTGTGCTTATGGGGCATCTCATTCACTGATAGCTCCATCTTCCCATCCTGACAAGCCCTTTTCTTGCCTGAGAAATGCAGACACCTTTTACTGAGTAGAGGCGAACAACAACAGCTTGAGGCAACAGATTTATTACAAATTGATCCATTAGATAGCACTGCTGTGCTCTGCTCTATCTCTTGCTCTCCATTCCTGCAGCTCTCCATGTCTCTCCCTCTCTGACAGCCTTCCCCTGATGGTAGCGGCAGTGTATCAGAGTGGAAGTGCTACAATGGCAAATCTAAACCCAATCCGCAGACCTCATTTTCTCCGTGCTGGCTGCTGGAACCAGGGTGCCGAGACCACATGTCCATCCTTAAACCCAGTGGATCCAGCCTTTTAGCCCCAGTGCCTGAACTCCATGCTCGGCTGTCTCAATGAGTGTGCCTAACCTGCACCAGTGAGCAAGGACAAACAAACACCCTGCCGCGGACTAGTAATGAACAGACGACAACTGGAAGGGCAGAGCGAGAGATGACAAGAATGCGACAACGCTACAGGAGGTCATTTCCTTCAGGCACCATGAGCCCCCTTCTCAATGCACGCCAACATGTTAGTGCTAAACCAACAGACAACGGCTCAAAAACGTGGCTCCGCACACGCCAATGCAAATAGGCAACAAAGGCATACAAATACTCCCACACAGAAACAAAGAGTAGATGCAAATCTTTCATTACACTGCCTAATGAAACAGGCTAATTTCTTCCTCCCATTTGCTATGCTATGCGCATAGTCTACAAGAAGAGTGTGCGGTCTGAGGCCTATTTGGTCCATGAGGAAGAAATGCAACTGAGCAACATTTTGACAAAATAATTAAGTCACCCTCATCACTTAACTGCTTAAGATAGCTGCTGATCATTCTGACTGATACAGATATTATTGAACTTAATTGCTATGTGAGAAACAGAGCGAAGGGTTTACAAATCATTATCTTTTTGTCTAGCAGAGCTGGAATATAAAGCCTAGCCTGCAGCTAGTCTATTATTAGCCTGGCTAATGAGTAAAAACATGGCTGGCACCGTCATGTTTCGTGAGGCCAATAAGTCAATTGAAGGTTCACTTGGGCTGCCTCCTCTAATGCCTCCCGCCGATTTAAGGAAAGATAAAATGTATGTCTCTCCCAGAGGTTGATATATTTCTAAAGAAGTGAATGGCCTGGCTCATCGTTTAGCCTCTTTAACAGTAAGCATCTGCAAAGGGGAATTGTGCTGCCAATTTCCACCGAGTTCAACACTTGGACATTTCCTTGTGCTACTCTTCACCCCTGCTTCTCCTGCTGTACATGAAAATAAAAAATGTAGATATGTATTGATTCACCAATTGGCCGAATGAACAAGCACATGTTTAGTATTATCTTTGGATGGCTGAATTAAATCTATCAAGTATACTTCATTGGTTTTCCATCAAACGTTTTATTCAGAATTCAAACTCTTACTATTGTGGTAACTGAAAATTATATTTATTATTCAAAGAACGCTTATCAGTATACGGTATCAGCAAGTAACCAAAGGTGAGTAAAGAAAGGGTATTCAAAATAGAAAGGATATTAGTGTATAGACTGCATTGAACGCATAGATTTTCCAATCGGGTGGCTGGCAATAAATCGCTGCTGAATGGTCTCAGAGCAAATGTATCGAGATGCGTATCAAATCATGCATGAAGGAGGTGCAGGTCCATAATAAAATGTGCAGGATGATAAAACCTATATTGGCTCACTTGTTTTAGTATGGACTAAATGTTTGTGCGTACCTCTAGAAAAGGACATTGTCTAAAAGATAGTGTGTGGAAGGGGGGGGGGGGGGAGGCGACAGAGAGCGAGAGACTGCACCACTAGCACCATGCCGTGTCATTACATGAGGCAATCTCTTACCTAATCAGTAGTGACACACACACAGCGGCAGACACACACACACACACACACACACACACACACACACACACACACACACTCCCCCTCACTCCTCAGGGGCTGGCCAGTTGATCCTTTACCAATTTCCTTTTCCTCTTCTAGTAAGAAGGCAGGGAGCCGGGTATGTTTCTCATCTTGGTTTTAGATAGATACGTGTGATTCTTCTGTTTTCACAAATAAGTATCAATGTTACTACCCTGCATGTTACAGCTTGGATTTGTGCTTAAACATTGTGCATGTAAGCAACATTATGTGTGAGCCAATCTCATGAACGGACCAAAAACCGATGTACGCACACAGTGGCACCACACAATGGCAACAACAACAAAGATGCAACCGATTCATTGCTATTTTAAACATTTCCGAACGTTCTACAAAATGTATTCACAGCCTCTAATTACAGTTTCCACAGAGTACATTGACCATCACCTACATCCTATAGCTCATGGAAGCCAGTGACAACCATGCACACATACAAAGCAACAGCGGTGATAATTATGCACATGCAACCACGTTTTTTCCAACCTAATGTATAAATCATAGAATCCAATATATTGTAGGGTCTGGGAGTGCCAGAAAGAGATTGTGAAAATGTGTCTTAGATCTGGAGACCGAAACCCAGTCCAGGCCCACCAAACGAGACACAGGCAGCTTTTTTTGAAACAGGACGCAAACAAAACAAGGCTTCACCCGGGCCAAAGCTCTAGCCGAAATCTGATTTCATCACATCGGGTACATCAAAAACCAGCAGCTGTATAGGGCAAGACAGCACGCAATTGTTAACACAAATAGCATTTGCCGATGTGATCTCCTCTCATCCCCACGATTGTGGGGATGCAGAGCTGGGGCCTGTATCAAACAAAGATGAGGAATGTTGTAGCACTCTTGCATCTTCTGTTATGAGAGGTGAAGGGAGGCTGTCAGTGAACACAAAAAAAACACATCCAGCGTCTTGCCCCTGCCTTGCTTTGGGATGAGGAGATGGCAGGCGAGGAGAAAAAGGAAACACAGTGTGAGCCCCCTCATTTCTGCCAGTGTGCCCTGCGTGTGTCAGTCCAATATCTTAAAACAACACATGCAAGGCTCTGCCACAGCCAATTACCCAGCTCTTGGCATGGGAAATGAAAAAACATCTTGGAGAACAATGAAGAGAACTTGGCTGGATGAGCGTGCGTCAGTAAGTGCTGACAGATTGTTATTTTTAATGAATATACAACACTTGAATGGCCCATCAAGAGGTCCTCCCCTGAACATTGCTCCTTTGTTCACAGCATTAATTCCCTATGTAACCTCCAAAAACCCTCCAATGCGATGGTTATTAGACACTTGAAAAGGTAAAAGGTATATATCGGTACAATGCTCAATATTATCAGCAACAGCGATAGAAAATGACAAAAAACCATAGAACAACTCACAAAAAATGCTTCTTTTTAAAACAGGTAAAGTGGATGTTTTTCTGTCTGGTTTCAGCGAGTCAAAATTTGATCTTGGGATGAGAGAAGTTAACCCAAATTATAACCAAATACACGGTCCAAATATCCGTGAGTACTCGTTTTGAAGGGGGTTTTGTGAACGTGTTTTCTAGGTGCTTTAGTTTGTCTGAGATAGTTTTCACTGCTGCTGCCCGCAGGTTTCGCTTGGAAGGCCCATCTCTTGGTAAGGTATACACCACTAGACACACTGGGACTCGTAACGGCATTTCGCGTATTGTCCTTTTACTATTTTCGACCTTATTCTCAAAGTGTTCTTCTGACTTAATTCTTGAAATGGAATCTCGTAATTTGAGATCAAACACATAACACACAAGCACTTTTCTTTTTTGTGCGGCCCTAAAACTCTTCAATAAATATGAGATATAAACAATGCAAGAAAAATGGAAATGTCACCTTGAAACTCGCTATACTCCTATTTCAGTAAAAGGAGTAGCATTAAGACTATGCCTGGTGCATGTATGAAGACACAATCCTTTAATAGCATGTGTGCTGAATCCAAGAACCTTGATCTGGAGGAAGAACAGCCATATGCCATTCAGGCAAAGGGTGCAAACCGAAAACTCCCCAAGCAGCTCAACGATACAAGAGAGGGCTAGAGCACAGGAAACATGCAGCCTCTTACTGCGAGCCCTGCCTGTAGCCATTTTTTTTACCTTACCACACAAAATTCACAGCGCCACGATCCCTCAAAAACACAATAGCAATCTAAGGACGAATAGCATGGTTATTAATTACTCATCGCCAACATTTTCTTACTAATGCACCAAGGCTACACACAGCTAGATCCAGGTATTCCAAATGTAAAGTAGTGGTATGTTTGCAGATGAGCATGGCAGCCTTTATAATATAAAAAGGCATCTGGATAAAGCTCAACTAAATCAGTCAATAATACGCAAATGATAAGTACGATTACTAAAAGAAAATACAAAATGAAGCAGTAGCATTTGCAAAAGCAGTATGATTCTGCAAAGAG
Organism: Melanogrammus aeglefinus; assembly: GCA_900291075.1. Classification (NCBI taxonomy): domain Eukaryota; kingdom Metazoa; phylum Chordata; class Actinopteri; order Gadiformes; family Gadidae; genus Melanogrammus; species Melanogrammus aeglefinus. Next base: position 238,092 of record OLKM01000265.1, on the reverse strand, counting down.
CCTTTCAAAATGACCTTTGTAGTAATGAAATCTACTGATAATAGTCAAAATCACTAATCAGCAAATAACAATTAGCACGTTGTTATGTTTATGTATATATTGTGTTACACCCTTGCCCTATTTGCAAAATCAATAAATAAAAAAGTAAAAGTAGATTACAAATCTCCTGCATATGACAAATTAATAATGCATGTTCCTGAACATGATGAAAACTTGACCCATAAGTAGCCTTAATAAAATAACATTTAACGTCATAAGCAAGTAATCTTATATAAAGCAATAGAGACACGTTCAAATATTCAGTTTGGTCACATGTCAAGTGCAATGCAAACACAAACACTATACTTTATGTGTTGATACTGACTGACATCATTTCTTGGTAATGTTTGTAATAAAAAATGAATTCCTGACATGATTGAACATTTGAACTGATTAATAATATATTTCCACCTTAGGGAATCCAGGGAAAGACTCAAAAATAAACAATAGCACTGCTGGCGAAACTGAGAACTAGTCACCCAAACAAAGACAGCAAGTTGGCTAGCCAGCTAATAGTAGCTGCTGACAATGGCTTAACGGGCATAGACTACTTCCTGGTAGGCAAAGGCTGTACTGAACGTTACAAGTTTGACATTAAGTTTAATTGGCTATCAAATGCTAGCAGACCTCTGCAATTATAAACACATATATAACCAAATATACATACAAGCACTGGCTCAGTATGGGCTCTGTTAACCGGTGCAATAGAGCTGTTTGGGTCCAAGTATTAGACGGTCTGTTGTTAGCTAGCTAGCCTAGTTCAATCACTGCTGGTTAGTAACGTTAGCAGCCGCTTCATAGTAACAAACAAGTCTATCAAGCTAGCAGCAAGCTAATGCTAGTAGACAAATTAGCCGGGTACATTGCCAACGGTTATCGTTAGCATTCCAACGTTAACGCACTGTTTGGTGTTATTGGTCAGTTCTGCAACGTGTAGTTCATTATTATATCAAAGACAGAGAAACCCGCGGCCCACGGCGCGCAACACTTACCTCGAAAGCTTCCTCTACAACATCTGTGATTTGTTTGATGAGCGCCTGCAACAACAAACAATAGCAGCAGCAAGGGCAATTAGCTAACGTTAGTAAGCCAAGTATCACCACTATGGTGGTGACTGTGCAGCTGCAGTGCCACTTGTGTCTTTCTTATGTGAATGTATCGCATCGGACCACGTTTGACAATGTTGTCATAAATGATGGATGGAAGAAAAATGGAAGAATTAAGAGGGAGTAATCGCTGTCGGGATGCTCTGACTAGTGTATGTGAGAGGTACTCAGCATGACAGCATCCTTCTTCATCTTGGGGTGAGAACAGTTGGGGTTCCCCGAGTTTTACTGGTGAAATACCGTCACCTACTGGCAACAACGGTATCGCCCAAACTGAAAGCTAGACTAGACAGGCTGTAGCTACAGTTGGTAGGTATGAAACCACTCTTGAATAGAAGATAAAAGAATAGAAAATAAACGGGTTTACACAATTGTAAGTCTGCTAAATATGATAATGAAAAACCAAATAATCATAATCATAAAAACAATAACTCAACATTTGTCAATTTAAAAAAATACTTTTAGATTAAATGCAGGCAATACAACTTTAATTAATCATTTCTTCATTGAGTTCCTTATTGATAGCCATTGCGTGAAATAAAATAACATTTAATTCAATTGTTTCTTATATTTAATATACCTACCTTGTTTAAGATAAATACATATATTAAGCACACTTTGCAAAGTCATACAGTGGCTTACAGCCTCACAGAAACATCATACAGAAGCGCCTGCTTATTTTAGACATGTATACACGACTAACTCATACACAGTCAGTGACATAGATAACAATGTGGCTCTGTCTTTTATTCTTTCCAGTCAGGTGTTAAAGACGTGATTCACTTCCACCTAGTGGTTGAAGCAATGCCTGAGTAGGATGACACATGAGTCCACAAACAAAATAACTATGGCAAGGTAAGTAGATAGGGCTTGGAGTAAAAAATAAAAAATAAATCATTGCTGTAATTTCAGGGAAAGTCAACAATTTGGATATACATCTAATATTATTTTATGGCCTATGCTATTTATTTCAAATTATATTTATTTTATAATTTAATTTAATCCTACATTTTTATATATATGTTTAGACAAATAAATATATAAATGTGTTTTTTTGAAAGTTGTGTTTTTAATTAATACAAACATAACATCTAGACCATTGTAACATAATATTGAATTAATGTGTTTCTAATTAATACTCGTAAACTTCCGACAAACGTCTCAAACATACTTAAGACAGTCAATGTGTGGTTAAGCCGTTTACATTTTGCATAATATACCTATCAGTAAATTGCACTGCACAGTATCAACCACTAGATGGCAAATGTGTCAAATAAACTAATAATTTATAAAATATCTTAATTTAAACATCAAATATAGATTGAGAGATCTAATGTAAATTACATAAACCCGCAAACTCCCGGTTATGAACCCCTTTTCTTCTTCCATGCATTGTTATATAGGACATTATGAAAAAGGCTCTTTAAAAATCAACCAACGTGGGAATTGTTGTCAAGTTGTTGGAGGATTCCCTCTGGTGCTTCTGACAGCACCACTATCAGACTAAACTCCCATTGCGAGGCTATGTGCAGATAGCTTATAAAAGAAAGCTCTGGATCATTTACCCAGAGGGCTAGGAATGGCGTCCATCTGCACCAGGCTCAAGTTTCTTGCTCGCAAGGGCTACTCCAATTACATGCCACACTTAAACCGTTTCTTAGGAGTCCCTTAATACAGCTTCGCTCTCCAACTATTAATAAAAGGTAACCATTTTGATGCTTTACTCTTGCTCTAGTTTTGTTTGTGTAGATACTATTACATTTTAGTACACTTACTTTCATGTCCGAGGACAGTAAAACCCATCAATAGATTTGAATGAACTAATATGCACATTTCTTTGTTATCATCATGAATAGCATGAAATAATGGGTCACAGAATTCAGTGCAGACATTCCTTGCAGAATTATTTGTTTGCATTGGTTAAGGGAATAAAAAGATGTGGGAGAAGATGCTTCAAATTATATTTTTTATTACATATTTCTGCCAACGCTTACAGAATCACTAGAGCTCACCGAACATGACACATTACACTGACAGTAGTAGTTTCACTGCTCACAGCAGCACCCTTCTTTGCTTACAGTAGCTTTGCTGAATTGATGAGGAATCAGGGTAAAGATCACTACAGGTAAAGATCACTCACAAGAAGCATTAACGGGTATTCTTTCACGCAGCTACAGAGACACAAACATAAAGATGGAGGTGTAACTGAAGGACGAGGGGGCGGGGGGCTTGCTAGACAAGAAGACATGTTCGGTGCCACAGGAGACGTTCTAGGACCTCGGATTTCCATTCTATATTCCAACTTCTATCTTGTAGCAGTGGCGATCTAGCGTGGCATACATGTATTTGTGTGTAGGTTATTTATGCGTGATGAAAACAGAGGCTGAAAGACAGCGCTCTAGATGGGGTGCCTGAAGTTCTGGCCAGCGAACTTGGCCTTGTCTCCGAGCTCCTCTTCAATCCTGGAGGAGGAAGAAGACAGGAGGGTGAAGCGGGCTGGATCAGTAGTAGTTTTTAAAGAGAGCATGTAATGTTATTCAGCCAAGGACAGATACACCCAGATTAGTGTCAATCATAAATATACAAGACCCCTTAAAGCATTTTAGGGTTTACAAGTGTTTACACACACACACACACACACACACACACACACACACACACACACACACACACACACACACACACACACACACACACACACACACACACACACACACACACACACACACACACACACACACGAGAACGTGTGCCACCTCGTGTAGGACTCACCTCAGCAGCTGGTTGTACTTGGCCAGACGTTCGGACCGGCAGGGGGCTCCCGTCTTGATCTGGGAGAGGAATCAAACAAGAGAAAGTGACTCCTCTTACAAATAACCCGTCATCCTGCAGCACTGCAGTCTGCATTCAAAAGAAAGTCACCTTCATCTCAAGTTACAAAGGAGGGTTCCTCTTGTTTAAATGTCCCTTTCTCAGTGTCGGCTGACTCACCTGTCCAGTGCAGAGTCCAACCACCAGGTCAGCGATGAAGGTATCCTCGGTCTCTCCGGAGCGATGGCTCACCATCACGCCCCAGCCATTGCTCTGGGCCATCTTGCAACTAAAACCAAAATAATAAAAAAGATTTAAAAAAACATATCCCTCAGTCAAAAGACATATGCCGAGGTCAAGTTTAGAGCGCAAAGTACTCACGCCGCCAGGGACTCTGTCACAGAGCCGATCTGGTTGACCTTGAGGAGCAGGCAGTTGCAGGCCTTGTCTGCCACCCCCTTGGCGATGCGCTTGGGGTTAGTGACCGTAAGGTCGTCTCCCACAACCTGGATGCTGGTGGTGGCGGTGAAGTTGGACCACGCCTGCCAGTCGTCCTGGTCGAAGGGGTCCTCGATGGAGACCACTGAAGAGGGAGAGTGGAAGCAGCAGCACAGGCTCAGAAACTGAATCTTTTATTCATCTTCATATTTTTAGATTTAGATTTTAGTTTTGTGTTTCAGTTATACACTCGATTCGCTTATGTAATCTATAAGGCTTTCCCTTGAAAATAATTTCAATGCATTTTATTTCTTTCATTCATCATTTTGGATCACAGTGCACACGGTAAAACAAATTATGCAGTAGTCCGTGGTACTGCTATAGATACAATGTTCTTCTCCTGCCATTTCCTGATGCAATCGCTATGTGGCTAGGGCAGTGATCGACCGGACTGTTTCCTCCTCATCTCCACCATTTATTAAATGCCCTCCACCGTGTGGCAGGAAGCACCAGTTAACCAGCAGAGGGAGGGAAGAGTGCCCTGGGGAAACATTTCGAGGGCCGTACCTGGGTAGTCCTTGACAAAGCTCTTGTAGAGGTCCGCCAGCTGGTCGGGGGTGATGTAGCGGCTGGGGTCGTCGGGCGACTTGAAGTCCAGGTCATACTTCCCGCCCTTGTAGAACTCTGAGGCGGCCACGTCCATGCCGATCACGATCTTGTCGGTGTAGCCGGCTTTGCCGATGGCCTTCATCAGCAGCTCCAGAGCTGTGTGGGGAAACGTAGAGATAAGCACCAGACCTATCCATTCTGGGGGAGGGAAGTTGCTTGTGCTATTTTTTTCTTAGACTATTGGTGGTGCAAATATATTTCACTCATAAACATAAGTAATATAGTGTAACAAGATGTCCTTTTTCAGACTGGTTTTATGAACATTTCGGGTAAATCTTCTTTAAGTTTATAAAAAGGGAACTAGGTAGGTATTAAAAATTGACAAGAGTCAGAACCGTGAATAAATAAATACTTTAAACAACTCTTTAATCCTCCTAAAGATTGCTGTGCCCCACTGGGGGTATTTGCCATATAAGCACCTTGGCATCAGCACCTTGATACTGAGTCCAGCTGGTCAGCGAGCAGACACTCATCCATTATTCCCCACTGAGCGAGGGCCTTAATTTGGTTACCATGTGCTGCTCCAGGAATGACAATGTTATTTTTTACCTGGGTCAAATGGGGGCACACTGACCTAACAGTCTGTGCCAAGACCCTCCCGTTAGTTATCAAAGGGTACAAAAAGTAGATTTTGAATTGTTTTCAACATGGATATACGTTAGTAATACTAGGCAGCATTACTAGTTATAATACTAGCACTACTGACCTGTATTTGTGTGGTCTTATTCCAAAGTAATTTATTTTACATTTTTGTGCAGACATCCTTTTCTTTTGCCGTTCTTTGTGCTACAAATGGACCCTCGGAAGTCTGGCCCATAACAGCATTCAGCTGTCCTTCAATAAATAATGGGCCAGTGATGCACTTGGCACAGAAGGGTTGTGGATTCTAACATCACACAAACAAGAACAAAGCCTCAGAGGCGACGCCGTGTCACGTGCTCTGACCTTCCTTGTTCTCCAGGATGTTGGGTGCGAAGCCGCCCTCGTCTCCCACGTTGGTGGCGTCCTGGCCGTACTTCTCCTTGATGACGTTCTTCAGGTTGTGGTAGACCTCAGCTCCGATGCGCATGGCCTCCTTGAAGCTGCTGGCGCCCACGGGCAGGATCATGAACTCCTGCATGGCCAGCTTGTTGCCGGCGTGGGAGCCGCCGTTGATGACGTTGAAGGCCTGCAGGTCAAATGAAAATAAAAAAGGGACGTTTTATGTAGATCCTGAGGTAAATGGTCTGCATTTATATAGCACTTTACAATATTGCCTAACATTCACCCGTTTATGCACACATTCCCACACCGACGGCGGTGGCAGCCATGCAAGGCGGCAGCCAGCTCGTCGGGAGCAGTTAAGGTGAGGGGCCTTGCTCAAGGACACCTCAACCCTCAACGCTAGGAGGAGCCGGGGATCGAACTAACAACCTTGCGGTTACCAGCATAACCCGCTCTTCCTCCTGCCGGCCCCGAGGTCATCGTTCCCTTGCAGTCGCAAGGAAACAATGCCTCCAAGGAGGAGCCATTAAACTCTGCGCTTGAAATACTGTTGTTGACATTCTATTTCAATCATCCTTATCTTATTTGCTTTGATATATGCTGCTGCAACATCCAGAGTCCCCTGTCCAGTGCATAATAAATTGTTATCTTATGTTATCATGGCTACCCTCCCGGCGCCATCAATGCGTGTGCCAATGTTACATGCTAATGTATAGTGCAGCAAAATGCATTGCGTTATGTAATCTGCAGCGCACGGCCGACAGGGACCGGATTACTGAGCTTACAGGGACGGGCAGGATCACTTCAGGGTTGCCAGCAAGGTCGGCAATATGGCGGTAGAGGGGCACGCCCTTCTCTGCTGCACCAGCCTTGCACACAGCCAGGGAGACGCCAAGGATGGCGTTAGCACCAAACTTAGCTGTGGAATCAAAACAAAACCAGACCGTTTGTTTCAACCTGGGGGTATTTTCTGTTTAAAAACCTTATTAATCGACCCTTTGTAAGTGTTGCATATTTAAATGTCGTCCATTTTTTTATATGAGTAAAATACAAAAAGTATCAAGGCATAATGTTTTATAACAATACTGAGGCTTACACTTGTTCTCAGTGCCATCCATATCCAGCATCAGCTGATCCACCTTCTCCTGCTCCAGGACATTAACGTTCTGGGGAAGATACAGGGTCATGGTGAAACGTGACACAGACATGTCTTTATATTATTAATGACCATTGTTAAACATAAAAGTTAGTTCACAAAACAAAAACAGCCCACACCAGTCATGTTATGAGTAGTAATCACAGCATCTCAAGTGACACACGCTCTGCTTCTAGGCTGCGTTATGCTACATTGAATACTTTTTGAAACTCATTAAACACACGAGTCAAACTCGATATAAATACTTGCATTGTAACACGCAGAGCAGCCATTGCTTATTTGTTTGTATTTCTGTGGCTCAAGCGTTTAAGACCCTTTACCTTAAATCCTCCACAGCTTTTGCCATACTTTGCATCTGAACATATTTATTTTATTCGCTGTCTCTCTGGAATGTGTATATTTTTGATTAGAATCACGAAATGGACAAATATAATAATTAGGTATATTATGTTTCATACAACTCCTACGCACAAAGTCACAGTCAAACAATAAATGGTCCTACCTGGCTAACCAGTGCAGGCGCAATTGTTTTATTGATATGCTCAACAGCTTTTGAGACACCTGCAAGGGACAAGCAGACCATCACTGACGGGGAAACAAGAGGCCATGCAAAGCAGGAAAAACAGACGAGCACAGAGCAAATTCACACCGTTCAACTAGAGACTAGTTAGTAAATATATTTGATTCATAGATAATACATATTTTGAAATAATGATGTAATCTTCTGTGTATACATTTTATTATATTGTAGGATTGTTTATATATATATATATATATATATATAGATAGATAGATAGAGAGAGAGATTATTTGTGTCATTGTCATGATCGTCTGTTCAAGCTTGCCAGGGATAGTTAGTCAATTCCAAACTCCAAAACAAGTCATGCTCCTTTTGTGTTAAAGCAAATCTCTACATCGCCATCATCATCCTCAACCCCTGCCCTTAAATCACTCCCTTTATTTACCTGGTTACACAAAGCCGGGCCAAAAACTCATTAATATATTTTACAGCCCTTTTCACCCCTAAAACAGGACCATGAAATGGAGACGGACAAAAATAAAATATAATGAAAAGTTAATATATTGGTGTAGATCTTTGCCCGTCGGTGATAAAAGTGAACCGTGGAAGGCAGGTGACTAGTGGGGTAACGTATAAGTGATACATATCAAAAATATATAAATGACGTTACCTTTGCCCAGGTAGCGCGTCTTGTCGTTGTCACGGAGCTCGAGGGCCTCATAGATGCCAGTGGAGGCACCGCTGGGGACGGCTGCCCTGAAAAGACCTGGAGAACCACAGACAGCGATTACACTTCCTGAGACACTAGGCCTTGTTACATGTACATGGATCAAGGGTGGATGGGCTGAAAGGGGGAATGAAATGGCTGTGAGCCATATTACTTCAATTTCATGAAATTATCCCGGTGGAATATCATATATAATATTTGAAAAAGATAGTGGAATACGGCATATTAGAAATATAGAGACACATATATATTGCTGCCATTCCATAAATGAATAACCAAGCCCAGTGCACAGAAATGGTCATGGGAACAGAGAGGAGAAGGACAGAACAGGAAGAAAGAGCCCAGTCATCCACAACCGCTCCCGTTATGTAACAGAGGTAGACATGCTGGGGAGAGTACGCGTGCAGTAGCTCAGTGGAAGAATACTACAACACTGGCAAAGAGTGACCAGTGGGGGGGGCTGTATCCCAGAGGACACAGCGGCTCTCTGGGCTGAGGTTAAACTCATCCACTCACGCTTCGGGCATCCACTAAAGCCATATACACTGTAGAACTTCTATCCATATCCTTGTTAGAAACAATTCATTGTAATGTTATTTAATACTATTCAAATCTAAAACTGTATGCAGTAGCATGTCTTCTATGGATTTCTAAAGCACAAAAGACGTTGCATCATGTAGCCAGGCAAGGTTATGAAACAGGATATTCCTAAGGTCTGGTTGCTACACTCTGGGGGCAGCTAATAAATTATAGAAAACCTCTATTACAAAAACAATTTAGAGAAAACAAAGAGGTACGATCACATTCACGTCACATCATAAGTATCTAGAAAAAGTTACTTCTATTGTGTATGGACAAAAAAGTTAAAACAGGTTTGTTTTATCTTTATCCCTTCCATGTCATTGGCCACTTAAATCGCTTCCTTAACATTCTCAGGACATTCAGTTTGGTTGAGACGTTTCTGTGGTTTAAGTTCACAGAGAAGAACGAAAGAAAACATTAGCCAAGCTATAGCAGGCCAAACAAACGTCAATTTAGTCAATTTAGGTAATAAATATAAGCTCTGGGCATATCGATTGAACTGACCCGGCCCTAGCATGGGCTGCTTGATGCCCAGTGGTTTTCCACACCCCAAGGGAAGTATAGTATGAAGTCTGACTAAAAGCAGTCTTCATTCGCACTTCATAATACAAATAGAACAATAAAATTCAGTTAGTGCTGCAATTATAGTTTCCAAAATAAACTGAAATACAGCTGGCAATAAATAAAGTTGCATGGTTATAATTTGATTCCAGTATTGGCCGTGTTTCAGCTCCACCCAATCTAAATGGCCTTACATTACAAGCTTTAAGTAAATTAGAGAGAAGATCTAGTTGCTGCTGAAATTCTTCTTGCAGCAACTATTTTTATTTGTCATTCTTTTCACTTTCAGGTTAGGTAGTTAGAAAAACATATATCTAATAGTAATGAGTCCCTTCGGTCCCTTTAAAAAAGTAGCAATTATGTTGTAAGCCATCCTGTATTTCTATTTTTCCCCATTGAAGCCAGCTCAGTGGTACACTACGTACCTTTCTTGGTGTACAGGTCGACCTCCACTGTGGGGTTACCACGGGAGTCGAAAATCTCCCGGGCGTGGATCTTGAGGATGGACATGATTCTGGATCTAGAGGGGAGCCAAGAGGTAGCAGACATCAGAAGCCTATATCGCTGTGGCACAGGGCAGGCGACAAGGGATGATGCTGCTGCATCCGATCCGCCTTCCTGCGTAGCAATTAAACAAATGGAGTCTGCGACCAGACCAGTGACTTGACAAAAAACATTTGTACAGCACACTCAAAACTGTCAAATGAAACAAAAAAACATGCCCGTTCTTTAGCTATCAAGTACAAGTTTAGACACCAAGTAATGGACCAGATTGTCCTACGATGAATACCAGATTTGGTGCAGTCTCGTGCAAGGGATGGGGATGTCAGCGCAAGTCAGTCCCTGTGAGGAGTGGCTCAGGAAGAAATGGGCTCTCTTCTAAATCCTTCAAGTATTGACATAATACAATCTGCCCAGATTAATAAGTAAAAGCAGGGACAATGAGATTAAAGAGGTTACAATAGAGTTGAGTAACTTCTTTTTTGTGTGTGTGCCCATGTCTGTAGTGATAATGCATGAGCCAGCGCCAGCAGTGGTCTTATCTCAGGGAGTTAGGGCTGCTATCAGACTAGTCTTTCTAAATTCAGCACTTGGTGTCTGCGGAGGTTCTAATGATAACCGTAGTGAGGCTTTGGCACACACGTCTGTGGTTTTATTGTTTTATCCCCCTCTGTTTTTGGCCCCCTCTGTCCTGGCCTGCTATCTGACACAATTTAGCATTCATGAATGAGCTTGAGCTCAGTACCCTGCCCTAGAGAGTTGAGGGTCAGCCTATCATCCATTGTTGAACCAATGGTAAAATCGTTTATGTCTGAGGGGACATTTGCCAGTGGCTATAAAGCTCAGGGGATCTACTATTATCACAGTAGCCATCAGAGATGACACTGTCTCAGCTGTCAAAACGTCACTTCTGATTGTTTACAGTACAATAGACTACGGGAGACAGGAAAGGTTTATTTCACTCCGTATTGATTTTCTCCTGCACAAAATGGCAGCCAACGATAATGAATCCCTAACCTTGGACGCAATTCAGTATTTCACGTCCAGTCCTAGAGGGCAAAGCTGATACAAGTCATTCCTTTGCACAATGACTGTACAGCCATTCTCTGGTTAGCTCTTGGCAAATGCTACATTAGGCCACTGAACCAAGAGTGGATAATTGGCGTTGTGAGGCCATTATCATGAAATCCTTGTATTAAAAGAGGACGCATTCCAACCACTTACAAGACACTCCCCCAGAACCGCTTTATCAACTGGTTGCACATCACATAACGTGAGGGTCGAGTATAGGCCGCTATCAAACAAGTAAAACTATGCAAATTGTGAATATTTTGTAATTGACCAGTACGTATATCAGTACAAGTCGGAAGCAACTAGTTTGTAGTTGGTCTGCAACTTGACGCCATCCGCCATACTGCGTTTCTAAATGGGTCGACATCGCGCCAGCTGACGGGCTGGTTTAAAAATAGACGTAAGCCTTTCCTGCGAGCCACATTCACCATGTCATGCAATTGCATATCTAAGTGTTTTAAGTCAAAAGAACGTAGTCAAATAGGACTGCAAGGACAGAGCTATGTAAGGTCATTGTGGAGAGTGCCAGACAGTGCGTTGTATAAATAAAGGGCACCGTCAAAACTACGAGGTTACGCCAATAAAAGCTGTAATTAATCTCGTAGCTGTCAACTTCATTGGATATCATAAAAACACAATTACATCTGAAGAACAAGTGCTTACCTTGGCTTTCTGGCCTAACTGTGTGACAGGGAAGTGCTGTGAGTCGCTGGTGTGGGTGAGCAGAGAAGGCGCTGGAGACACTCCCCGGCTTGATAAGCACAGACAGGCAGGAAGAACTTGGAGCTGTGCGTCCTCGACTGTCATTGGCTGGCAAAGGCTCACGAGGCAGCGGCGTGCGAGCAGGGCTGCACGTTCATCGGCAGCATCACGGCTACCCAGTTCACTCTAAAAAAAAAACAAAAAAACACTAAAAATCCCAAACGTGGAAGCTTTGACTGCTAAACACACATGCAATGACCAAGGTGCATTCAAGTTAATATTTATCTGAGGGGGGCTGTTTTTGCCCCTTTTTACGTTTTATTTAATTTTACTTGAGCGTGACGCAGATAGGAGCCTACGTCGCAGGGTTGCAGACGTCACTCGGATGCAGTGTCAACGATCACGTATCTGGCTTTGCTACATTCCCCATGAATACCGCACATTAAAAAAAGCGAAGGCCTACTAATATCCAATGGGGTTGATGTGTTTCACTTGGTTCTACAAATCATGAGGCTATAATGGCATGTGTTTGATTGGCCTAAAACTCTGACACAAACAATCTACCTACCAATCTAATTAAGTATACACATACATTTTCGTTGCATAATATTTGTTAAATAAAACTCATGTCTTAATCATTGAATAAATCTAAATTCTTCTGAATACGTCTTCAACTGATTCATCAGGAAATAGTCTGGTTCCCTCCGACGTTTCGTTATGAATGGATATGTTGACTCATGCAGCTGCGCACTGGATCACATCCGCTGTGTGGCGCTTGTCGCAGTATGGTCGCAGTGACCTTGAAACGACGTTTTGCACCGAAGAAAATATCCTAGTGCGCCACCCTGTGGACATCACAATTACTAGCAGGTTAGCAATATAGTGAAAGCCAACCCATCATGCAAGAAGTGAACTATAAACTGAAATGATATGTATTATATATGGTTCATTTTATATAATTGTACGATATCTTATAAAACAACTAACAGATTAAATCTGTAACATTGTATATGTGTCCTGGAAATATGAATCGTTCAGATATAAAATGTATACAAATAATATAAACATTGTTTAATTACTAATCGTTTTAAAATGCCTCTGTAGACATTCTTCTTGCATCTAGAGATGTCTCCCTTCCTCTCTCTAACTGAAAGGTGTTAAGGTTGCCATTAACACCTTAGCACATTGCCACCGTAGCACGAAGTCTGACAGTGAGGACAGTGAGGCCATGCCGACTGTCTTCATTGATGTGTAGATTCCACTTCCCCCCATAGTGTATTGCAAATAAACTTGGTCTCTCACTCAATCAGCCATGACCAGCCATGGCTGATTTCATGGCCGATCCTAAACACTCCACAATGCTCACTCCCCCTCACCCCAGTCTCCTTGGTAGTTACTGTCCACGATCTGAACGTTTCTTGATAAGAGTCATGTAAACCCATTGTCACAGGGAAGACGCTTGTTTGATCGCTGCTTGTATCTGCCCATGATCATGCTCTAAATTAAATCAAATACTTTGCTTAAAAGAACTGTCCTAAAATAAGTTATTCTTCATCATTCAATATGCAACTGTGTCACTGTAAACAAATTCATTAGTTGTGTTTAGTTGGCCACAAAAATGTCTGCAATTCAAACAAAGAATATGGTGATAAAATATAGATGTAGGCCTATTGGTAAACAATACTGAAGACTATAGCAAGCCTACAACCTAATTTTAATGATACATGCTGAACTGTGTATGCTAGATAGAAAGACAGACAGACCGACAGACAGAATTATATCTATATAGATATCAATATATATGGACATAGTATATATATAGATCTCTATCGATAAAGATATAGTTGTAGATAAAATATATAGATACAAACAGGTTTTAAATGACCTCACTTGTGATCTGCTGGTAAACAGATATTGTTAAACTACACAAGACTTTAAAAGCTATGTTTGGACTGTGGGTAATTGCAGACCCCATCATTTAACAGAAAGGAAAACAGCAAACACGCATTGTGTAATGACAGTTTGTGCAGGTTAGGAGACACAAGGATTAAAGAGACTCACAACTATTCTACATGACATGTGTCCCCAGACACCTCCCCAGCACACCCACTATGTAAACAACTCTACAACTTAAACTATTTAAACTTTACTTCCATTAGCCGGGGATTACTGAGATAGTCAAAAAACAAACCACTAAACAAACCGGACTGTTGAACTGATAGGCAACATTAAATAATGGATTTACTAAGAGTCTCTCCCTCTCTCTCTCTCTCTCTCTCTCTCTCTCTCTCTCTCTCTCTCTCTCTCTCTCTCTCTCTCTGTCTCTCTCTCTCTCTCTCTCTCTCTCTCTCTCTCTCTCTCTCTCTCTCTCTCTCTCTCTTCTCTCTCTCTCTCGCCCCTCACTCTCTCTCTCCTCTCTCTCTCTCTCTCTCTCTCTCTCTCTCTCTCTCTCTCTCTCTCTCTCTCTCTCTCTCTCTCTCTCTCTCTCTCTCTCTCTCTCTCTCTCTCTCTCTCTCTCTCTCTCTCTCTCTCCCTCTCCCTCTCTCTCTCTCTCTCTCTCTCTCTCTCTCCTCTCTCTCCTCTCTCTCTCTCTCTCTCTCTCTCTCTCTCTCCTCTCTCTCTCTCTCTCTGCTCTCTCTCTCTCTCTCTCTCTCTCTCTTTCTACCTGTCACCACCGCACTGCCTGTTTATCACGTGCTGGGTATTGAGCTGACCCAGCTTTGCTCTTTGCTTGGAGATACCTGCGAGTTGCAGGCCCTACAGAGATCATATCCTATAGGCTATGACCAACGCTTGCACCCTAACCCTACATCGGTAACCATGGATACTGTTGCATGTGGCTGTAGAGGTTAGTAATTTGGCAGCTTAGCGTTAAATACCGGATTCATGTACAGGTCATATGGGCAACCTAACCTCAAGGAAGAGCATTTCCCTTCCAACACTATCTGTCCAGACAACGACGGGATTGATAGGGATAGTAGATTACACATCCTTGGAACTGATGACAAACAAGTCCTCCCTTTACACAGAAGAGTTTTTGCGTTTCAGTGTTGAACCAGTGCCTGTTGGAGTTCAGCAGAACCCAATTTAGTCATCATGTCTGGGAGTACACACACACAAACACACACACACACACACACACACACACACGTGTGGGTGCTTATGTGTTTGTTTATTTTTGCTGTGTGTGTGTGGGGATATGTGTGTGTGTGAGTGGGGGGGGGGGTGGGAAGGGGAATGCGTGTGTGTGTGTGTGTGTGTGTGGTGTGTGTGTGTGTGTGTGTGTGTGTGTGTGTATGTGTGTGTTGTGTGTGTGTGTGTGTGTTGGTGTGTGTGTGGTGTGTGTGTGTGTGTGTGTGTGTGTGTGTGTGTGTGTGTGTGGTGTTGTGTGTGTGTGTGTGTGTGTGTGTGAGTGTGTGTGTGAGCGTGTGAATGTATTCATTTATTGCAGGTATTTAAGGTTGTGCCCAATGCATGTCATAACAGGAGAAGTGGAACAGGTGAAGCAGGCCCGCCGCTCCCTATACGCAGAGTACGCAGAGTGCGTAGGGCACCAAGTACCTGGGGGGGTGTACCAAAAATAAAGGTTTGTAAAAAAAATTAATAAAGATGACATAATTGAATTAAAAGAAGAAATAAATTAGTTATGAAGAGACCCACCGTTGTTTTTTCTTAATTGTATAACCTATCACTCAATTTCTTGAAATTAGATGTTCTTACCTAATATATAAAAAGAGGCTCCCCCCGCTCGCGTAGGGCACCGAAACGGCCAGCAGCGGCCCTGGGTCTCAGTGTCACTCTCAGGTTCCTTTTCACTTCTTTGCATCATTCAGCATTAACCATGTCAACTAGTTAGGACTGCTCTCAGGTATATTTGTCAGAATGACAAATGACATGCCCAGACTTGCATTGGGGCATCCTGTCCCCTGATCAGAAAATCTCAGCAAAGCTAAACTAGAGTAAAACTGTATATAGATATTATTGAAGTAAAACATGGTAGAAGAGGTAGAATACATTTAAAATGCATTTTCAATATTCAATTGAAAAATAAAATGACGTCATAAACAAAAAGAATATACTGACATAATTGGCCTGTCAGATGTTTGGGTTTGTATAAGGAAGCCTACTAAATCTCCTAATAGGTTTTCGATTAGGGCTCTTGATTTTGGGCTTCTGGGAAGAGTTTGGCCTGAGGGCGGTTACAGTGAGTTTCAACACCTCCTCTTGAACCACTTGCAAGTGGAGGAGTCGGAAGAGCCCAGGCATTGCGAGGTGCGAGTCGAACGGAAAAGGGTCAGCGTCGCCTTCACCATGGAAAGTTTCTGCGTCATTTTCAATGCAGTCCTGTTTTATTTAGCTACTGCAGCGATTCCACATGATGGAATTCATTGGACATATACCGGTAGGTAATTTTGTTTTGCATAAAAAATTATCATTGTTTAAAAAATATTTAAAAAGGTAAACAAAAACGAATACATGTGTAATATAGGCATAGGGTACTTGCTTTCAAATAAGCTAGGTGAGAGGTTATGTTGGCAAAACGTGGCAGAATATGGAACAACTTTGCCTTGGTTTTATGTTTGGGTTGCATGTTGTATTTTTTAATTCCTAGGCCTATAACGCACAAGTAGTCGAGCCAGGATACTTTACACTACTTCAGACAACTATGTGACAACCATGCTCCAGTTTTAACGAAGTGTCGTGAAGAAAAGTTGCCCTCTAGTTGAGGACTTGGCTCACATATTAACTAGGGAGACCATCCGCCGTGCTTCCAAATATTTAGTAACAGAATCCGAATTACTATTTATAAAATGACACACGTGTGTGTGTGTGTGTGTGTGTGTGTGTGTGTGTGTGTGTGTGTGTGTGTGTGTGTGTGTGTGTGTGTGTGTGTGTGTGTGTGTGTGTGTGTGTGTGTGTGTGTGTGTGTGTGTGTGTGTGTGTGTGTGTGTGTGTGTGTGTGTGTGTGCGTGCGCGCGCGCGCTCGCATGCGTGCGTCTGAGAAGAGGGGGCACTGGACCAGGCTCATTGGCCACTAAAGTATCCAGCTTGCGGCGGCCAGAAGCAGTCTCCCATCGACATACAGCGGCGTAATGTGCGCCACAATCCCCAAATGTTGCAGATGGAGCTGAGAGGATATGATGCCCAGAAGGGGAACTTTCTCATGACCAACAACGGGCACTCAGGTAGGCTACAGCCATCCATGTAGCCTACATGAAGCGCCAGAATGTGCCACGAAACGATATTTAATAGATGTTTTTTTTCTTGAGTCAAATTTTCCTCAGCAGATGTTTTTATATTATTTGACTACAGCAAATGATTATTTCTTATTTTCGTTATAAAGCGGTCACTATTAATATGTTCAATTTATGGCTTTATTGGGATGGTCTTCAGTTCAGATCGACCTGCCCCCCACCATGGTGATCTCTGAGGGTCTCCCCGGCCGCTACACGGCAGTCCAGATGCATCTGCACTGGGGGGGCTGGGACCTGGAAGAAAGCGGGGCCGAGCACACTGTGGACGGCATCCGATACATGGCAGAGGTGCGCCACAAGACATTGCTCATATACATTTTTATATTATGATATGTTCCATATCTTCCATCTAAGTTGTGGTAAACCATGAGAAAAGCATTAAATGTTATGTTATATTTCAACGTGTTTAAGGGTTAGGATGATTGTATACACTGCTGATATCATGTTACTGCACTTGCTATTGGTAAACAAAAACATTTTGATCTTATACTAATAAAATATATTTTTAAATGGAGATCCAAGGATGAAATCAGGCACCAGCATTGTCTTTACCTTCTTCCAACTGGACCAAACGTTCTTTAAGCAGTATATGAGAATATCAAATACCAATTGGACGGACGCTACATGGTTATGAGACGGTCTAAATGAACAGCAGGTGAGGGACATAGTGGGATAATGTGTTTTGCGTCTTCTCATCGTGTGTGTCCCAGCTCCACGTCGTCCATTACAACTCTGACAAGTACAAGAGCTTTAAGGAGGCCCGAGACAAGCCAGACGGCCTGGCAGTGCTCGCATTCTTCTACGAGGTAAATAAATATTTTTTTTTCCTTGAAAGCACTTCATTCTATCATCCCCATCACTCCGCCCGCGGGATCAGCTAGAAAAAATTCAAAAAGCAAAACAACTTGACTTAAAGACTTCAACTTGTCTTGATGATACATTTGTTTATGTTGTTAGTCTTATACGTCTAATACAGGTTTTAAATCAACATTGAATATGGCTGTTGTAGAGATTCCCGTATTGAAAGCTTGATCCACTGTCGCAAATGAGCTCCCTTCCAGGAAATGAGCAAGCTATTGATTTCCGGCCAGGGCTCTGTGCAATATCAGTCAAAAAGTTTTACGATTACCTAGTAAGACTGCTGGGTCGAAGATTAGTTTCCCATTGACCTATTGGCCTCACAGGGGACCGATACAGTAATGTGTTTCCTACTTGGCCCAGTAAGAACTGCTATTGAGCGCTTGTCACAGGCTTGCATTTGAACCCGGGAGAGACCATTGCTGTGGCAACTGTGTAAAAAGACATCTGTCTGGGTAGCAGTGTAATGTTTTGCAGAAAAAAAAGAGTGACCGGTTTATTTATGTCCGACCAGGGGCCAAGTTAATGCAATATTCTAGGAACGTAGCCCAGATCAAACATTTCATTACATCTAATTGTATGGCCACTT
The DNA here is from genome assembly GCA_900291075.1 of Melanogrammus aeglefinus. Classification (NCBI taxonomy): domain Eukaryota; kingdom Metazoa; phylum Chordata; class Actinopteri; order Gadiformes; family Gadidae; genus Melanogrammus; species Melanogrammus aeglefinus. Next base: position 219,523 of record OLKM01000265.1, on the reverse strand, counting down.
GATGGCCCTTTTCTTGTAGATGAGAACATTTGATGTTTCAATTGCTTCGTCTGTCCAGACCAGACTCACAGAGATCCCTAAAGACCTAAGTAGTTCCAGCACGTAATCCACCAACAGCCCGTGTTAGTGGATTACTGCTCATCTTTCAAACTCAATTCTGGACAGATTTGTTCATTCAATTCTGTTTTATAGCCCCAAAATGATTAGTTCCATGTTTAAAGTTTGGATTTATCTTCTAGCCCATGAGTCTCGTTGAATGTAGACAAATAACACGGGAGCAAACACAACAATTGACGTTCACATCTTGCAATTTGGGAAAGCTTCGGGAAAGCAATAGAAAGCCGATGATATGGGAACCGAAGCTGTTTGGTTACAGTCCAAAAATACTGCACCCTCACTATTTTACTGACTACCCTTGACGATGAAGAAGAACATTATGTAAAAACCGTTAGACTCAACTGTTAATTTACCATGGTTTATATGAAGGGTGAAGTTTGATTGCACCATGGGAATAGCTGTTTGTACATGTTTGGCACGATAAGGTACATAGTAAGGTACACATTACTTTTCATCTTGTTTTTGCTAGTTTGAAAATGAAAATCGAATTGAATTACACTGACCTATATGCCCTCATCAAATATCAGACCAGTTGAATGAGTTGAATCGTTCAAACCCCTAACCCAAGACCTGAATGGGCAACCAGTACATCACAGACAATGTATTCGATGTACTGGTCAGTGTTCATGCAGGCAATCAACCAATCAATCCACACAAACTTGGTAGAAGAACCGATGCACACACACATCCCCTGATGCTAGGTCTCATTTGTCGTTTATGTTTTGATATAGTTTGCCCATGTTTTTTTTACCAGGATGGGCACTTCGAGAACACTTATTACAGCGATTTCATCTCCAATCTGGCCCGCATCAAGTATGCAGGTGAGTTACTTCCTTCCATGGATGGAAACCAATGCAACAGACGTAGAAGACAGTTTGATTGTGGATCATGTTGTTGGTCGCTGGAGTTTTTTTATGCACTACCACATTACAGTGTCCTTGCTGCAGGTAATAACATAATAATATGTAATATTATTATGTTCATATAATATATATAATAACGGTATGAGACAGACCAACCCTAATCCTACCCTACACTGGTGTGGAACTCGCTTTTTCGCCTATTCTTACCCAATAAAGTGAATTCCCAACCTGTTAAACTGCATACATGTTGTAACATTGCTTATGACACATTATGCACTTGTGGGATTACACTGTAACAGGAAACTGTGATGTAACTTCATAACCACGCCCAATGCCCCAGGTCAGGCTATGAACATCTCTCACATCGACGTGCGCTCCATGCTCCCGGAGAACATCAATCACTTCTTCAGGTACCAGGGCTCCCTCACCACCCCTCCCTGCTACGAGAGCATCCTGTGGACAGTGTTTGACACCCCCATCACGCTCTCCCACAACCAGGTACCACTTCCAACCCCTTACACTGGCTTTAGAGGGCAGGGAGGGGATTCTCCCAACACAATCCTGTCTTAACGGTGAAGACTTAAGAGAGAGTTCCAGGACTTCAATTAGAATAAATAAATGAAGTATATATATATATATATATGAATGAAATACAAATTGGTAATTTCAAGTGAGGTTTTTGTTTTCATATTTATTTATTTGAGTTATGTTTATTTCTCCAAATATGTTATTTCAGAACCCTTAAAATAATTTCCTCTCTATATTTAATCACAGAACACTGATAGACCACTCTCTGCAATGCACCCTCATCCTGAACGGCGGTATCAGCTGCATCCCAGTTGTGTTTTTTAGTTCTCCACCCAGAGTGTAAACTTCTCATCCCTTATCTCTCAGATCAGGAAGCTTGAAAGCACACTGATGGACCATAACAACAAGACCATATGGAATGATTACCGCATGGCCCAGCCCCTCAACGATCGTGTGGTCGAGTCCTCCTTCCTGCCTCGCCTCGGGAAAGGCAGTATGTGGCCTTTAATTCGACTGAAACATGACGTGACCAAACTAAGGCCAATTTCCATAGACCTAATCCTGATCCACAAAGCCTTTTATTAACTGAGAAGTAAATCTGTTTCAAAATGTTTATTCACTTTTGTTTATCTTGTTCCCTCTCAGCGTTTTGTCGGCAGGATGAAATCGAGTCGAAGCTCTTGAGAATCGAGAACATAATAACGTCTCTAGGAAAACACATTCATTCGAGTGAGTGGACAGCGTGCTGTCAGCATCAACTATCAAAACAAGCATACATTTCTGAATGTGTTTTTTTTCAGTACTTTCCTTCCCAGAATGCATTTCTCTGGTAATACAATTGGTGAACAGTGTTTACAATTGGTTGACCTGGCTTGTTTTGTGTTTGTATAATTCCTCAGATGAAAGACACGACTCTAGGAGTTCCAGCCATGGTGAGTGTCCAGTGATTTCCTCCTGTTCAATGCCTTAAACAAGATGAACAAATTAGTAATGCGTGCCATTTTCTAAGGAAGAACGTGGCTTTGTTTTTCGTCACCACAATCCTAACCCAAAGGGGGTGTGTTTTTGTGTGTGTGTGTGTGTGTGTGTGTGTGTGTGTGTGTGTGTGTGTGTGTGTGTGTGTGTGTGTGTGTGTGTGTGTGTGTGTGTGTGTGTGTGTGTGTGTGTGTGTGTGTGTGTGTGTGGGTGTGCGCGTGCGTGTGTGTGTGTGTGTGTGTATGTGTCCTCTTAGAACTCCAAGCGTTCTCCTCCCTCGTGCTACACTTCCCAGAGCGTAACCCCGGCAGCTACGCCCTGGCCCGCCTCCTCCACCCCATGGACCTGCATGCCTTCACCGCCTGCATGCACGTGCGGCCCCACCCCGGCACCGTCCACACCGTCATGTCCTACTCCAGCGCCGGCGTGGACAACGAGCTTGTCATCAACCTGGGCTACGAGGTAGGCCTCTGGATCGGCAACGAGTTCGTCAACCTGCCGCACGGCTTCCAGTCGCCTGACTGGGCCAACTACTGCGTCACGTGGTCGTCGCACTCGGGCGCCGCCGAGCTGTGGATCAACGGGCAGCTGGGGGAGGAGCAGCAGTTCCTGAGGAGCGGCTACTCCATCAGCACGGGGGGGGTCTTCGTCCTGGGCAAGGACCAGGACGGCTTCCTCGGCATCTCCGACGCGGACGCCTTCTTGGGCCGCATGACGGACGTCAACGTGTGGGACTACGTGCTGAGCAAGGCCGAGGTGCGGGAGCAGCTGTCGTGCGAGAGGAACGCCACGGTGACGGGCAACGTGTTCAGCTGGGGCGCCACGCCGCTCAGCCTGTACAGAGGGGTGGAGATCGTCAACGACGCCCGGTGCCAGGAGAAGTGAAATCCCCTGCGCCCCCCCCCTGCCCATCACCACCACCGCCTGACACTCAACTCCTGAATCCTCTCGAGTTTTTCGTTGCAAGGCCTTCAATATTTTTATATAAAAATAATAGCCCACGGTGAATGTGAAAATTTGTCTTTTAAATGAAGAATATGAGTTCTGTATGGTTAGTTTACAGCGTTTTAGAGAATATTTAGTACATCACAATTGTTAAGAACTATCAACCACAGTGTCAGTCATGAATTTAATATCACTTTTTTGTATTAGCAATAAACATTTCTGAATAAAATGAATGGCTCTTGTGATGACTTCAGGCATACACACACACACAAGTTGAATTGTATCAGCCCTTATGGCATATCACAATGGCTCTACTAAACAGAACCTTCCATCCAAACAGAAATGTATACAAGGGTCTTTAATGTTTTGGAATGGAGACACACAGAAGCCTTGTTGTTCGTTTGATGTAATGAAAAAAGTCAATTCTAACCAGCTCCAGTTGACTCAGACGTTGACACAGCAGGGGAGACTTCCTTCCACCACTCCCTCCTGAATGCTCTCAGTTTCCTCTAAAAAGCAGTGTCAGTTAGTACATCCTCCGGTCCCACTTCGCTGCCCTTCAGCGGTTCGTCCCCGTAGGCCTGCTTGATCTCCACTTTGTTCTTCTTGGCGAACATCTGGCTGATCTCTAGGAAGGTCTTGTTCTTGGTCTCCTGCACAACCATCCATATATAGATGAACGTGGCCAGGCAGACGCCGGAGAAGATGATGAAGCTGTACGGGCCCAGGCCTCTCTGGAGAACAAGGAACAAGGTTGTTATGGGAAGAGGGAACTGAACCCTTGATGGTATGCGGCCACAGCATGCACCGTGTCCTACTGCTGTGATGAAGGCCCGAAGACCCATCACCATCACCTGGAGCCGGGCCCTGATCTGTTTCTGGTTCCTGGGGGTTTTGGGGGGATTTAGTGCTGGGTTCTTCTTTGAGATTCACTACAACACGAATGTCTTGTGACATTTTGCGCTTGCCAAACCGAAAGGGTTTTGGACTGTTGGATTGTACGTTTTTGTACCTCATAGGGATGGGTTGTAACTTGTTTGACTTTTAAGATGGTAAATGGAGCTTGAACAAGGAGGAAGTATACATGAAAAGAAAATCTGTGTTTACTTTGCTGAGCCAAAGAAAGTATAAACATACACATCCATTCAAAGCATTTCCTGAAAACAGCCTTATTATTGACGTTTATAGCAATAATATGGTTCATTATGATGACGATGATGATGATGAAGATCATAATCATAATCATAATCATCCCCATCATGATCATGGTCGTGTTATTGGAAAGGTCTACTCCTCAGAGGCCTTGTTCATCTTGTAGGCCTTACCTCTAGGAAGGGGAAGACCAGCCCCACGGTTAAGTTGCACAACCAGTGGACTGATCCCGCCACCATGAAGGCAGCCGGCCTGGACGACTGCCTGAAGATCTCCGTAGTCACCACGTAGGGAATGGGACCTAGATACGCACGGAAGATGCGGTCGGACAGGGTTTAACCTCCCGGCACCGTGTCTGGTACATGTCACCGTAGTCTACAGGTCACTAATTGAGGAAGAGGATCATTTGTCAGGCCTTTAGCTTAAAGATGCATTATTATACGTCAACACATATCCAAACAACACTCAGGGCTAATGGAACGCCATGCTTTGATGAGTGCGTGCGTAAACAACCACAGGGTCACAGGATCACTCACTGGGGCCTATGGCGTGGCCAATGACGTAGATGATGATACAGGCTATGCTGAGATAGGGCATCCAGGATAAGCTCTCCTGTGAAGACACATGGCAACAAAGCAGCCCGCCGTCCTGTTAACTATGAGGCCTTCAAAAGATTACGAGCACTAAAGAAACCATATCATTCAGGGCATGTAGACAAGAAGACGCTCCACCTTGTATATGCACAGCTAACGAATGAGCCATGCATGAGCCACCAGAGAACTACATTTGTTTATACAGGATGTAGCAGCAATTGCTAATGCAGTATTTCTATTATTTCTAGCTTTTCGATATCTGCTCTTATTATAATCTACAATGAATATTTTGCCTGTGCCAATGTGCCACACATGGAGAATGGATGGGGTACTATGAGGTATTACTTTCTATTTTATTTAACTTTGGGGACTACACACAGGCACACAAGCAGCCCTTCTGAGAGTGGGGCACTGTTAAGAGTATACAGCAAGATAAGAATGGGAACGCACCAATGCCACACTAAATGAGAAGTGGGATGCTTATGATAGCCTGTAGATGGCAGCAGCGTTATGTTTTCCTACTATATTGGGTAACTTATAACCAAATGTTACCTGGAATTTCAGGGCTATGGTGAGTAAAACACACGCTGCGCAGCAGATCCCAAACCCGATCAGCAGAAGAAGCCTTCGACCTGCGGCCTCTACAATGAACACCTGGGATTATAACGTCCATATTAATTAAAACATTAAAAATACATTTTAATAACAAAACCAAACAAAAAATACCTCAACAAGTCATCCAGTGCAAAGGTTGACTTTGAAACAACCAATATTAAAACTCATTAAAAAGTGAAGAATAAAGCTGTCAGTTGGGAATCAACCAAGTCCACAGAAAATCAGTTGAACATGTTTAAGTCAGAACACTTTTAGTCCACACTGTATGATGGACAATAGATGAACCCTGCATTCTGCTTTCCCTTAACACTAACACACATCGTTCTGGTGAGCAGCGTACTTACAGCCGCAATGGTCATAACGACGTTGACTGCCCCTGTCCCCACGGTAACAAACTGGATGTGGTTCTCCTGGACACCGGCTGAGGCATAGATGCTGTCTGCATAGTAGTAGATCTAGGAGCAATTAATATTACTTGTAAACATAGGCATGTGTAGGATTACAGCGTCAAATACATCAATAAACACATGTATAACTCCCTGACTAGCTGTGACTGAAATAAAACCATTTAATTTACTTCAGGAACAAGTTTTTTCCAACCAAAACCCCCAAAATAATTCTTTAGCCTATTATTTGCTGAATGGGGGAGGCTAGGCTCAACTATGCGATTATGTAGTCTGCCCTGTTGCTTTAGTAAGCAGAATAATATGATTAATTAGTCTGTATAAGTTCAGTATTAAACAAAACTGAGGAAGCTTTAAGGTAGAGCTGTAAGACCTTCCCTTCCTTGTTTCTGCCTAACACAGCTGTTTTCGGGAAAAATGATGATAGTGGAATGAATCACCGGGTTTGCTGACAGGACAGCTGTTTCTTGCCTTTCTGTGTTGTTCCTCAACAACAACATCTAAAGCCCTGCAGGTAAGGATCTATCTGAGGCTTGCTAGACACAAAACACGCAATTATTTCATAAAAAATGAACCAATGTAGCGCCAGTCCAGGACGGTGGCTCGGGGAGTCTCACCGCGTTGACCCCCGAGAGCTGCTGGCCCATGTTCATGACGATGATGGAGGTGAGCTGCCAGCGGAGGGAGGCCTGGGACAGCAGGCTGACCACAGACAGCTGGCCCTCCGCCCGTTCCGATTGGTTCTCCAGGCGCATCTCGGACAGCTCCTCGTCCACCTCCTCCCAGCCCCGCAGACGCTGCAGTGCTGGAGGGGCGGAGACGGGGGGGAGAATACATAAAGACAGTGTTACAAACAATAGGGTCTTAAAAGTATTCACTTAACTGTAAACAGGTCTGAGCTATGCCCCAGGTCTTACTGCCCTACCTAGTAGTGTCTATTTACTCTATCTATTACTCTAACATCTGTTTAAAGGAAAGGGTGGCCCTTTCCTTTAAACAGATGTTAGAGTAATAGATCTATTCAGGTATTGGTGTTATCCCATCATTTAATCAGATGTATGGTGCTCATTTAATCTCATCTTACTGTAGGATAGGACCTGATTGAGAGACTGTCCCGTTCCTTTACCTTTCCTCGCCGTGGTGTCGTCCCCTCTCTGGATGAGCAGGTATCGGGGGCTCTCGGGGAACAGCGGCAGCAGCAGCAGCTCCACCACGGCAGGGATACCCGTCAGACCCAGCATCAGAGGCCAGCCTGGGGGACAGGGCAGACAGACAGACAGACCGACCGACAGACGGGCAGACAGACGGGTAGACCGACAGACAGACAGACAGACCGACCGACAAACAGACAGTCAGACAGGCAGACAGACAGACAGACAGACAGACAGGCAGACAGACAGACAGACAGGCAGACAGACAGACAGATGGGCAGACAGACAGATTGGCAGTCAGACAGGCAGACAGTGGTGAACACAGACGGACAAACAGACAGACAGAGAGTCAGTCAGTTTATTCAGTCAGACATTGAATCAGCATTCAACCAATCAATCAACTAATCAGTCCCTGTTAAAAGATGTATACATGAAGAAAAAAAAACAACCAGCCCGCCAATTGTGGATCCCCAATATCAATGTAATGATACTGCATAATGTGACTCAGCACTCTAAGGATGTATACGGTTTATTATACAGTATATATATATGGGCCCAGACCTGTGCTGTTCCCCAGGATGTTCCTGATGCCCAGCACCTGGGCACTGAGGATCCCAATGGTGATGAACAGCTGGGGCACGATGCCGATGGCCCCCCGCAGGTTCTTTGGGGAGATCTCACCCAGGTACATGGGCACCACGTTAGAGGACAGACCTGGTGATGGGGCAGGACCATCAGACACAAGGAAACACTGTGTCAATCAGAAACACTTCAATAAGGACTGTTAGCGTTGCTCTGACCGGCACATATGCCAACCAGAACCCGGGCCACGATGATGATCTCATAGGACGGGATGGTCTCGCTGACCCCCATCATCACGGCAGGAACGATGGAGAAGAGGTTGTTGAAGAGGAGGGTTCCCTTCCTGTCAGGTGATCACAGACGTTGGCCTCACGTCATTGGCTCACCAAGCAATGTATAATACATAGTAAAAAGACTGATGATGAAGATATGATGTTAATTAAATGTTGACAACACTTTCCGATGATTATTCCCATTTGTGTGTTTGTCCGTGTGGGTGTTTATTATCCTGTGTGTTGTGTGTTGTGGATTTGTTGGAACCTGTCATCTTGTTCATGAAGTTCTAAAATTACAAGATATTGCTAATGTTTAGGTAACCCGTACCCTGACAGTGATTTAACAACAAAATGTTGAGGTCACAGTCGACTACGGATCTGGATAAAGCAATGCATCGTGGTTTTCATGCCTTAATACCTAGAGAAGTCCATCCTAGTAAAACCCAAAATCGCCCTTCTCGTGTCTTACCTCCCCAGTTTGTTGACCAGGGGGGCCACCATGAGAGAACCCAGCAAGCCCCCCAGAGGGTACATGGAGACGGAGAGGGACCACAGCAGAGTCAGCACCTCTTCTTTCATCGGCACGCCATAGCGCTCCATATAGGTGGAGTTATAGAAGGCCTCCATGAACTGCACAGATCAACAGCAAATCAGGACAGTGAGGTCCCCTATAGACCTCTGTGTTGTGGATGGAGTGTTAAATGGTGGAGTGATGGGGTGTTTTAGTTTACCAGTGAAGGGGAGTTGACCACGGCCACATTGTACCCGTATTGGAAGGAGGAACCGAATGCAGAAATGAGCGTGGCCAAGACGAGGACCGCAGTCAATCTCTGTCAGTAGATATCACGAAAATGTATTAAATTCAGTTATCCCAGCTAGGAACCTCAAAGCTTGTCGCCACAGTTTTGTCATATTATTTTACCCGACAGTAGCCCGTTATATGAACTGACAAAATCTTACTCACTACTTTAATATGACATCAAAGCATCAGTGGGGAGAGGGGCTGTGAAAAAGGTTCAGTTCTCACCCCTTTTCTCTTGGATGGGTTCCCCCAGTCCTGCTGGTCGGTCATGGCTGCCCGTCGGGTCTGTGTGTGGATTCGTTGTTAGAGGAGCTGATAGTTGCCTGGCGGTGTTGTGATCTTTGGACTGGGGCTCAGAGGGCATTGCTATCAGGGTTTACTGGCTTTGTAATTATCATGTTGTCTATTGCTGATTAATCCGCTTTTCACTTGTTGAAGAAACATTATTCAAACGTTGCTCCTGTAGTTCCACCCTGATATGAAATAACTATATGTTAAGCCAGAGCGGTCATTGTGCCTGTGGTCGACCCTTGTATTCCGAGTTTCAAACCCAGGTGAAGGGGAAGAAGTTTTTTATTATAAGATGTTATCTCCCGATAAAGTCATGAGCGTGTATTTATTCTGGGCTCTCTACGTAAGACTTTCTTTTTTTAAATAGACAGAGTACAGGAATTAGAGGCCAAAAAAACCTGGTCAGGGCTTACTGTTTGCTCTGGAAAATTTGAGGTGAAGCAATGAAGCGCTTATTTGATTGAAAAATGTGTTATAGAGCAGTGTGTTAGAATGAGCTCCCGCTGTTGGTTTTGGTCATTAATACTGCATCTCTTGTCACGTTGTTAGTTTCAATAAATTGATGTTATTGTGGATAATAAAGGATTTGGTTATGTACTGATTTAAATGATGATGGTTTGGATGATAAAATAACCAGTAAAGCATGACATTAACAATATCATTGGTGTTATGGAATATTTTTATTCTATAGGAAAGTTATAGGAAAGTTACATTTTCTAAATCTAAAATCCACACAATAGCCTTCACAACCTTGAAATAAATACATAGATTTAAATCTAACCGTTTAACATAAATATAAATGTAGTGATATGCCACGGAAATGAGAGGCCTCAAATTGTTACATTGAGATTTTACATTATAGATATTATTTTTCATCCCCTTTTTTCAATACTGGAAATAGCAGTATGACTACAGATCCAGACCCCTAATGGGATTCCCCATCAATATCTTGCTCAATGTCTCTATAATTCAGCCGTGGACAGACCACAGCGCCATGCACCAACTCCCAAGCGCCCTGCGCAGGCCGTCCCAGGGCAGCCCACTTCATTTTATTCCAGAAGATGGAGCCATAGGTCCAGAGGTGAAGCTTTAAATTCACTCCGGGTGCAAAGCCGGTTATGATCGATCCGTTGTCAAGCTATTCCCATTCAGACAATCACCGAAAGAAAGTATAGAATATAATTTCCATGTTATTAGATAGCCGCAAAGATTTCCTTCAGAATGCAGTTTCCCTTTTCAATTGCCTAACTGGCATGAAGATATGGAAGCATATGATTCCCCTCAGCCTATAGACAAACACTACTCACATACCCAACACAACGTCTCCTTGCTCTTGTCGTCCTCCTAGCATAAGGAGCCATTGTGCGTGTGCTGCACATTCTATTTTGATCGCAAGAGTCATGAGTGGGATGCTTCCGGGCTTTGTGGGATTAATGTGTTTCTGTGTTGGTTCCAAGAGCAATCATGACAATAGATTATCATGTCGTAAACAAAGCCTTTGCATTTCCTTAGCAAGTGCATTGTTAGCTCATTGCAGTGTGACCTTCCACATCTTAAATTAATGAACGAGGTTGGCAACTGGCCCGGTGTTCAATCGTATCCTTCAGAATATCAGGGTGAGGGAGGGACGCCAATGTCAGCCAACTCTCAGACCAATACAATGAATTGATCCTCACAGGACACTCATTGCAGCACTATAATCAAATGCAATGTAATAAACCCCCAAGGTTGATAGCAGATGAACTGGGTTTATGTTACATTTCCAATGAGATAAGCAAAAGGACACCTTTTTTCATGAGATACCACTCATGAGCCTCATTTCACTTGTAAAGATATGGCACAGTATGGTAATAACTAGTGTATCAAAGCTTAATTTGGTTAAAATGTCGTTAATATGATCTAATGAATGCCCCATGATGTTTAAACAGTCAAATGTATTATTATAGTTAAAATTTGTCACGTCTTTCATATCATAGGTGAGATTCCCAAGTACACATTACTCACACTCACTATTTGTCTGCAGTAGGGGCTGGAAAAAATTGAAAAGTTTTATTATATTAATAAGGTTAAATTCGGTGTCTTTATGCGTAGCTGTATTTCGGTGACAATAAATGACAGTGAATTATTGTCCTGCTCCAAGGGTCAAAGCCTAATACAGTTTTTTTCCAGTAGGCTATATCGTTTGTTCTGCATGAGAGAACGGTAATTTAATAAACGTCACACTCCAGAAAAAGGACCTAATTCATTAACAACGGAGGCCATAAGCAAAACAATCTATGAATCCAGTTCTAGTGCAAAATTTTAAATGACCACTCAGCCTTGAGAGGGCCATGGTAAACACTAATCACATGCGGCTAAAGAATAATTAACCCTGGGCTTCAACACCATGGAGTGTTCTCCCTTCTTTCCCCTCCAGCCATGCACTGCGGTAATGAATCTTATTGATTGTAGCTGAGAGGCCTAAGGACATGCTCCGACTGAATTCTATAGAGGATGGAGGAACAGGATATGAAAGGGTTTGGGGGGAGGGCTATGAGGCCGTTAAGTAGGGGTTTGGGTAGAGGGGGTCTATAGGGGACTTTGAGGGTTCAGTGGGTGCAAATACCCATACTCATTAGTATGAGTTAAGTTGCTCTGTAATTTGCATGGTGTCTGAGCAGAGATGGACAACGGGAGAGGTTAAAGGGAAACAGGAAGTGAACAGCTTTCAGGAAAAAGATGCACATGTGGTAATAAAGCTGACCGGATCCCAGTGGAGAGGATCTGTGGGGACCTTTATGGGAATATTAGACACACACTGACACACGCACGCACACACACACACACACACGCACACGCACACGCACACGCACACACACACACACACTCACACACACAACACACACACACACACACACACACACACACACACACACACACACACACACACACACACACACACACACACACACACACACACACACACACACAAATATTGTTGAATAAATGCATCCACTGTCTGTAATATTGTAGTAAAACATTTTCTACAAATTACTGAACAGGTTTTAGCTTCTCCTAAATAATTTCCTCCCTGAAACTAATAATTTAATAAATAAATAATGCTGAAATGAACTTCAAATATTAGTATTGCAGGATTGTTTAAGTTCTTTGTTCAGCTCTGCTCAGGACAAACACATCAAAACTATAGCCTATTTTAAAACGCACCCTTATAAAACCATTAAAGGGATGGACGATAACTACACACCTAATGAATATCTTGGAAGGAAAATTTCTAAAAGTATATTAATAGGACGCATAATTGTAGGTGTGGTCTGAATCCCCAACCCCCTCGCTGGTTGTACCATATAAACGCTGCATTGGTCTTAGGATCGCCGCAGTGGCCAACGCCGCATATTGAAGTCATAAACTTGCCTGTTACTAACAAAAAACAGTAAACGGAGGAGCTGCGGTTTTTCTGTATAACAATCCCTGTAACATTTACATTTCTCAACCGATTACAATAAGTCATTTCTATTCAGTGGCTTATGATCTACGTGGGGTAAAGCATAAACCTTTTACCTTTTCGCATATATCTTTACGGGCCCCTTTTCGTCTCTCACATATGGCGGGGACGTTGATGTAAGGCAGAGCCATAGAGAGTAAAGAGTTGCGACACACGCTGCCACGTTCTTCTATGAGAGTGACAGCAGCCATTGAATGGTAAATATAAATTTTAAAAAAACACATGCCCAAGTACATTTCTGACTATTGTTGCATATTTGTAAATGTCAGTTATACATTTGGAGTGGTAGGGTAACAACCCAAAGTTACTTAGATAGGCCTACGTTTTTAAGCTTGAGGGAAAGCTTCACGTTCGGGTAGCATAGTCTACTGACTTTAGTGGCTTAACCTTAACTTTTACCTTACTACATCTGTTTTGAAATCCAAGACGATTGAAGATGTTCTTTTTTGCACAACTAGACAACTGGATTTCCTTGATTTTGATTGTAATTCCGATTCACTTACCCGTGGTCAGAGAGCGATTGAGAAAGCAGAGTAATGTTGGGAAAAATGTGGTCTGGCCGTTCGGAGGAACTGAGACGGAGAAGGGAAGGACTATGTCGGTATAAAAATCCTCGACTTTATTCAGTGAAAAAGTTATACTGGTAGGCCTAACAGATTATACTAATTATGAGCAGCAGTCTAAGAGGTAGGTTCGGTCTAAATACCTTAGCGCGCGCTGAGGGACTCGTAGCTTCGCCTTGGAGCAAGGTTCTACTTCAAGTGACCCAATATGAGAAAAGGCGATAGTTTAAACTGAGTTTTTGCGCGTGAATGCGCGTTCTCGACGGACCTGTTTTGTGTCATAAAAGGGGGGTGAAATGCATGCCACTTGAGGCTATGCTGTTGGCTATGCTGAGTGTGGGTACTTTACCTTGTGTTCACTCTAAAATCTTATGGTGGGCTGACTGTTGTAAAGTAATTTATTTGTTGTGGGAACCTGTGGATCTGGCTTTTCCTTGGGAGAAGAGAGCTGGTTCTTCCTGTGTTCGTAAATCTTTATGGTGGCAATGTTTTTTATGACCTGGGGCCCTGTGGTGCTGGTTAGTTCGAGCCTAGTTAGAGTGTAAGGGGCCTGGTTAGAGTATAAGGCCTATTAGAGTGTAATTAGAATGTAAGGGGCTTAATTTGAATGTAAGGAGTTTAATTAGAATGTAAAGGGGCTTAATTAGAATCTAAGGACCATCATATCCCGTCAGTAACAGTCCATTTAGCATTTAGTTTCCAGGCAATTTCTTCTGATGAGGCAGGAGCTGACTACACAACCATGATACTTTTAAGACTAAGCCATACACAAAGTATCAAATATATTAAAGAATAACAAATCATTATGCTTGGAGGAATGAAATAGTATTTTTTTTTTATTAAACAATGAGTGAGACAACAAGAATGTGTGTGTGTGTGTGTGTGTGTGTGTGTGTGTTGTGTGTGTGTGTGTGTGTGTGTGTGCGTGTGTGCGTTGCGGTGCGTGCGTTGCGTGGCTGCGTGCGTGCGTGCGTGCGTGTGTGTGCGTGTGTGTATCCAACTGGAAAAACAAGAACAAAGTGAAGGAATAGGGATGAATATTGTGTGTATATATATATATATATATATATATATATATATATATATATATATTATATATATTATATATTATAGATATCGATATAGATATAGATATAGATATAGATATAATTTAAGTGTTAACAAGAGAGGAGTACGGTGAGGAAAGGAGACAAGTAAAACGATAAAAATAAAATGGACAACTGGTTATAAAACCCTCCAGCAGATGCAGATTCCACTACCTAACATCTGCACGCTGCAAAGGAGGACGCAGCGTGCACAGCTGGAGCCAGGGGGTTTGAAGTGTTTGAGATGCTGACTGTTATATACAGTATCACGCTGAGGTTTGTGGAACCAAAAACAAGTGGGAACAAGTATGACTACGAACAACGAAGCAAACATATAGTAAGTGTGAACAAGAACAGCAAAGTAGAGCCAGGGGGTATCAATAAATGAAACGATGTTAGTCGTGTGTGGAACAATAACAACAAATGTGTGAACAGGTGTGTGTGTGTGTATCTAACTTGAAAAACAAGAACCAAGTGAAGGAACAGTGAGGAATATTATAAGTTATTAATAAACAAACTAAATACTCCACATATATCAGGCTGAGGTCAAGGATAGCAAAGTGCATCAGGTCGAAAGGAAGGATTACAATCGCAGCCAGCAGCCGTCGCCACCAGCAGTCGCCACCAGCAGTCGCCACCACCAACAGCCATCGCCAGCACAAGCTGCCACCACTAGCAGCAGAAGTCGACACCACCATCCTCCGCCAGCTCAAGCAGCCATCGCCTCAAGCAGCAGCCACCTGCAGCAGCAGTGTTTGCCGGTGTGGGTGTCAGATTGACTCGGGCTGCCAGATTGACTCGGGTTCCTATGCGCATGCGCATCACTCGGGCGCCTACAGATGACGTATAGAAACGTGACGTCGTCACCATAGATACCGCGCTACGGCAACGCAAATATCGCGATAGCTTATAGCTTAGCCAGTGGGCTCCATAGATATATCGATTTATTTCTCGTTCTGCAAGGTTTAAAATGAGTTGTTACGTTATGTTTATAGTAGTTATCTCTCATTATGTAAGGTTAAATTACATTTTATTTTATACAAATTTATAGTTTAGCAAGGTTTAACCCCGGTTTTAAACCTGCTAATTAAATATTTATTTCATAATACTTTAAACATTAAATGAGTATTTCAGTTTAATCTTATCAAAACGGTCATGTTATACAACGTATGTTTAATTTCATCGTTAACCTACTTACCGGTGTATGCGTCGATACGTCATCTGTAGGCGCTAGTGTCGCGCATGCGCATAGGAACCCGAGTCAATCTGGCAGCCCGAGTCAATCTGACACCCACACCGGCACCAGCCAGCTCAAGCCACCAGCAACCGCTAGCAGCATCCACCGCCATGCATCCACCATCAGCAGCAGCCGCCGCCATCAGCATCCACCAGCACCAGCACCAGCACCAGCCGCCGCCACCTGCAGGGGAATGAAAATGATCAGACAAGACCTTGAATTGCTTGTAGGTCAATGAGTTTCCCCGCACATGGCCAAATTGCTGCCAAGTTGGGGAAGGGGAGGACAGAAGCTTACTTTATGAAAAAGATAATGACAATACTTCATCATTTTCGATCTCATAGGTCCCATAGGCTCTACGCCCCTTCCGGTAGAGCCCATGGGACCTATGAGATCGAAAATAGAGTACGCCCCTTCCAGTAGAGCCCATGAGATTGAAAAATAAGATGGAGAGAGTTTCAATGGAGCGACAGTAATTATCTTCTGGTCCCAGTCTTTATATGCCCCGGATTACACATATGTTGTTTGTGGATTGAAATGATTTTTCATGTCAAGAGTTTGACCATTTAATGTGCAATTGTTCAGTTAAAGGCTGAGAAAACGCAATGAGAAAGACTACACGTCTCGTATGTGACGCACACGCTCCCTGCGACTGGCGTGGACAAGACCGACAATCTCCCCATCGGCATAACTGAAACTCCACATGCCCTAACTTATAATGGTTTTCACCTCTTTGGATGCTTTCATCCTCCCCTTGGAAGAAAGCGGTGAAGTGGAGCAGAGAGGTAGGCCTACCGGAGAAACATATAGTTCACAGAAAACATTATCAAACTTCTTCGCAAAATGTTTTAGTTTTCTTTGCATGAAAAATTATCATTTAAATCCACAAACAACATATCTGTAATCTAGGGCATATAAAGACTGGGACCAGAAAATAATTACTTTCTCTCCATTAAAACCCATTCATATTTTTCGATCTCATAGGTCCCATGGGCTCTACAGGAAAGGGTGTGACTTCGCCGCTCTGGAAATGTCGCCACTCGTTATCTATCACTCTGATGTAATATATAATACTCTGATGTATGCCCCTTTTCCACTGCCAAAATAGTCCCGACTCTAAGGCAATGGAGTTCCATTTATTATTCATAATAAATTAGTATGGCATCCTGAGCTAATAAAAATATAAAATTTTGATAAATTTGTTTTTATTTAAGAAATAGCAACTTTCTTTTATTTCAGGGGGCTTCTATTTAAAAATTCCACATTTCTTCATTGCAGGGGAATTTTATTTATTTATCAGTGGACTTTTATGTTCAAAAGTACCATATGGCGCTTTTCCACTACACCTTTCCAGCACGACTCGCCTCGACTCGCCTCGACTCGCCTCGGTTCTTTTTGCGTTTCCACTAGGGAAAGTACCTGGTACCAGGTACTATTTTAGTACCTGCTCTGGTGAGGTTCCAAGCGAGTCAAGCCGGTACTAAAATGTGACGTCGACACACTGCTGGCCGCTGATTGGTCAGAGAGTGTCGTCACTCGTCTCATCTTCGGCTTCATACTGCTGTACGGCTTCCAAAACTCTCCTGTACTTTTCTGTTGTGTTTTGTCTCGCCGCCTGCAGCCTTTTCTGACTATCTTCTTTTGCTTTGTTTGTGACAAAAAGCCACAGAACGAGCAGCAAGTACACCACTGCCTCCATGTCCTCCATTGTTTGTGTTTGTGTTTGTGTCGCGCATAGAACATCCCTTGTGTCACGCACCGCCGTGCTATGACGACCCCGCCCACGTTGAGTAGGTACTTTTTGTAATGGAAAAGGAACGTGGCCGAGTCGAGGCGAGCCGAGGCGAGGCGAGTCGAGGCGAGTCGTGCTGGAAAAGTGTAGTGGAAAAGCGCCAATAGACAGCCCCGACTTTAAGGCCCAATCCCATTACTTTGCTCAAAGGAAAATCTCAGCCCTAGCCCTCGCTGTTGCGCGTTCACGCGCCGTGGAGCCATGTCCCAATACCAGTTTAAAGGTAGCTTAAGGGGTAAGGGGAGGGCTAACATCCCCTCAAAATTGAGATTTTCGATGGGCACCCTCAAAGCGCTTCAGTTGTGACTTGCTCCCACAATACCTTGCGAGAAAACTGAAAATCAAGAAATTATCCTTAGACAAGATGGAGGGCGAAAAGATGCGACAGGATTTGAAAAACACAAATTTAAGTGTTTTTCTCTGTAATTAACTATTAAATTATTTTATTAATTTATACTCTGCAGCCCGGCCGCAGACTCTCGGAAGATCTGGATATCATTACGACATGAGCCCGGCAGCTCCCGACCCTGGGCCGCCCGACCCCGGTCCACGGCCCAGGGTCGGGGAGCTGCCGGGCTCATGTCGTATGATATCCAGATCTTCCATGTGTCTAGGTCGGACTGCTCATGTCGTATGATATCCAGATCTTCCATGTTCTAGTGACTCCAGGTGAAAAATATACTAATATATTATATTATATTAATAATATTATATAAGTAATGTTATATTTATCGAAATGTAGTTTCAATGCATTATAGACATTCGTTATAACCAGATTAAAATTAATTGACCGATCGCCAGGATTACTGTTACTTAGCCGTTAGCCTACTACTCATTTGAACAATCACGTTCACGCACGCGGCACGCCACGCCACGTGTCTGTGTCGTGCTACGTGAACAATCTGTTTATTTCAATCTGTATTTTCTTTTGTGATTAAAATATTATTATCACACAATACATTTTATTAAGAACTCAGAATGATTTTTTTTTTTTTTCTTATTTTACCATTATTTTCTTGGGGGTGCTATGGGGGTGCTATGGCCAATCTAGGGGGTGCTCTAGACGACATGAGCCTGGCAGCTCCCCGACCCTGGGCCGCCCGACCCCGGTCCACGGCCGGGCTGCAGAGCCCGTGATAGGGCTCTGAGTTGCCAGCAGGAGCACGAAAATAACAAGATTTTATGATTGCAATCCGCCGACTTCTGGGTTTCCCGAACGTGTCATGCGTGCCTACGTGTTTCTGATTCGAATCCGCTGCCACGGTAGAACCCAGAGCAGTAGAGGAAAGATGCCTCTGGTAGAACTTTCTTTAATAGGTCCATGGGTAGAAGAACCCATGGAGATCGCCATGAGGAACCGAATGCAGAAAGGAGCGACAGTTTTTTCTTGGGACCCATTTTTTTTTAAAAATTACAAACCATCGCAACCCAATTCACAATAGGCCTTGCCTATAAAATCGTGAGAAGAACAAATGTGTGCATAAATGAACATTCCTGAAAGTTTTTACTGACAATTCCGCAACCCATTATATCTGAACTTAAACCAGCCTTTTCGAAGAGATAAATCACAACTGTGTCTTATGCACTTGTTATTGAAAACATAATACACGTAGCCTATATACTTTATAAATGAGACCAAACAAATGCATTTAGAGTTAATGTCACCTTGTTTTGGCTATCTCATTGTTTTTATTTCCTCTTATCAGTAAAACAAACACAATGTTCATTAGCCTTTTGACTAGATTCAATGTTATAAGTAAAATTATAAGAACAATAAAAACATTCAGTACTATCAAAAAACGCTAAAAATTCTGTGTAAATTTACATACATACATACATACATACATACATACATACATACATACATACATACATACATACATACATACATACATACATACATACATACATACATACATACATACATACATACATACATACATACATACATACATACATACATACATACATACATACATACATACATACATACATGCATACATGCATACATGCATACATGCATACATGCATACATGCATACATGCATACAATAATGATAGCAAGAATAGTTGAGTTTATAATAATTATTATCATCATTGTTTTCAGCATGAATGATAGCATTACCTTTGTGCTTTATCATTGTTCTGAATGCTCAAGCAGTCAGCAATAAAAATTAAAAAGTCTTGCATTTTTATTTAATTTTATTACATTTAGGATTTGTGTGTACAAGTGTACAATACTAATGCCACAATTTTAAAGTGGCAGTGGCCATTGCTGCTCTACAGCATACTAGTAAGTGTTGTAGTTTTTCTTACCACCAGATGTCAGTATTGCATTAAAACATAATTTTACTGACGTCCGATCACATGGCCAATAGAGGCTGAAAACGGACCCGTTTTTTTTGTGTGGCAGCTCCATCATTCTTAGTATAAGTATATGTTTCGTAAGAGAATTGAAAGACATGTTCTTGTTCCGCTTGTTTCGGCCCATTGTCTTTGGTTCCTCCTCCCGTTCCAGGGCCCATATATCGCGAGAGTTTCTGCGGCAGTATACTTGCTGATTGCTTCGTTCTCACTCCTCACAACAACCAGCTAAGACACTGCCAGAGAAACACCCACAGTAGGCAAGTCTAGCGCCATCCATTTATGCTTAAAGGTCTTGCAGTAAAGATGTTTGCTGACAGCTTTATGCTAATATTGTCCACATTCAGCCACGTGGAAAATTCTCGATTCCAGTTGCGTTGGACTAAACGGGAGCCGGGCCTGAAAGATTAAAAAACAGTGGTGGAATCAGGAAAGTAGACAATGAAGTTTGAAAAAGATGTACCCTACAAATATATCGTTGATAAATATGCCTGAATGATATAGCATAAGCACATTCCGTGTGACTCAGATAGGGTATATCCAAATATCTTAGTCAATTGACAGATGCCTGATGCCTAGCCGAGGCATCTAGACTTTGGATAGCATCGCTTTCAGCCTGCACAACTTGGCCAAACATACCCTCGACCTAAGAATAGACTTTCAATGACTCATGATTTTTCAATAAAGTTGACATTGAATCAGCCCTTGTTTTTCTGTGTGTGTTTGTGTGTGCATACATCCATGCTTTCTAGTGTTCTCCGGTGACCAAAGAGTTGATTGAACGAGGCTGAAAAAAAGCTGCAGAATGTAAGTTGCACTTACTCTCTCTCCCGTTTCTCTCTCCTCTCTCTGCATGTGTGTCTCTCTCTCCTCTCTTGGTCTCTCTCCTCTCTCTGTGTGTCTTTCCCTCTCTCTGTCTCTCTCCTCTCTGTGTCTCTCTCCTGTGTGTGTGTGTGTGTGTGTGTGTGTGTGTGTGTGTGTGTGTGTGTGTGTGTGTGTGTGTGTGTGTGTGTGTGTGTGTGTGTGTGTGTGTGTGTGTGTCTGATGTCTCTCTGCCTGCAGTGCTATTCTGGGCCTTCTGACCGCTCCATAGTGTTCATAGTGTGCTCTGCTGACAGGACAACAGATACTAAAAAGCCCTCCGCAGTGACGGGTGACTGCGGGAGAAGTGTGGAGGTTATTAAGGAGACGTCCAAACAGAGGCCCCAGAGTGTCACGTGGGGGGACCCTGGCCTCCTAACAGTTGAGACATTCGCTTTAGATTGGCTCTACTGCAATCCATCCCCTAGAAGTGTCATCATCATAATCCTCCACACAGACACAGGGGCGTCCTGCAAAACATGCACTGTCCTGTTATTGTACATCATAGCCCTCGCGCCGTTGCTCCGGTGGACACTGGACAAACACATGCCAAAGAGAAGAGGCTGTGGTGCACGTGGGCAGCATGTGAAGTGACGTGCACAGTGCCTGCTGGAGGCCTGCGTCCTTGTGGCCTCGTGGCTGCGGTTGGTTTGAGGGAGGGGGGGGGGGCTGTGCTACACCCAGCACATGATGGCAGGAATGTCGTCCTGCGCAGGGCTTGATGTAATCCCTAATACAGGATTGCGGAATACCACAGAGAATCCCCCCCTGCCTAGGCTGCGGTGATTTAGGTCAGAGTAGGCCAATATAATCTATGGTCTACATCAGAGGTCAACCTCGCTCAATGCTGACTCGTGGTTCTACGGTTATTGTTCCTTCTTTAATGGCCGGCCGGCATTCCTCCTCAAAATAAGTGAAGGTGAGAAAATCGTTGGACTCAGTGGATGATACTGGACAATGTATATTTAAGCAAGGTATGGTGGTGGTTACTTAATTTAGTTAATTATGATATTTCTCTCTGTAGCTACAGGCCTGCAGTAGAGCACCTTTAGGAACCAGATTAACAACCGGTGTGAATGATTATAATTTTCAACAATTATAAAGAACTTACTTGGAAAAGGATTAATTTAAACATTCAGTAAATTTAGATCCCAGATTAATATTCTGTTGCAATAAATCCCTTAATTGCTGCATTTGCAACAATACCATGCTAACAGGCTTTGTCAACAATAAACAAACTTTGCTTTCCTAGATTACTGTTTGCGATACAATCTTAACTAGATGCATCAGAAGTTGTCATAAGCATAGTCGATTATATAATACAGTGACTCACATTCATCAAGAAGCATATAGTAACTCCATCTCCGTATCTCACACCAATTCCTAAATGTGAGGATGATTTGCGCTATTCTCAGAAACCGACACAGAGACACAAGATCAGTTAAAATGCTCTCAAACATGGAGATTAGCTAATCACTTTCTTGCTAAAAGGTATGAATGGCTTATGTTAATGTCACCTAAACCCACCAATCTTAGGGATAATTGTTCCAAAACAGAGCAATGTTAGAATCATTTGCTATAGGGGATTTGTAAATCATTCAACTACAAACCGTCATCAAGTGATGTTTTTAGATAGTATATATTTTTTGTTGTTTAAGGGTGTGATTAAATTAACATTTGATTTCTTGAATGCGTTATCGCACTGCATTTGTGAACACAATGCACCTAGCACCTGGTTACCATAACACAGTTGCCCCAGTAACTATCTTTAGATTTACAAATGTTACCAAGCCAACATTCGTACAAAGTTCACACAAGACCATTGTTTAAAAGACAATGATGGGCTCCTGTTCATCAACAGCAGTTACTAATCACAACAAGGCTAGTTATATCATTAGACAGTGTGTACACTTGTTCCACTCTGCTCATCGGACAACCTTAACTCAATAAATGTTAACTTAAACTTAGTTTTAAGTTAACAATTGAGTGATACCTTTTCCTTATTCTGAGGAAACATACCCAGATATAGGCCTTACCCCTCAAATAACTTATTCCATGTCCTGGATTGTAAAGAAGTTTCTTCTTTGGATTTACAGCTTTCTTTCTCTTTTTCCTCCTCATTCTCTATTTATTTGTTTGTCTGTCTGTGTTTGTCCGTCTGTATTTCTATCTTTTTCTTTCTTTTGTTGAATGGAGAACTCTTACCTTGTGTGTGTTCGCTTCAGCAGCAGAAGTCTATCCGGCTTGGATAGAAACAGGCTTTCACCACTGGTCAGAATAGAGAAACAATCATATTATTATATGTTATTAGCTTAGTCATATAATTATGTTATAATAAGGCACGTATGTGTGTGTGTGTGTGTGTGTTACTATGCTGTAATCGGTATTGTGTACGCCTCCACAATCTTAGTGGATTGTCCTGCTGAACAAAACACCATTTAACTGTCGCTATATAAATAAATCAGTTCAGCTGAGCTTATCCAAAATGCAACGTAGACCAGAGTCCTTTTATATTAAGCACAAAGCTGAATCATGTTTTTTGCCCCATGTTAAATTAAAACTACTAGACACGCTCTTCCAAAGTCCTGTGCTGTATCTAAATTATTAGACAACAGATACAGAATCAGACTTACTAAACCCTGAGGTGCTGGAGAAATCTGGATCCATCTTTCCCCCATTTTGGCTCCACTCCAGTTGAGCCAGTGGTCCTTGGCATTGACTCCTGTATATAAAAAACAAAATGTGTATACATAAATCAACAGGACCTTTATCTTCAGTGGGTCACCGCATGCTGGCCTGATACCACAACCCTGTCTTTCTCTCTGTCTTTCTCTCTGTCTTTCTCTCTACCTCTGTCACTCACACTCATTCAATCTCTCTCTCTCTCCCTCTATCTCTGGCTGTGAGGCAGTACAAGTCAAGGCATGTTCTTGCAGGCCACCAGAAGCAGGCTGGCTGTAGGATCTTGTTCCTGCAGCACAGGGGAGGGGGGAGGAGCAAGGCAGACAGGGGGAAACCC
This sequence comes from Melanogrammus aeglefinus, assembly GCA_900291075.1. Taxonomy (NCBI): domain Eukaryota; kingdom Metazoa; phylum Chordata; class Actinopteri; order Gadiformes; family Gadidae; genus Melanogrammus; species Melanogrammus aeglefinus. The sequence goes on along the minus strand of OLKM01000265.1, from coordinate 195,808 downwards.
AGAGGTCCTCAGTATGACCCAGCCCCTTCATGTGTTCATACGTAACATTAGCCCACACACGCCACGCTCATAAAGTACGCTTATGAGGTCAACTTGTCTTCTTACAGTTCTTTGTAAAAAAAAATAGAGCTTGACCGCAAGCAAGGGACTGCGTGAACCCAGAAGGAGACGTACCCGTTTTCAAAAAGGGGGACCACTTCAGAAATGAAGCTGATTAAAGCGCCATTAAAGGCTGGAAATATCCAAGGCGATAATGCTGCATTACACCACGTGTCACGCTCTTCCCTCTCCGTTGCCGCCCTCTAGTGGTAGAAATCCAATCAAAAATGAAGCTCTACTGTATTCCATCTATATGCACCTGTCTCCCGGAGCCCAAGCTGCAGGTTAAATGAACTGAAGGTTAAGCTACATTCAAGATCATGTTCTTGAGAAACTCCTCTCCGGCGTGGGGGTATCGTTCAATAAGGCAGGGTAACCTTGCTCAAGCGCAGTGCAAACAAAGCTGCTGAATCATCGATTCGTCTCCTAACCCTCAGTAGGTCAATTGCAGATGGCGTCTGTGTAACACTCCCTGTGAAGAAGATAATCCACAGAAAAAACAACCTGATCAAATATAAATGCCTTACTAGAGTAATTATTCATGCAGCACAATCCAAAAAGCTAATTCCCCCTAACACAACGAAATGAATCCCCTTGGGAGGAGAGAAGCCCTTGATGAATTGCACACTGGAGGAGCAGTTTGCAATGCAGGCGAACAATAATCCTGCTTTTCTATGTATCAACATTGAGAAATACATTGAGCACATGG